>JAZGTQ010000588.1:0-187271 GCA_037953605.1 Necrosyrtes monachus | reverse complement strand
CCTAACCCTAACCCTAACCCTAACCCTAACCCTAACCCTAACCCTAACCCTAACCCTAACCCTAACCCTAACCCTAACCCTAACCCTAACCCTAACCCTAACCCTAACCCTAACCCTAACCCTAACCCTAACCCTAACCCTAACCCTAACCCTAACCCTAACCCTAACCCTAACCCTAACCCTAACCCTAACCCTAACCCTAACCCTAACCCTAACCCTAACCCTAACCCTAACCCTAACCCTAACCCTAACCCTAACCCTAACCCTAACCCTAACCCTAACCCTAACCCTAACCCTAACCCTAACCCTAACCCTAACCCTAACCCTAACCCTAACCCTAACCCTAACCCTAACCCTAACCCTAACCCTAACCCTAACCCTAACCCTAACCCTAACCCTAACCCTAACCCTAACCCTAACCCTAACCCTAACCCTAACCCTAACCCTAACCCTAACCCTAACCCTAACCCTAACCCTAACCCTAACCCTAACCCTAACCCTAACCCTAACCCTAACCCTAACCCTAACCCTAACCCTAACCCTAACCCTAACCCTAACCCTAACCCTAACCCTAACCCTAACCCTAACCCTAACCCTAACCCTAACCCTAACCCTAACCCTAACCCTAACCCTAACCCTAACCCTAACCCTAACCCTAACCCTAACCCTAACCCTAACCCTAACCCTAACCCTAACCCTAACCCTAACCCTAACCCTAACCCTAACCCTAACCCTAACCCTAACCCTAACCCTAACCCTAACCCTAACCCTAACCCTAACCCTAACCCTAACCCTAACCCTAACCCTAACCCTAACCCTAACCCTAACCCTAACCCTAACCCTAACCCTAACCCTAACCCTAACCCTAACCCTAACCCTAACCCTAACCCTAACCCTAACCCTAACCCTAACCCTAACCCTAACCCTAACCCTAACCCTAACCCTAACCCTAACCCTAACCCTAACCCTAACCCTAACCCTAACCCTAACCCTAACCCTAACCCTAACCCTAACCCTAACCCTAACCCTAACCCTAACCCTAACCCTAACCCTAACCCTAACCCTAACCCTAACCCTAACCCTAACCCTAACCCTAACCCTAACCCTAACCCTAACCCTAACCCTAACCCTAACCCTAACCCTAACCCTAACCCTAACCCTAACCCTAACCCTAACCCTAACCCTAACCCTAACCCTAACCCTAACCCTAACCCTAACCCTAACCCTAACCCTAACCCTAACCCTAACCCTAACCCTAACCCTAACCCTAACCCTAACCCTAACCCTAACCCTAACCCTAACCCTAACCCTAACCCTAACCCTAACCCTAACCCTAACCCTAACCCTAACCCTAACCCTAACCCTAACCCTAACCCTAACCCTAACCCTAACCCTAACCCTAACCCTAACCCTAACCCTAACCCTAACCCTAACCCTAACCCTAACCCTAACCCTAACCCTAACCCTAACCCTAACCCTAACCCTAACCCTAACCCTAACCCTAACCCTAACCCTAACCCTAACCCTAACCCTAACCCTAACCCTAACCCTAACCCTAACCCTAACCCTAACCCCTAACCCTAACCCTAACCCTAACCCTAACCCTAACCCTAACCCTAACCCTAACCCTAACCCTAACCCTAACCCTAACCCTAACCCTAACCCTAACCCTAACCCTAACCCTAACCCTAACCCTAACCCTAACCCTAACCCTAACCCTAACCCTAACCCTAACCCTAACCCTAACCCTAACCCTAACCCTAACCCTAACCCTAACCCTAACCCTAACCCTAACCCTAACCCTAACCCTAACCCTAACCCTAACCCTAACCCTAACCCTAACCCTAACCCTAACCCTAACCCTAACCCTAACCCTAACCCTAACCCTAACCCTAACCCTAACCCTAACCCTAACCCTAACCCTAACCCTAACCCTAACCCTAACCCTAACCCTAACCCTAACCCTAACCCTAACCCTAACCCTAACCCTAACCCTAACCCTAACCCTAACCCTAACCCTAACCCTAACCCTAACCCTAACCCTAACCCTAACCCTAACCCTAACCCTAACCCTAACCCTAACCCTAACCCTAACCCTAACCCTAACCCTAACCCTAACCCTAACCCTAACCCTAACCCTAACCCTAACCCTAACCCTAACCCTAACCCTAACCCTAACCCTAACCCTAACCCTAACCCTAACCCTAACCCTAACCCTAACCCTAACCCTAACCCTAACCCTAACCCTAACCCTAACCCTAACCCTAACCCTAACCCTAACCCTAACCCTAACCCTAACCCTAACCCTAACCCTAACCCTAACCCTAACCCTAACCCTAACCCTAACCCTAACCCTAACCCTAACCCTAACCCTAACCCTAACCCTAACCCTAACCCTAACCCTAACCCTAACCCTAACCCTAACCCTAACCCTAACCCTAACCCTAACCCTAACCCTAACCCTAACCCTAACCCTAACCCTAACCCTAACCCTAACCCTAACCCTAACCCTAACCCTAACCCTAACCCTAACCCTAACCCTAACCCTAACCCTAACCCTAACCCTAACCCTAACCCTAACCCTAACCCTAACCCTAACCCTAACCCTAACCCTAACCCTAACCCTAACCCTAACCCTAACCCTAACCCTAACCCTAACCCTAACCCTAACCCTAACCCTAACCCTAACCCTAACCCTAACCCTAACCCTAACCCTAACCCTAACCCTAACCCTAACCCTAACCCTAACCCTAACCCTAACCCTAACCCTAACCCTAACCCTAACCCTAACCCTAACCCTAACCCTAACCCTAACCCTAACCCTAACCCTAACCCTAACCCTAACCCTAACCCTAACCCTAACCCTAACCCTAACCCTAACCCTAACCCTAACCCTAACCCTAACCCTAACCCTAACCCTAACCCTAACCCTAACCCTAACCCTAACCCTAACCCTAACCCTAACCCTAACCCTAACCCTAACCCTAACCCTAACCCTAACCCTAACCCTAACCCTAACCCTAACCCTAACCCTAACCCTAACCCTAACCCTAACCCTAACCCTAACCCTAACCCTAACCCTAACCCTAACCCTAACCCTAACCCTAACCCTAACCCTAACCCTAACCCTAACCCTAACCCTAACCCTAAGCCCTAACCCTAACCCTAACCCTAACCCTAACCCTAACCCTAACCCTAACCCTAACCCTAACCCTAACCCTAACCCTAACCCTAACCCTAACCCTAACCCTAACCCTAACCCTAACCCTAACCCTAACCCTAACCCTAACCCTAACCCTAACCCTAACCCTAACCCTAACCCTAACCCTAACCCTAACCCTAACCCTAACCCTAACCCTAACCCTAACCCTAACCCTAACCCTAACCCTAACCCTAACCCTAACCCTAACCCTAACCCTAACCCTAACCCTAACCCTAACCCTAACCCTAACCCTAACCCTAACCCTAACCCTAACCCTAACCCTAACCCTAACCCTAACCCTAACCCTAACCCTAACCCTAACCCTAACCCTAACCCTAACCCTAACCCTAACCCTAACCCTAACCCTAACCCTAACCCTAACCCTAACCCTAACCCTAACCCTAACCCTAACCCTAACCCTAACCCTAACCCTAACCCTAACCCTAACCCTAACCCTAACCCTAACCCTAACCCTAACCCTAACCCTAACCCTAACCCTAACCCTAACCCTAACCCTAACCCTAACCCTAACCCTAACCCTAACCCTAACCCTAACCCTAACCCTAACCCTAACCCTAACCCTAACCCTAACCCTAACCCTAACCCTAACCCTAACCCTAACCCTAACCCTAACCCTAACCCTAACCCTAACCCTAACCCTAACCCTAACCCTAACCCTAACCCTAACCCTAACCCTAACCCTAACCCTAACCCTAACCCTAACCCTAACCCTAACCCTAACCCTAACCCTAACCCTAACCCTAACCCTAACCCTAACCCTAACCCTAACCCTAACCCTAACCCTAACCCTAACCCTAACCCTAACCCTAACCCTAACCCTAACCCTAACCCTAACCCTAACCCTAACCCTAACCCTAACCCTAACCCTAACCCTAACCCTAACCCTAACCCTAACCCTAACCCTAACCCTAACCCTAACCCTAACCCTAACCCTAACCCTAACCCTAACCCTAACCCTAACCCTAACCCTAACCCTAACCCTAACCCTAACCCTAACCCTAACCCTAACCCTAACCCTAACCCTAACCCTAACCCTAACCCTAACCCTAACCCTAACCCTAACCCTAACCCTAACCCTAACCCTAACCCTAACCCTAACCCTAACCCTAACCCTAACCCTAACCCTAACCCTAACCCTAACCCTAACCCTAACCCTAACCCTAACCCTAACCCTAACCCTAACCCTAACCCTAACCCTAACCCTAACCCTAACCCTAACCCTAACCCTAACCCTAACCCTAACCCTAACCCTAACCCTAACCCTAACCCTAACCCTAACCCTAACCCTAACCCTAACCCTAACCCTAACCCTAACCCTAACCCTAACCCTAACCCTAACCCTAACCCTAACCCTAACCCTAACCCTAACCCTAACCCTAACCCTAACCCTAACCCTAACCCTAACCCTAACCCTAACCCTAACCCTAACCCTAACCCTAACCCTAACCCTAACCCTAACCCTAACCCTAACCCTAACCCTAACCCTAACCCTAACCCTAACCCTAACCCTAACCCTAACCCTAACCCTAACCCTAACCCTAACCCTAACCCTAACCCTAACCCTAACCCTAACCCCTAACCCTAACCCTAACCCTAACCCTAACCCTAACCCTAACCCTAACCTAACCCTAACCCTAACCCTAACCCTAACCCTAACCCTAACCCTAACCCTAACCCTAACCCTAACCCTAACCCTAACCCTAACCCTAACCCTAACCCTAACCCTAACCCTAACCCTAACCCTAACCCTAACCCTAACCCTAACCCTAACCCTAACCCTAACCCTAACCCTAACCCTAACCCTAACCCTAACCCTAACCCTAACCCTAACCCTAACCCTAACCCTAACCCTAACCCTAACCCTAACCCTAACCCTAACCCTAACCCTAACCCTAACCCTAACCCTAACCCTAACCCTAACCCTAACCCTAACCCTAACCCTAACCCTAACCCTAACCCTAACCCTAACCCTAACCCTAACCCTAACCCTAACCCTAACCCTAACCCTAACCCTAACCCTAACCCTAACCCTAACCCTAACCCTAACCCTAACCCTAACCCTAACCCTAACCCTAACCCTAACCCTAACCCTAACCCTAACCCTAACCCTAACCCTAACCCTAACCCTAACCCTAACCCTAACCCTAACCCTAACCCTAACCCTAACCCTAACCCTAACCCTAACCCTAACCCTAACCCTAACCCTAACCCTAACCCTAACCCTAACCCTAACCCTAACCCTAACCCTAACCCTAACCCTAACCCTAACCCTAACCCTAACCCTAACCCTAACCCTAACCCTAACCCTAACCCTAACCCTAACCCTAACCCTAACCCTAACCCTAACCCTAACCCTAACCCTAACCCTAACCCTAACCCTAACCCTAACCCTAACCCTAACCCTAACCCTAACCCTAACCCTAACCCTAACCCTAACCCTAACCCTAACCCTAACCCTAACCCTAACCCTAACCCTAACCCTAACCCTAACCCTAACCCTAACCCTAACCCTAACCCTAACCCTAACCCTAACCCTAACCCTAACCCTAACCCTAACCCTAACCCTAACCCTAACCCTAACCCTAACCCTAACCCTAACCCTAACCCTAACCCTAACCCTAACCCTAACCCTAACCCTAACCCTAACCCTAACCCTAACCCTAACCCTAACCCTAACCCTAACCCTAACCCTAACCCTAACCCTAACCCTAACCCTAACCCTAACCCTAACCCTAACCCTAACCCTAACCCTAACCCTAACCCTAACCCTAACCCTAACCCTAACCCTAACCCTAACCCTAACCCTAACCCTAACCCTAACCCTAACCCTAACCCTAACCCTAACCCTAACCCTAACCCTAACCCTAACCCTAACCCTAACCCTAACCCTAACCCTAACCCTAACCCTAACCCTAACCCTAACCCTAACCCTAACCCTAACCCTAACCCTAACCCTAACCCTAACCCTAACCCTAACCCTAACCCTAACCCTAACCCTAACCCTAACCCTAACCCTAACCCTAACCCTAACCCTAACCCTAACCCTAACCCTAACCCTAACCCTAACCCTAACCCTAACCCTAACCCTAACCCTAACCCTAACCCTAACCCTAACCCTAACCCTAACCCTAACCCTAACCCTAACCCTAACCCTAACCCTAACCCTAACCCTAACCCTAACCCTAACCCTAACCCTAACCCTAACCCTAACCCTAACCCTAACCCTAACCCTAACCCTAACCCTAACCCTAACCCTAACCCTAACCCTAACCCTAACCCTAACCCTAACCCTAACCCTAACCCTAACCCTAACCCTAACCCTAACCCTAACCCTAACCCTAACCCTAACCCTAACCCCTAACCCTAACCCTAACCCTAACCCTAACCCTAACCCTAACCCTAACCCTAACCCTAACCCTAACCCTAACCCTAACCCTAACCCTAACCCTAACCCTAACCCTAACCCTAACCCTAACCCTAACCCTAACCCTAACCCTAACCCTAACCCTAACCCTAACCCTAACCCTAACCCTAACCCTAACCCTAACCCTAACCCTAACCCTAACCCTAACCCTAACCCTAACCCTAACCCTAACCCTAACCCTAACCCTAACCCTAACCCTAACCCTAACCCTAACCCTAACCCTAACCCTAACCCTAACCCTAACCCTAACCCTAACCCTAACCCTAACCCTAACCCTAACCCTAACCCTAACCCTAACCCTAACCCTAACCCTAACCCTAACCCTAACCCTAACCCTAACCCTAACCCTAACCCTAACCCTAACCCTAACCCTAACCCTAACCCTAACCCTAACCCTAACCCTAACCCTAACCCTAACCCTAACCCTAACCCTAACCCTAACCCTAACCCTAACCCTAACCCTAACCCTAACCCTAACCCTAACCCTAACCCTAACCCTAACCCTAACCCTAACCCTAACCCTAACCCTAACCCTAACCCTAACCCTAACCCTAACCCTAACCCTAACCCTAACCCTAACCCTAACCCTAACCCTAACCCTAACCCTAACCCTAACCCTAACCCTAACCCTAACCCTAACCCTAACCCTAACCCTAACCCTAACCCTAACCCTAACCCTAACCCTAACCCAAACCCTAACCCTAACCCTAACCCTAACCCTAACCCTAACCCTAACCCTAACCCTAACCCTAACCCTAACCCTAACCCTAACCCTAACCCTAACCCTAACCCTAACCCTAACCCTAACCCTAACCCTAACCCTAACCCTAACCCTAACCCTAACCCTAACCCTAACCCTAACCCTAACCCTAACCCTAACCCTAACCCTAACCCTAACCCTAACCCTAACCCTAACCCTAACCCTAACCCTAACCCTAACCCTAACCCTAACCCTAACCCTAACCCTAACCCTAACCCTAACCCTAACCCTAACCCTAACCCTAACCCTAACCCTAACCCTAACCCTAACCCTAACCCTAACCCTAACCCTAACCCTAACCCTAACCCTAACCCTAACCCCTAACCCCTAACCCTAACCCTAACCCTAACCCTAACCCTAACCCTAACCCTAACCCTAACCCTAACCCTAACCCTAACCCTAACCCTAACCCTAACCCTAACCCTAACCCTAACCCCTAACCCCTAACCCTAACCCTAACCCTAACCCTAACCCTAACCCTAACCCTAACCCTAACCCTAACCCTAACCCTAACCCTAACCCTAACCCTAACCCTAACCCTAACCCTAACCCTAACCCCAAACCTAACCCTAACCCTAACCCTAACCCCAACCCTAACCCTAACCCTAACCCTAACCCCAACCCTAACCCTAACCCTAACCCTGCTGACCTTTGACCTCTGACCCTAGGACACCTTTGACCTCTGACCCCCGTGACCTTTGACCTCTGACCCCCGTGACCTTTGACCCCTGACCCTCGGTGACCTTTGACCCCTGACCCATGTGACCTTTGACCTCTGACCCCTCGGTGGCCTTTGACCCCTGACCCCTCGGTGGCCTTTGACCCGTTGTGACCTTTGACCTCTGTGGACTCCGCCAGGGCTCTGTGGACTCGGCCAGGGCTCTGTGGACTCCGCCAGGGCTCTGTGAACTCGGCCAGGGCTCTGTGGCCTCCGCCAGAGCTCTGTGAACTCGGCCAGGGCTCTGTGGACTCGGCCAGGGCTCTGTGGACTCCGCCAGGGCTCTGTGGCCTCCGCCAGGGCTCTGTGGACTCGGCCAGGGCTCTGTGGACTCCGACAGGGCTCTGTGGACTCTGCCAGGGCTCTGTGGACGTGGCCAGGGCTCTGTGAACTCGGCCAGGGCTCTGTGGACTCGGCCAGGGCTCTGTGGACTCGGCCAGGGCTCTCTGAGCTCGGCCAGGGCTCTGTGGACTCGGCCAGGGCTCTGTGGACTCGGCCAGGGCTCTGTGGCCTCCGCCAGGGCTCTGTGAACTCGGCCAGGGCTCTGTGGACTCTGCCAGGGCTCTGTGGACTCGGCCAGGGCTCTGTGGAATGTGCCAGGGCTCTGTGAACTCGGCCAGGGCTCTGTGGACTCGGCCAGGGCTCTGTGGACTCTGCCAGGGCTCTGTGGACTCGGCCAGGGCTCTGTGGACTCGGCCAGGGCTCTGTGAACTCTGCCAGGGCTCTGTGGACTCGGCCAGGGCTCTGTGAACTCGGCCAGGGCTCTGTGGACTCGGCCAGGGCTCTGTGAACTCGGCCAGGGCTCTGTGGAGTCGGCCAGGGCTCTGTGGACTCCGCCAGGCCTCTGTGGACTCTGCCTGGGCTCTGTGGACTCGGCCAGGGCTCTGTGGACTCCGCCAAAGCTCTGTGAACTCTGCCAGGGCTCTGTGGACTCGGCCAGGGCTCTGTGGACTCCGCCAGGGCTCTGTGGAGTCGGCCAGGGCTCTGTGGACTCGGCCAGGGCTCTGTGGACTCCTCCAGGGCTCTGTGGACTCCGCCAGGGCTCTGTGGACTCGGCCAGGGCTCTGTGAACTCGGCCAGGGCTCTGTGGACTCCGACAGGGCTCTGTGGACGTGGCCAGGGCTCTGTGAACTCGGCCAGGGCTCTGTGGACTCTGCCAGGGCTCTGTGGACTCCTCCAGGGCTCTGTGGACGTGGCCAGGGCTCTGTGGACTCGGCCAGGGCTCTGTGGACTCCGCCAGGGCTCTGTGCACTCCGCCAGGGCTCTGTGGACTCCGCCAGGGCTCTGTGGACTCTGACAGGGCTCTGTGGACTCGGCCAGGGCTCTGTGGACTTGGCCAGGGCTCTGTGGACTCCGCCAGTGCTCTGTGAACTCCGCCAGGGCTCTGTGGACTCGTCCAGGGCTCTGTGGACTCCGCCAGGGCTCTGTGGACTCCGACAGGGCTCTGTGGACGTGGCCAGGGCTCTGTGGACTCGGCCAGGGCTCTGTGGACTCGGCCAGGGCTCTGTGGACTCCGCCAGGTCTCTGTGGACTCGGCCAGGGCTCTGTGAACTCGGCCAGGGCTCTGTGGACTCGGCCAGGGCTCTGTGAACTCGGCCAGGGCTCTGTGGACTCGGCCAGGGCTCTGTGCACTCGGCCAGGGCTCTGTGAACTCGGCCAGGGCTCTGTGGACTCCGCCAGGGCTCTGTGGACTCCGCCAGGGCTCTGTGAACTCGGCCAGGGCTCTGTGGACTCCGACAGGGCTCTGTGGACTCTGCCAGGGCTCTGTGGACGTGGCCAGGGCTCTGTGAACTCGGCCAAAGCTCTGTGGACTCGGCCAGGGCTCTGTGGACTCGGCCAGGGCTCTGTGGACTCCACCAGGGCTCTGTGAACTCGGCCAGGGCTCTGTGGACTCGGCCAGGGCTCTGTGGACTCCGACAGGGCTCTGTGGACTCTGCCAGGGCTCTGTGAACTCCGCCAGGGCTCTGTGGACTCGGCCAGGGCTCTGTGAACTCTGCCAGGCCTCTGTGGACTCTGCCTGGGCTCTGTGGACTCGGCCAGGGCTCTGTGGACTCCGCCAGGGCTCTGTGCACTCTGCCAGGGCTCTGTGGACTCTGCCAGGGCTCTGTGGACTCCGACAGGGCTCTGTGAACTCGGCCAGGGCTCTGTGGACTCGGCCAGGGCTCTGTGGACTCCACCAGGGCTCTGTGGACTCTGCCAGGGCTCTGTGAACTCTGCCAGGGCTCTGTGAACTCGGCCAGGGCTCTTTGAACTCGGCCAGGGCTCTGTGGACTCGGCCAGGGCTCTGTGGACTCCTCCAGGGCTCTGTGGACTCCTCCAGGGCTCTGTGGACTCCGCCAGGGCTCTGTGGACTCGGCCAGGGCTCTGTGAACTCGGCCAGGGCTCTGTGGACTCTGCCAGGGCTCTGTGGACTCCTCCAGGGCTCTGTGGACGTGGCCAGGGCTCTGTGGACTCGGCCAGGGCTCTGTGGACTCCGCCAGGGCTCTGTGCACTCCGCCAGGGCTCTGTGGACTCCGCCAGGGCTCTGTGGACTCTGACAGGGCTCTGTGGACTCGGCCAGGGCTCTGTGGACTTGGCCAGGGCTCTGTGGACTCCGCCAGGGCTCTGTGAACTCCGCCAGGGCTCTGTGGACTCGTCCAGGGCTCTGTGGACTCCGCCAGGGCTCTGTGGACTCCGACAGGGCTCTGTGGACGTGGCCAGGGCTCTGTGGACTCGGCCAGGGCTCTGTGGACTCGGCGAGGGCTCTGTGGACTCGGCCAGGGCTCTGTGGACGTGGCCAGGGCTCTGTGGACTCGGCCAGGGCTCTGTGGACTCCGCCAGGGCTCTGTGGACTCCGCCAGGGCTCTGTGGACTCGGCCAGGGCTCTGTGAACTCGGCCAGGGCTCTGTGGACTCGGCCAGGGCTCTGTGAACTCGGCCAGGGCTCTGTGGACTCGGCCAGGGCTCTGTGGACTCGGCCAGGGCTCTGTGAACTCGGCCAGGGCTCTGTGGACTCCGCCAGGGCTCTGTGGACTCCGCCAGGGCTCTGTGAACTCGGCCAGGGCTCTGTGGACTCCGACAGGGCTCTGTGGACTCTGCCAGGGCTCTGTGGACGTGGCCAGGGCTCTGTGAACTCGGCCAAAGCTCTGTGGACTCGGCCAGGGCTCTGTGGACTCGGCCAGGGCTCTGTGGACTCCACCAGGGCTCTGTGAACTCTGCCAGGGCTCTGTGGACTCGGCCAGGGCTCTGTGGACTCCGACAGGGCTCTGTGGACTCTGCCAGGGCTCTGTGAACTCCGCCAGGGCTCTGTGGACTCGGCCAGGGCTCTGTGAACTCTGCCAGGCCTCTGTGGACTCTGCCTGGGCTCTGTGGACTCGGCCAGGGCTCTGTGGACTCCGCCAGGGCTCTGTGCACTCTGCCAGGGCTCTGTGGACTCTGCCAGGGCTCTGTGGACTCCGACAGGGCTCTATGAACTCGGCCAGGGCTCTGTGGACTCGGCCAGGGCTCTGTGAACTCGGCCAGGGCTCTGTGGACTCGGCCAGGGCTCTGTGAACTCGGCCAGGCCTCTGTGGACTCTGCCTGGGCTCTGTGGACTCGGCCAGGGCTCTGTGGACTCCGCCAGGGCTCTGTGAACTCTGCCAGGGCTCTGTGGACTCGGCCAGGGCTCTGTGGACCCTGCCAGGGCTCTGTGGAGTCGGCCAGGGCTCTGTGGACTCGGCCAGGGCTCTGTGGACTCCGCCAGGGCTCTGTGGACTCGGCCAGGGCTCTGTGGACTCCGCCAGGGCTCTGTGAACTTGGCTAGGGCTCTGTGGACTCCGCCAGGGCTCTGTGGACTCGGCCAGGGCTCTGTGGACTCCGCCAGGGCTCTGTGGACTCGGCCAGGGCTCTGTGGACTCTGCTAGGGCTCTGTGGACTCCGCCAGGGCTCTGTGGACTCGGCCAGGGCTCTGTGGACTCCGCCAGGGCTCTGTGAACTGGGACAGGGCTCTATGGAATCCGCCAGGGCTCTGTGAACTCGGCCAGGGCTCTGTGGACTCCGCCACGGCTCTGTGGACTCCGCCAGGCCTCTGTGGACTCCGCCAGGGCTCTGTGAACTTGGCTAGGGCTCTGTGGACTCAGCCAGGGCTCTGTGGACTCGGCCAGGGCTCTGTGGACTCTGCCAGGGCTCTGTGGACTCGGCCAGGGCTCTGTGGACCCTGCCAGGGCTCTGTGGAGTCGGCCAGGGCTCTGTGGACTCGGCCAGGGCTCTGTGGACTCCGCCAGGGCTCTGTGGACTCGGCCAGGGCTCTGTGGACTCCGCCAAAGCTCTGTGAACTCGGACAGGGCTCTGTGGACTCCGCCAGGGCTCTGTGGACTCGGCCAGGGCTCTGTGGACTCCGCCAGGGCTCTGTGGACTCGGCCAGGGCTCTGTGGACTCTGCTAGGGCTCTGTGGACTCCGCCAGGGCTCTGTGGACTCGGCCAGGGCTCTGTGGACTCCGCCAGGGCTCTGTGAACTGGGACAGGGCTCTATGGAATCCGCCAGGGCTCTGTGAACTCGGCCAGGGCTCTGTGGCCTCCGCCACGGCTCTGTGGACGTGGCCAGGGCTCTGTGGACTGGGCCAGGGCTCTGTGAACTCGGCCAGGGGTCTGTGGACTCGGCCAGGGCTCTGTGGACTCCGCCAGGGCTCTGTGGACGTTGCCAGGGCTCTGTGGACTGGGCCAGGGCTCTGTGGACGTGGCCAGGGCTCTGTGGACTCCGCCAGGGCTCTGTGGACGTGGCCAGGGCTCTGTGGACTCGGCCAGGGCTCTGTGGACTCTGCCAGGGCTCTGTGGACTCTGCCAGGCCTCTGTGGACTCGGCCAGGGCTCTGTGGACTCGGCCAGGGCTCTGTGAACTCGGCCAGGGCTCTGTGGACGTGGCCAGGGCTCTGTGGACTCGGCCAGGGCTCTGTGCACTCCGACAGTGCTCTGTGGATGTGGCCAGGGCTCTGTCGATGTGGCCAGGGCTCTGTGGACTCGGCCAGGGCTCTGTGGACTCCGCCAGGGCTCTGTGAACTCGGCCAGGGCTCTGTGGCCTCCGCCAGAGCTCTGTGAACTCGGCCAGGGCTCTGTGGACTCGGCCAGGGCTCTGTGGACTCCGCCAGGGCTCTGTGGCCTCCGCCAGGGCTCTGTGGACTCGGCCAGGGCTCTGTGGACTCCGACAGGGCTCTGTGGACTCTGCCAGGGCTCTGTGGACGTGGCCAGGGCTCTGTGAACTCGGCCAGGGCTCTGTGGACTCGGCCAGGGCTCTGTGGACTCGGCCAGGGCTCTCTGAGCTCGGCCAGGGCTCTGTGGACTCGGCCAGGGCTCTGTGGACTCGGCCAGGGCTCTGTGGCCTCCGCCAGGGCTCTGTGAACTCGGCCAGGGCTCTGTGGACTCTGCCAGGGCTCTGTGGACTCGGCCAGGGCTCTGTGGAATGTGCCAGGGCTCTGTGAACTCGGCCAGGGCTCTGTGGACTCGGCCAGGGCTCTGTGGACTCTGCCAGGGCTCTGTGGACTCGGCCAGGGCTCTGTGGACTCGGCCAGGGCTCTGTGAACTCTGCCAGGGCTCTGTGGACTCGGCCAGGGCTCTGTGGACTCCGCCAAGGCTCGGTGAACTCTGCCAGGGCTCTGTGGACTCGGCCAGGGCTCTGTGGACTCCGCCAGGGCTCTGTGAACTCGGCCAGGGCTCTGTGGAGTCGGCCAGGGCTCTGTGGACTCCGCCAGGCCTCTGTGGACTCTGCCTGGGCTCTGTGGACTCGGCCAGGGCTCTGTGGACTCCGCCAAAGCTCTGTGAACTCTGCCAGGGCTCTGTGGACTCGGCCAGGGCTCTGTGGACTCCGCCAAGGCTCGGTGAACTCTGCCAGGGCTCTGTGGACTCGGCCAGGGCTCTGTGGACTCCGCCAGGGCTCTGTGGAGTCGGCCAGGGCTCTGTGGACTCGGCCAGGGCTCTGTGGACTCGGCCAGGGCTCTGTGGACTCCGCCAGGGCTCTGTGGACTCGGCCAGGGCTCTGTGAACTCGGCCAGGGCTCTGTGGACTCCGACAGGGCTCTGTGGACGTGGCCAGGGCTCTGTGAACTCGGCCAGGGCTCTGTGGACTCTGCCAGGGCTCTGTGGACTCCTCCAGGGCTCTGTGGACGTGGCCAGGGCTCTGTGGACTCGGCCAGGGCTCTGTGGACTCCGCCAGGGCTCTGTGCACTCCGCCAGGGCTCTGTGGACTCCGCCAGGGCTCTGTGGACTCTGACAGGGCTCTGTGGACTCGGCCAGGGCTCTGTGGACTTGGCCAGGGCTCTGTGGACTCCGCCAGTGCTCTGTGAACTCCGCCAGGGCTCTGTGGACTCGTCCAGGGCTCTGTGGACTCCGCCAGGGCTCTGTGGACTCCGACAGGGCTCTGTGGACGTGGCCAGGGCTCTGTGGACTCGGCCAGGGCTCTGTGGACTCGGCCAGGGCTCTGTGGACTCCGCCAGGTCTCTGTGGACTCGGCCAGGGCTCTGTGAACTCGGCCAGGGCTCTGTGGACTCGGCCAGGGCTCTGTGAACTCGGCCAGGGCTCTGTGGACTCGGCCAGGGCTCTGTGCACTCGGCCAGGGCTCTGTGAACTCGGCCAGGGCTCTGTGGACTCCGCCAGGGCTCTGTGGACTCCGCCAGGGCTCTGTGAACTCGGCCAGGGCTCTGTGGACTCCGACAGGGCTCTGTGGACTCTGCCAGGGCTCTGTGGACGTGGCCAGGGCTCTGTGAACTCGGCCAAAGCTCTGTGGACTCGGCCAGGGCTCTGTGGACTCGGCCAGGGCTCTGTGGACTCCACCAGGGCTCTGTGAACTCTGCCAGGGCTCTGTGGACTCGGCCAGGGCTCTGTGGACTCCGACAGGGCTCTGTGGACTCTGCCAGGGCTCTGTGAACTCCGCCAGGGCTCTGTGGACTCGGCCAGGGCTCTGTGAACTCTGCCAGGCCTCTGTGGACTCTGCCTGGGCTCTGTGGACTCGGCCAGGGCTCTGTGGACTCCGCCAGGGCTCTGTGCACTCTGCCAGGGCTCTGTGGACTCTGCCAGGGCTCTGTGGACTCCGACAGGGCTCTGTGAACTCGGCCAGGGCTCTGTGGACTCGGCCAGGGCTCTGTGGACTCCACCAGGGCTCTGTGGACTCTGCCAGGGCTCTGTGAACTCTGCCAGGGCTCTGTGAACTCGGCCAGGGCTCTTTGAACTCGGCCAGGGCTCTGTGGACTCGGCCAGGGCTCTGTGGACTCGGCCAGGGCTCTGTGGACTCCTCCAGGGCTCTGTGGACTCCGCCAGGGCTCTGTGGACTCGGCCAGGGCTCTGTGAACTCGGCCAGGGCTCTGTGGACTCTGACAGGGCTCTGTGGACGTGGCCAGGGCTCTGTGAACTCGGCCAGGGCTCTGTGGACTCTGCCAGGGCTCTGTGGACTCCTCCAGGGCTCTGTGGACGTGGCCAGGGCTCTGTGGACTCGGCCAGGGCTCTGTGGACTCCGCCAGGGCTCTGTGCACTCCGCCAGGGCTCTGTGGACTCCGCCAGGGCTCTGTGGACTCTGACAGGGCTCTGTGGACTCGGCCAGGGCTCTGTGGACTTGGCCAGGGCTCTGTGGACTCCGCCAGGGCTCTGTGAACTCCGCCAGGGCTCTGTGGACTCGTCCAGGGCTCTGTGGACTCCGCCAGGGCTCTGTGGACTCCGACAGGGCTCTGTGGACGTGGCCAGGGCTCTGTGGACTCGGCCAGGGCTCTGTGGACTCGGCGAGGGCTCTGTGGACTCGGCCAGGGCTCTGTGGACGTGGCCAGGGCTCTGTGGACTCGGCCAGGGCTCTGTGGACTCCGCCAGGGCTCTGTGGACTCCGCCAGGGCTCTGTGGACTCGGCCAGGGCTCTGTGAACTCGGCCAGGGCTCTGTGGACTCGGCCAGGGCTCTGTGAACTCGGCCAGGGCTCTGTGGACTCGGCCAGGGCTCTGTGGACTCGGCCAGGGCTCTGTGAACTCGGCCAGGGCTCTGTGGACTCCGCCAGGGCTCTGTGGACTCGGCCAGGGCTCTGTGAACTCGGCCAGGGCTCTGTGGACTCCGACAGGGCTCTGTGGACTCTGCCAGGGCTCTGTGGACGTGGCCAGGGCTCTGTGAACTCGGCCAAAGCTCTGTGGACTCGGCCAGGGCTCTGTGGACTCGGCCAGGGCTCTGTGGACTCCACCAGGGCTCTGTGAACTCTGCCAGGGCTCTGTGGACTCGGCCAGGGCTCTGTGGACTCCGACAGGGCTCTGTGGACTCTGCCAGGGCTCTGTGAACTCCGCCAGGGCTCTGTGGACTCGGCCAGGGCTCTGTGAACTCTGCCAGGCCTCTGTGGACTCTGCCTGGGCTCTGTGGACTCGGCCAGGGCTCTGTGGACTCCGCCAGGGCTCTGTGCACTCTGCCAGGGCTCTGTGGACTCTGCCAGGGCTCTGTGGACTCCGACAGGGCTCTATGAACTCGGCCAGGGCTCTGTGGACTCGGCCAGGGCTCTGTGAACTCGGCCAGGGCTCTGTGGACTCGGCCAGGGCTCTGTGAACTCGGCCAGGCCTCTGTGGACTCTGCCTGGGCTCTGTGGACTCGGCCAGGGCTCTGTGGACTCCGCCAGGGCTCTGTGAACTCTGCCAGGGCTCTGTGGACTCTGCCAGGGCTCTGTGGACTCCGCCAGGGCTCTGTGAACTCGGCCAGGGCTCTGTGGACTCGGCCAGGGCTCTGTGGACTCCGCCAGGGCTCTGTGGACTCCGCCAGGGCTCTGTGGACTCTGCCAGGGCTCTGTGGACTCAGCCAGGGCTCTGTGGCCTCCGCCAGGGCTCTGTGATATCGGCCAGGGCTCTGTGGACTCGGCCAGGGCTCTGTGGACGTGGCCAGGGCTCTGTGGACTCGGCCAGGGCTCTGTGGCCTCCGCCAGGGCTCTGTGCACTCCGCCAGGTCTCTGTGGACTCGGCCAGGGCTCTGTGAACTCGGCCAGGGCTCTGTGGACTCGGCCAGGGCTCTGTGGACTCCGACAGGGCTCTGTGAACTCGGCCAGGGCTCTGTGGACTCCACCAGGGCTCTGTGAACTCGGCCAGGGCTCTGTGGACTCGGACAGGGCTCTGTGGATTCCGCCAGGGCTCTGTGGACTCCGCCAGGGCTCTGTGGAATCGGCCAGGGCTCTGTGAACTCAGCCAGGGCTCTGTGGACTCGGCCAGGGCTCTGTGGATGTGGCCAGGGCTCTGTGGACTCTGCCAGGGCTCTGTGGACTCGGCCAGGGCTCTGTGGACCCTGCCAGGGCTCTGTAGACTCGGCCAGGGCTCTGTGGACTCCGCAAGGGCTCTGTCGATGTGGCCAGGGCTCTGTGGACTCTGCCAGGGCTCTGTGCACTCCGCCAGGGCTCTGTGAACTCGGACAGGGCTCTGTGGATGTGGCCAGGGCTCTGTGAACTCGACCAGGGCTCTGTGGACTTGGCCAGGGCTCTGTGGACTCCGCCAGGGCTCTGTGGATGTGGCCAGGGCTCTGTGGACTCGGCCAGGGCTCTGTGGACTCCGCCAGGGCTCTGTGAACTCGGACAGGGCTCTGTGGATGTGGCCAGGGCTCTGTGGACTCCGCCAGGGCTCTGTGGACTCGGCCAGGGCTCTGTGGACTCGGCCAGGGCTCTGTGGACTCTGCCAGGGCTCTGTGAACTATGTCAGGGCTCTGTGGACTCTGCCAGGGCTCTGTGGCCTCCGCCAGGGCTCTGTGAACTCGGCCAGGGCTCTGTGGACTCTGCCAGGGCTCTGTGGACTCGGCCAGGGCTCTGTGGAATGTGCCAGGGCTCTGTGAACTCGGCCAGGGCTCTGTGGACTCGGCCAGGGCTCTGTGGACTCGGCCAGGGCTCTGTGGAATGTGCCAGGGCTCTGTGAACTCGGCCAGGGCTCTGTGGACTCGGCCAGGGCTCTGTGGACTCCGCCAGGGCTCTGTGGACTCCGCCAGGGCTCTGTGGACTCGGCCAGGGCTCTGTGAACTCGGCCAGGGCTCTGTGGACTCGGCCAGGGCTCTGTGGACTTGGCCAGGGCTATGTGGACTCCGCCAGGGCTCTGTGGAATCCGCCAGGGCTCTGTGAACTCCGCCAGGGCTCTGTGGCCTCCGCCAGGGCTCTGTGAACTCGGCCAGGGCTCTGTGGACTCTGCCAGGGCTCTGTGGACTCTGCCAGGGCTCTGTGGACTCGGCCAGGGCTCTGTGGACTCGGCCAGGGCTCTGTGAACTCTGCCAGGGCTCTGTGGACTCCGCCAGGGCTCTGTGGACTCGGCCAGGGCTCTGTGAACTCGGCCAGGGCTCTGTGGACTCTGCCAGGGCTCTGTGAACTCGGCCAGGGCTCTGTGGAGTCGGCCAGGGCTCTGTGGACTCCGCCAGGCCTCTGTGGACTCTGCCTGGGCTCTGTGGACTCGGCCAGGGCTCTGTGGACTCCGCCAAAGCTCTGTGAACTCTGCCAGGGCTCTGTGGACTCGGCCAGGGCTCTGTGGACTCCGCCAGGGCTCTGTGAACTCTGCCAGGGCTCTGTGGACTCCGCCAGGGCTCTGTGGACTCCGCCAGGGCTCTGTGGAGTCGGCCAGGGCTCTGTGGACTCGGCCAGGGCTCTGTGGACTCCTCCAGGGCTCTGTGGACTCCGCCAGGGCTCTGTGGACTCGGCCAGGGCTCTGTGAACTCGGCCAGGGCTCTGTGGACTCCGACAGGGCTCTGTGGACGTGGCCAGGGCTCTGTGAACTCGGCCAGGGCTCTGTGGACTCTGCCAGGGCTCTGTGGACTCCTCCAGGGCTCTGTGGACGTGGCCAGGGCTCTGTGGACTCGGCCAGGGCTCTGTGGACTCCGCCAGGGCTCTGTGCACTCCGCCAGGGCTCTGTGGACTCCGCCAGGGCTCTGTGGACTCTGACAGGGCTCTGTGGACTCGGCCAGGGCTCTGTGGACTTGGCCAGGGCTCTGTGGACTCCGCCAGTGCTCTGTGAACTCCGCCAGGGCTCTGTGGACTCGTCCAGGGCTCTGTGGACTCCGCCAGGGCTCTGTGGACTCCGACAGGGCTCTGTGGACGTGGCCAGGGCTCTGTGGACTCGGCCAGGGCTCTGTGGACTCGGCGAGGGCTCTGTGGACTCGGCCAGGGCTCTGTGGACTCGGCCAGGGCTCTGTGGCCTCCGCCAGGGCTCTGTGGACGTGGCCAGGGCTCTGTGGACTGGGCCAGGGCTCTGTGAACTCGGCCAGGGGTCTGTGGACTCGGCCAGGGCTCTGTGGACTCCGCCAGGGCTCTGTGGACGTTGCCAGGGCTCTGTGGACTGGGCCAGGGCTCTGTGGACGTGGCCAGGGCTCTGTGGACTCCGCCAGGGCTCTGTGGACGTGGCCAGGGCTCTGTGGACTCGGCCAGGGCTCTGTGGACTCTGCCAGGGCTCTGTGGACTCTGCCAGGCCTCTGTGGACTCGGCCAGGGCTCTGTGGACTCGGCCAGGGCTCTGTGAACTCGGCCAGGGCTCTGTGGACTCTGCCAGGGCTCTGTGGACTCGGCCAGGGCTCTGTGCACTCCGCCAGGGCTCTGTGGATGTGGCCAGGGCTCTGTCGATGTGGCCAGGGCTCTGTGGACTCGGCCAGGGCTCTGTGGACTCCGCCAGGGCTCTGTGAACTCGGCCAGGGCTCTGTGGACTCGGCCAGGGCTCTGTGAACTCTGCCAGGGCTCTGTGAACTCGGCCAGGGCTCTGTGGACGTTGCCAGGGCTCTGTGGACTGGGCCAGGGCTCTGTGGACGTGGCCAGGGCTCTGTGGACTCCGCCAGGGCTCTGTGGACGTGGCCAGGGCTCTGTGGACTCGGCCAGGGCTCTGTGCACTCCGACAGTGCTCTGTGGATGTGGCCAGGGCTCTGTCGATGTGGCCAGGGCTCTGTGGACTCGGCCAGGGCTCTGTGGACTCCGCCAGGGCTCTGTGAACTCGGCCAGGGCTCTGTGGCCTCCGCCAGAGCTCTGTGAACTCGGCCAGGGCTCTGTGGACTCGGCCAGGGCTCTGTGGACTCGGCCAGGGCTCTGTGGCCTCCGCCAGGGCTCTGTGGACTCGGCCAGGGCTCTGTGGACTCCGACAGGGCTCTGTGGACTCTGCCAGGGCTCTGTGGACGTGGCCAGGGCTCTGTGAACTCGGCCAGGGCTCTGTGGACTCGGCCAGGGCTCTGTGGACTCGGCCAGGGCTCTCTGAGCTCGGCCAGGGCTCTGTGGACTCGGCCAGGGCTCTGTGGCCTCCGCCAGGGCTCTGTGAACTCGGCCAGGGCTCTGTGGACTCTGCCAGGGCTCTGTGGACTCGGCCAGGGCTCTGTGGAATGTGCCAGGGCTCTGTGAACTCGGCCAGGGCTCTGTGGACTCGGCCAGGGCTCTGTGGACTCTGCCAGGGCTCTGTGGACTCGGCCAGGGCTCTGTGGACTCGGCCAGGGCTCTGTGAACTCTGCCAGGGCTCTGTGGACTCGGCCAGGGCTCTGTGAACTCGGCCAGGGCTCTGTGGACTCGGCCAGGGCTCTGTGAACTCGGCCAGGGCTCTGTGGAGTCGGCCAGGGCTCTGTGGACTCCGCCAGGCCTCTGTGGACTCTGCCTGGGCTCTGTGGACTCGGCCAGGGCTCTGTGGACTCCGCCAAAGCTCTGTGAACTCTGCCAGGGCTCTGTGGACTCGGCCAGGGCTCTGTGGACTCCGCCAAGGCTCGGTGAACTCTGCCAGGGCTCTGTGGACTCGGCCAGGGCTCTGTGGACTCCGCCAGGGCTCTGTGGAGTCGGCCAGGGCTCTGTGGACTCGGCCAGGGCTCTGTGGACTCCTCCAGGGCTCTGTGGACTCCGCCAGGGCTCTGTGGACTCGGCCAGGGCTCTGTGAACTCGGCCAGGGCTCTGTGGACTCCGACAGGGCTCTGTGGACGTGGCCAGGGCTCTGTGAACTCGGCCAGGGCTCTGTGGACTCTGCCAGGGCTCTGTGGACTCCTCCAGGGCTCTGTGGACGTGGCCAGGGCTCTGTGGACTCGGCCAGGGCTCTGTGGACTCCGCCAGGGCTCTGTGCACTCCGCCAGGGCTCTGTGGACTCCGCCAGGGCTCTGTGGACTCTGACAGGGCTCTGTGGACTCGGCCAGGGCTCTGTGGACTTGGCCAGGGCTCTGTGGACTCCGCCAGTGCTCTGTGAACTCCGCCAGGGCTCTGTGGACTCGTCCAGGGCTCTGTGGACTCCGCCAGGGCTCTGTGGACTCCGACAGGGCTCTGTGGACGTGGCCAGGGCTCTGTGGACTCGGCCAGGGCTCTGTGGACTCGGCCAGGGCTCTGTGGACTCCGCCAGGTCTCTGTGGACTCGGCCAGGGCTCTGTGAACTCGGCCAGGGCTCTGTGGACTCGGCCAGGGCTCTGTGAACTCGGCCAGGGCTCTGTGGACTCGGCCAGGGCTCTGTGCACTCGGCCAGGGCTCTGTGAACTCGGCCAGGGCTCTGTGGACTCCGCCAGGGCTCTGTGGACTCCGCCAGGGCTCTGTGAACTCGGCCAGGGCTCTGTGGACTCCGACAGGGCTCTGTGGACTCTGCCAGGGCTCTGTGGACGTGGCCAGGGCTCTGTGAACTCGGCCAAAGCTCTGTGGACTCGGCCAGGGCTCTGTGGACTCGGCCAGGGCTCTGTGGACTCCACCAGGGCTCTGTGAACTCTGCCAGGGCTCTGTGGACTCGGCCAGGGCTCTGTGGACTCCGACAGGGCTCTGTGGACTCTGCCAGGGCTCTGTGAACTCCGCCAGGGCTCTGTGGACTCGGCCAGGGCTCTGTGAACTCTGCCAGGCCTCTGTGGACTCTGCCTGGGCTCTGTGGACTCGGCCAGGGCTCTGTGGACTCCGCCAGGGCTCTGTGCACTCTGCCAGGGCTCTGTGGACTCTGCCAGGGCTCTGTGGACTCCGACAGGGCTCTGTGAACTATGCCAGGGCTCTGTGGACTCGGCCAGGGCTCTGTGGACTCCACCAGGGCTCTGTGGACTCTGCCAGGGCTCTGTGAACTCTGCCAGGGCTCTGTGAACTCGGCCAGGGCTCTTTGAACTCGGCCAGGGCTCTGTGGACTCGGCCAGGGCTCTGTGGACTCGGCCAGGGCTCTGTGGACTCCTCCAGGGCTCTGTGGACTCCGCCAGGGCTCTGTGGACTCGGCCAGGGCTCTGTGAACTCGGCCAGGGCTCTGTGGACTCTGACAGGGCTCTGTGGACGTGGCCAGGGCTCTGTGAACTCGGCCAGGGCTCTGTGGACTCTGCCAGGGCTCTGTGGACTCCTCCAGGGCTCTGTGGACGTGGCCAGGGCTCTGTGGACTCGGCCAGGGCTCTGTGGACTCCGCCAGGGCTCTGTGCACTCCGCCAGGGCTCTGTGGACTCCGCCAGGGCTCTGTGGACTCTGACAGGGCTCTGTGGACTCGGCCAGGGCTCTGTGGACTTGGCCAGGGCTCTGTGGACTCCGCCAGGGCTCTGTGAACTCCGCCAGGGCTCTGTGGACTCGTCCAGGGCTCTGTGGACTCCGCCAGGGCTCTGTGGACTCCGACAGGGCTCTGTGGACGTGGCCAGGGCTCTGTGGACTCGGCCAGGGCTCTGTGGACTCGGCGAGGGCTCTGTGGACTCGTCCAGGGCTCTGTGGACGTGGCCAGGGCTCTGTGGACTCGGCCAGGGCTCTGTGGACTCCGCCAGGGCTCTGTGGACTCCGCCAGGGCTCTGTGGACTCGGCCAGGGCTCTGTGAACTCGGCCAGGGCTCTGTGGACTCGGCCAGGGCTCTGTGAACTCGGCCAGGGCTCTGTGGACTCGGCCAGGGCTCTGTGGACTCGGCCAGGGCTCTGTGAACTCGGCCAGGGCTCTGTGGACTCCGCCAGGGCTCTGTGGACTCCGCCAGGGCTCTGTGAACTCGGCCAGGGCTCTGTGGACTCCGACAGGGCTCTGTGGACTCTGCCAGGGCTCTGTGGACGTGGCCAGGGCTCTGTGAACTCGGCCAAAGCTCTGTGGACTCGGCCAGGGCTCTGTGGACTCGGCCAGGGCTCTGTGGACTCCACCAGGGCTCTGTGAACTCTGCCAGGGCTCTGTGGACTCGGCCAGGGCTCTGTGGACTCCGACAGGGCTCTGTGGACTCTGCCAGGGCTCTGTGAACTCCGCCAGGGCTCTGTGGACTCGGCCAGGGCTCTGTGAACTCTGCCAGGCCTCTGTGGACTCTGCCTGGGCTCTGTGGACTCGGCCAGGGCTCTGTGGACTCCGCCAGGGCTCTGTGCACTCTGCCAGGGCTCTGTGGACTCTGCCAGGGCTCTGTGGACTCCGACAGGGCTCTATGAACTCGGCCAGGGCTCTGTGGACTCGGCCAGGGCTCTGTGAACTCGGCCAGGGCTCTGTGGACTCGGCCAGGGCTCTGTGAACTCGGCCAGGCCTCTGTGGACTCTGCCTGGGCTCTGTGGACTCGGCCAGGGCTCTGTGGACTCCGCCAGGGCTCTGTGAACTCTGCCAGGGCTCTGTGGACTCTGCCAGGGCTCTGTGGACTCCGCCAGGGCTCTGTGAACTCGGCCAGGGCTCTGTGGACTCCGCCAGGGCTCTGTGGACTCCGCCAGGGCTCTGTGGACTCTGCCAGGGCTCTGTGGACTCAGCCAGGGCTCTGTGTCCTCCGCCAGGGCTCTGTGATATCGGCCAGGGCTCTGTGGACTCGGCCAGGGCTCTGTGGACGTGGCCAGGGCTCTGTGGACTCGGCCAGGGCTCTGTGGCCTCCGCCAGGGCTCTGTGCACTCCGCCAGGTCTCTGTGGACTCGGCCAGGGCTCTGTGAACTCGGCCAGGGCTCTGTGGACTCGGCCAGGGCTCTGTGGACTCCGACAGGGCTCTGTGAACTCGGCCAGGGCTCTGTGGACTCCACCAGGGCTCTGTGAACTCGGCCAGGGCTCTGTGGACTCGGACAGGGCTCTGTGGATTCCGCCAGGGCTCTGTGGACTCCGCCAGGGCTCTGTGGAATCGGCCAGGGCTCTGTGAACTCAGCCAGGGCTCTGTGGACTCGGCCAGGGCTCTGTGGATGTGGCCAGGGCTCTGTGGACTCTGCCAGGGCTCTGTGGACTCGGCCAGGGCTCTGTGGACCCTGCCAGGGCTCTGTAGACTCGGCCAGGGCTCTGTGGACTCCGCAAGGGCTCTGTCGATGTGGCCAGGGCTCTGTGGACTCTGCCAGGGCTCTGTGCACTCCGCCAGGGCTCTGTGAACTCGGACAGGGGTCTGTGGATGTGGCCAGGGCTCTGTGAACTCGACCAGGGCTCTGTGGACTTGGCCAGGGCTCTGTGGACTCCGCCAGGGCTCTGTGGATGTGGCCAGGGCTCTGTGGACTCGGCCAGGGCTCTGTGGACTCCGCCAGGGCTCTGTGAACTCGGACAGGGCTCTGTGGATGTGGCCAGGGCTCTGTGGACTCCGCCAGGGCTCTGTGGACTCGGCCAGGGCTCTGTGGACTCGGCCAGGGCTCTGTGGACTCTGCCAGGGCTCTGTGAACTATGTCAGGGCTCTGTGGACTCTGCCAGGGCTCTGTGGCCTCCGCCAGGGCTCTGTGAACTCGGCCAGGGCTCTGTGGACTCTGCCAGGGCTCTGTGGACTCGGCCAGGGCTCTGTGGAATGTGCCAGGGCTCTGTGAACTCGGCCAGGGCTCTGTGGACTCGGCCAGGGCTCTGTGGACTCGGCCAGGGCTCTGTGGAATCTGCCAGGGCTCTGTGAACTCGGCCAGGGCTCTGTGGACTCGGCCAGGGCTCTGTGGACTCCGCCAGGGCTCTGTGGACTCCGCCAGGGCTCTGTGGACTCGGCCAGGGCTCTGTGAACTCGGCCAGGGCTCTGTGGACTCGGCCAGGGCTCTGTGGACTTGGCCAGGGCTATGTGGACTCCGCCAGGGCTCTGTGGACTCTGCCAGGGCTCTGTGGACTCGGCCAGGGCTCTGTGGACTCGGCCAGGGCTCTGTGAACTCTGCCAGGGCTCTGTGGACTCCGCCAGGGCTCTGTGGACTCGGCCAGGGCTCTGTGAACTCGGCCAGGGCTCTGTGGACTCTGCCAGGGCTCTGTGAACTCGGCCAGGGCTCTGTGGAGTCGGCCAGGGCTCTGTGGACTCCGCCAGGCCTCTGTGGACTCTGCCTGGGCTCTGTGGACTCGGCCAGGGCTCTGTGGACTCCGCCAAAGCTCTGTGAACTCTGCCAGGGCTCTGTGGACTCGGCCAGGGCTCTGTGGACTCCGCCAGGGCTCTGTGAACTCTGCCAGGGCTCTGTGGACTCCGCCAGGGCTCTGTGGACTCCGCCAGGGCTCTGTGGAGTCGGCCAGGGCTCTGTGGACTCGGCCAGGGCTCTGTGGACTCCTCCAGGGCTCTGTGGACTCCGCCAGGGCTCTGTGGACTCGGCCAGGGCTCTGTGAACTCGGCCAGGGCTCTGTGGACTCCGACAGGGCTCTGTGGACGTGGCCAGGGCTCTGTGAACTCGGCCAGGGCTCTGTGGACTCTGCCAGGGCTCTGTGGACTCCTCCAGGGCTCTGTGGACGTGGCCAGGGCTCTGTGGACTCGGCCAGGGCTCTGTGGACTCCGCCAGGGCTCTGTGCACTCCGCCAGGGCTCTGTGGACTCCGCCAGGGCTCTGTGGACTCTGACAGGGCTCTGTGGACTCGGCCAGGGCTCTGTGGACTTGGCCAGGGCTCTGTGGACTCCGCCAGTGCTCTGTGAACTCCGCCAGGGCTCTGTGGACTCGTCCAGGGCTCTGTGGACTCCGCCAGGGCTCTGTGGACTCCGACAGGGCTCTGTGGACGTGGCCAGGGCTCTGTGGACTCGGCCAGGGCTCTGTGGACTCGGCCAGGGCTCTGTGGACTCGGCCAGGGCTCTGTGGACGTGGCCAGGGCTCTGTGGACTCGGCCAGGGCTCTGTGGACTCCGCCAGGTCTCTGTGGACTCGGCCAGGGCTCTGTGAACTCGGCCAGGGCTCTGTGGACTCGGCCAGGGCTCTGTGAACTCGGCCAGGGCTCTGTGGACTCGGCCAGGGCTCTGTGGACTCCGCCAGGGCTCTGTGGACTCCGCCAGGGCTCTGTGGACTCCGCCAGGGCTCTGTGAACTCGGCCAGGGCTCTGTGGACTCCGACAGGGCTCTGTGGACTCTGCCAGGGCTCTGTGGACGTGGCCAGGGCTCTGTGAACTCGGCCAAAGCTCTGTGGACTCGGCCAGGGCTCTGTGGACTCGGCCAGGGCTCTGTGGACTCCACCAGGGCTCTGTGAACTCTGCCAGGGCTCTGTGGACTCGGCCAGGGCTCTGTGGACTCCGACAGGGCTCTGTGGACTCTGCCAGGGCTCTGTGAACTCCGCCAGGGCTCTGTGGACTCGGCCAGGGCTCTGTGAACTCTGCCAGGCCTCTGTGGACTCTGCCTGGGCTCTGTGGACTCCGACAGGGCTCTGTGGACTCTGCCAGGGCTCTGTGAACTCCGCCAGGGCTCTGTGGACTCGGCCAGGGCTCTGTGAACTCTGCCAGGGCTCTGTGGACTCTGCCTGGGCTCTGTGGACTCGGCCAGGGCTCTGTGGACTCCGCCAGGGCTCTGTGCACTCTGCCAGGGCTCTGTGGACTCTGCCAGGGCTCTGTGGACTCCGACAGGGCTCTATGAACTCGGCCAGGGCTCTGTGGACTCGGCCAGGGCTCTGTGAACTCGGCCAGGGCTCTGTGGACTCGGCCAGGGCTCTGTGAACTCGGCCAGGCCTCTGTGGACTCTGCCTGGGCTCTGTGGACTCGGCCAGGGCTCTGTGGACTCCGCCAGGGCTCTGTGAACTCTGCCAGGGCTCTGTGGACTCTGCCAGGGCTCTGTGGACTCCGCCAGGGCTCTGTGAACTCGGCCAGGGCTCTGTGGACTCGGCCAGGGCTCTGTGGACTCAGCCAGGGCTCTGTGGACTCCGCCAGGGCTCTGTGGACTCTGCCAGGGCTCTGTGGACTCAGCCAGGGCTCTGTGGCCTCCGCCAGGGCTCTGTGATATCGGCCAGGGCTCTGTGGACTCGGCCAGGGCTCTGTGGACGTGGCCAGGGCTCTGTGGACTCGGCCAGGGCTCTGTGGACTCCGCCAGGGCTCTGTGCACTCCGCCAGGTCTCTGTGGACTCGGCCAGGGCTCTGTGGCCTCCGCCAGGGCTCTGTGGACTCGGCCAGGGCTCTGTGGACTCCTCCAGGGCTCTGTGGTCTCCTCCAGGGCTCTGTGGACTCCGCCAGGGCTCTGTGGACTCCGCCAGGGCTCTGTGGACTCCGCCAGGGCTCTGTGGACTCCACCAGGGCTCTGTGAACTCGGCCAGGGCTCTGTGGACTCTGCCAGGGCTCTGTGGACTCCTCCAGGGCTCTGTGGACGTGGCCAGGGCTCTGTGGACTCGGCCAGGGCTCTGTGGACTCCGCCAGGGCTCTGTGCACTCCGCCAGGGCTCTGTGGACTCGGCCAGGGCTCTGTGAACTCGGCCAGGGCTCTGTGGACTCGGCCAGGGCTCTGTGAACTCGGCCAGGGCTCTGTGGACTCGGCCAGGGCTCTGTGGACTCGGCCAGGGCTCTGTGAACTCGGCCAGGGCTCTGTGGACTCCGCCAGGGCTCTGTGGACTCGGCCAGGGCTCTGTGAACTCGGCCAGGGCTCTGTGGACTCCGACAGGGCTCTGTGGACTCTGCCAGGGCTCTGTGGACGTGGCCAGGGCTCTGTGAACTCGGCCAAAGCTCTGTGGACTCGGCCAGGGCTCTGTGGACTCGGCCAGGGCTCTGTGGACTCCACCAGGGCTCTGTGAACTCTGCCAGGGCTCTGTGGACTCGGCCAGGGCTCTGTGGACTCCGACAGGGCTCTGTGGACTCTGCCAGGGCTCTGTGAACTCCGCCAGGGCTCTGTGGACTCGGCCAGGGCTCTGTGAACTCTGCCAGGCCTCTGTGGACTCTGCCTGGGCTCTGTGGACTCGGCCAGGGCTCTGTGGACTCCGCCAGGGCTCTGTGCACTCTGCCAGGGCTCTGTGGACTCTGCCAGGGCTCTGTGGACTCCGACAGGGCTCTATGAACTCGGCCAGGGCTCTGTGGACTCGGCCAGGGCTCTGTGAACTCGGCCAGGGCTCTGTGGACTCGGCCAGGGCTCTGTGGACTCGGCCAGGGCTCTGTGGACTCCGCCAGGGCTCTGTGAACTCTGCCAGGGCTCTGTGGACTCTGCCAGGGCTCTGTGGACTCCGCCAGGGCTCTGTGAACTCGGCCAGGGCTCTGTGGACTCGGCCAGGGCTCTGTGGACTCAGCCAGGGCTCTGTGGACTCCGCCAGGGCTCTGTGGACTCTGCCAGGGCTCTGTGGACTCAGCCAGGGCTCTGTGGCCTCCGCCAGGGCTCTGTGATATCGGCCAGGGCTCTGTGGACTCGGCCAGGGCTCTGTGGACGTGGCCAGGGCTCTGTGGACTCGGCCAGGGCTCTGTGGACTCCGCCAGGGCTCTGTGCACTCCGCCAGGTCTCTGTGGACTCGGCCAGGGCTCTGTGGCCTCCGCCAGGGCTCTGTGGACTCGGCCAGGGCTCTGTGGACTCCTCCAGGGCTCTGTGGTCTCCTCCAGGGCTCTGTGGACTCCGCCAGGGCTCTGTGGACTCCGCCAGGGCTCTGTGGACTCCGCCAGGGCTCTGTGGACTCCACCAGGGCTCTGTGAACTCGGCCAGGGCTCTGTGGACTCTGCCAGGGCTCTGTGGACTCCTCCAGGGCTCTGTGGACGTGGCCAGGGCTCTGTGGACTCGGCCAGGGCTCTGTGGACTCCGCCAGGGCTCTGTGCACTCCGCCAGGGCTCTGTGGACTTGGCCAGGGCTCTGTGAACTCGGCCAGGGCTCTGTGGACTCGGCCAGGGCTCTGTGGACTTGGCCAGGGCTCTGTGGACTCCGCCAGGGCTCTGTGAACTCCGCCAGGGCTCTGTGGCCTCCGCCAGGGCTCTGTGGACTCGGCCAGGGCTCTGTGAACTCTGCCAGGGCTCTGTGGACTCCGCCAGGGCTCTGTGGACTCGGCCAGGGCTCTGTGAACTCCGCCAGGGCTCTGTGGACTCTGCCAGGGCTCTGTGAACTCGTCCAGGGCTCTGTGGACTCCGCTAGGGCTCTCTGGACTCCGCCAGGGCTCTGTGAACTCGGCCAGGGCTCTGTGGACTCCGACAGGGCTCTGTGGACGTGTCCAGGGCTCTGTGGACTCGGCCAGGGCTCTGTGGACTCGGCGAGGGCTCTGTGGACTCCTCCAGGGCTCTGTGGACGTGGCCAGGGCTCTGTGGACTCGGCCAGGGCTCTGTGGACTCCACCAGGGCTCTGTGAACTCTGCCAGGGCTCTGTGGACTCGGCCAGGGCTCTGTGGACTCCGACAGGGCTCTGTGGACTCTGCCAGGGCTCTGTGAACTCCGCCAGGGCTCTGTGGACTCGGCCAGGGCTCTGTGAACTCTGCCAGGCCTCTGTGGACTCTGCCTGGGCTCTGTGGACTCGGCCAGGGCTCTGTGGACTCCGCCAGGGCTCTGTGGACTCTGCCAGGGCTCTGTGGACTCTGCCAGGGCTCTGTGGACTCCGACAGGGCTCTGTGAACTCGGCCAGGGCTCTGTGGACTCGGCCAGGGCTCTGTGGACTCCACCAGGGCTCTGTGGACTCTGCCAGGGCTCTGTGAACTCTGCCAGGGCTCTGTGAACTCGGCCAGGGCTCTTTGAACTCGGCCAGGGCTCTGTGGACTCGGCCAGGGCTCTGTGGACTCGGCCAGGGCTCTGTGGACTCCTCCAGGGCTCTGTGGACTCCGCCAGGGCTCTGTGGACTCGGCCAGGGCTCTGTGAACTCGGCCAGGGCTCTGTGGACTCCGACAGGGCTCTGTGGACGTGGCCAGGGCTCTGTGAACTCGGCCAGGGCTCTGTGGACTCTGCCAGGGCTCTGTGGACTCCTCCAGGGCTCTGTGGACGTGGCCAGGGCTCTGTGGACTCGGCCAGGGCTCTGTGGACTCCGCCAGGGCTCTGTGCACTCCGCCAGGGCTCTGTGGACTCCGCCAGGGCTCTGTGGACTCTGACAGGGCTCTGTGGACTCGGCCAGGGCTCTGTGGACTTGGCCAGGGCTCTGTGGACTCCGCCAGGGCTCTGTGAACTCCGCCAGGGCTCTGTGGACTCGTCCAGGGCTCTGTGGACTCCGCCAGGGCTCTGTGGACTCCGACAGGGCTCTGTGGACGTGGCCAGGGCTCTGTGGACTCGGCCAGGGCTCTGTGGACTCGGCGAGGGCTCTGTGGACTCGGCCAGGGCTCTGTGGACGTGGCCAGGGCTCTGTGGACTCGGCCAGGGCTCTGTGGACTCCGCCAGGGCTCTGTGCACTCCGCCAGGTCTCTGTGGACTCGGCCAGGGCTCTGTGAACTCGGCCAGGGCTCTGTGGACTCGGCCAGGGCTCTGTGAACTCGGCCAGGGCTCTGTGGACTCGGCCAGGGCTCTGTGGACTCGGCCAGGGCTCTGTGAACTCGGCCAGGGCTCTGTGGACTCCGCCAGGGCTCTGTGGACTCCGCCAGGGCTCTGTGAACTCGGCCAGGGCTCTGTGGACTCCGACAGGGCTCTGTGGACTCTGCCAGGGCTCTGTGGACGTGGCCAGGGCTCTGTGAACTCGGCCAAAGCTCTGTGGACTCGGCCAGGGCTCTGTGGACTCGGCCAGGGCTCTGTGGACTCCACCAGGGCTCTGTGAACTCTGCCAGGGCTCTGTGGACTCGTCCAGGGCTCTGTGGACTCCGACAGGGCTCTGTGGACTCTGCCAGGGCTCTGTGAACTCCGCCAGGGCTCTGTGGACTCGGCCAGGGCTCTGTGAACTCTGCCAGGCCTCTGTGGACTCTGCCTGGGCTCTGTGGACTCGGCCAGGGCTCTGTGGACTCCGCCAGGGCTCTGTGCACTCTGCCAGGGCTCTGTGGACTCTGCCAGGGCTCTGTGGACTCCGACAGGGCTCTATGAACTCGGCCAGGGCTCTGTGGACTCGGCCAGGGCTCTGTGAACTCGGCCAGGGCTCTGTGGACTCGGCCAGGGCTCTGTGAACTCGGCCAGGCCTCTGTGGACTCTGCCTGGGCTCTGTGGACTCGGCCAGGGCTCTGTGGACTCCGCCAGGGCTCTGTGAACTCTGCCAGGGCTCTGTGGACTCTGCCAGGGCTCTGTGGACTCCGCCAGGGCTCTGTGAACTCGGCCAGGGCTCTGTGGACTCGGCCAGGGCTCTGTGGACTCAGCCAGGGCTCTGTGGACTCCGCCAGGGCTCTGTGGACTCTGCCAGGGCTCTGTGGACTCAGCCAGGGCTCTGTGGCCTCCGCCAGGGCTCTGTGATATCGGCCAGGGCTCTGTGGACTCGGCCAGGGCTCTGTGGACGTGGCCAGGGCTCTGTGGACTCGGCCAGGGCTCTGTGGACTCCGCCAGGGCTCTGTGCACTCCGCCAGGTCTCTGTGGACTCGGCCAGGGCTCTGTGGCCTCCGCCAGGGCTCTGTGGACTCGGCCAGGGCTCTGTGGACTCCTCCAGGGCTCTGTGGTCTCCTCCAGGGCTCTGTGGACTCCGCCAGGGCTCTGTGGACTCCGCCAGGGCTCTGTGGACTCCGCCAGGGCTCTGTGGACTCCACCAGGGCTCTGTGAACTCCGCCAGGGCTCTGTGGACTCGGCCAGGGCTCTGTGAACTCGGCCAGGGCTCTGTGGACTCGGCCAGGGCTCTGTGAACTCGGCCAGGGCTCTGTGGACTCGGCCAGGGCTCTGTGGACTCGGCCAGGGCTCTGTGAACTCGGCCAGGGCTCTGTGGACTCCGCCAGGGCTCTGTGGACTCCGCCAGGGCTCTGTGAACTCGGCCAGGGCTCTGTGGACTCCGACAGGGCTCTGTGGACTCTGCCAGGGCTCTGTGGACGTGGCCAGGGCTCTGTGAACTCGGCCAAAGCTCTGTGGACTCGGCCAGGGCTCTGTGGACTCGGCCAGGGCTCTGTGGACTCCACCAGGGCTCTGTGAACTCTGCCAGGGCTCTGTGGACTCGGCCAGGGCTCTGTGGACTCCGACAGGGCTCTGTGGACTCTGCCAGGGCTCTGTGAACTCCGCCAGGGCTCTGTGGACTCGGCCAGGGCTCTGTGAACTCTGCCAGGCCTCTGTGGACTCTGCCTGGGCTCTGTGGACTCGGCCAGGGCTCTGTGGACTCCGCCAGGGCTCTGTGCACTCTGCCAGGGCTCTGTGGACTCTGCCAGGGCTCTGTGGACTCCGACAGGGCTCTATGAACTCGGCCAGGGCTCTGTGGACTCGGCCAGGGCTCTGTGAACTCGGCCAGGGCTCTGTGGACTCGGCCAGGGCTCTGTGGACTCGGCCAGGGCTCTGTGGACTCCGCCAGGGCTCTGTGAACTCTGCCAGGGCTCTGTGGACTCTGCCAGGGCTCTGTGGACTCCGCCAGGGCTCTGTGAACTCGGCCAGGGCTCTGTGGACTCGGCCAGGGCTCTGTGGACTCAGCCAGGGCTCTGTGGACTCCGCCAGGGCTCTGTGGACTCTGCCAGGGCTCTGTGGACTCAGCCAGGGCTCTGTGGCCTCCGCCAGGGCTCTGTGATATCGGCCAGGGCTCTGTGGACTCGGCCAGGGCTCTGTGGACGTGGCCAGGGCTCTGTGGACTCGGCCAGGGCTCTGTGGACTCCGCCAGGGCTCTGTGCACTCCGCCAGGTCTCTGTGGACTCGGCCAGGGCTCTGTGGACTCCGCCAGGGCTCTGTGGACTCGGCCAGGGCTCTGTGGACTCCTCCAGGGCTCTGTGGTCTCCTCCAGGGCTCTGTGGACTCCGCCAGGGCTCTGTGGACTCCGCCAGGGCTCTGTGGACTCCGCCAGGGCTCTGTGGACTCCACCAGGGCTCTGTGAACTCGGCCAGGGCTCTGTGGACTCTGCCAGGGCTCTGTGGACTCCTCCAGGGCTCTGTGGACGTGGCCAGGGCTCTGTGGACTCGGCCAGGGCTCTGTGGACTCCGCCAGGGCTCTGTGCACTCCGCCAGGGCTCTGTGGACTTGGCCAGGGCTCTGTGAACTCGGCCAGGGCTCTGTGGACTCGGCCAGGGCTCTGTGGACTTGGCCAGGGCTCTGTGGACTCCGCCAGGGCTCTGTGAACTCCGCCAGGGCTCTGTGGCCTCCGCCAGGGCTCTGTGGACTCGGCCAGGGCTCTGTGAACTCTGCCAGGGCTCTGTGGACTCCGCCAGGGCTCTGTGGACTCGGCCAGGGCTCTGTGAACTCCGCCAGGGCTCTGTGGACTCTGCCAGGGCTCTGTGAACTCGTCCAGGGCTCTGTGGACTCCGCTAGGGCTCTCTGGACTCCGCCAGGGCTCTGTGAACTCGGCCAGGGCTCTGTGGACTCCGACAGGGCTCTGTGGACGTGTCCAGGGCTCTGTGGACTCGGCCAGGGCTCTGTGGACTCGGCGAGGGCTCTGTGGACTCCTCCAGGGCTCTGTGGACGTGGCCAGGGCTCTGTGGACTCGGCCAGGGCTCTGTGGACTCCACCAGGGCTCTGTGAACTCTGCCAGGGCTCTGTGGACTCGGCCAGGGCTCTGTGGACTCCGACAGGGCTCTGTGGACTCTGCCAGGGCTCTGTGAACTCCGCCAGGGCTCTGTGGACTCGGCCAGGGCTCTGTGAACTCTGCCAGGCCTCTGTGGACTCTGCCTGGGCTCTGTGGACTCGGCCAGGGCTCTGTGGACTCCGCCAGGGCTCTGTGGACTCTGCCAGGGCTCTGTGGACTCTGCCAGGGCTCTGTGGACTCCGACAGGGCTCTGTGAACTCGGCCAGGGCTCTGTGGACTCGGCCAGGGCTCTGTGGACTCCACCAGGGCTCTGTGGACTCTGCCAGGGCTCTGTGAACTCTGCCAGGGCTCTGTGAACTCGGCCAGGGCTCTTTGAACTCGGCCAGGGCTCTGTGGACTCGGCCAGGGCTCTGTGGACTCGGCCAGGGCTCTGTGGACTCCTCCAGGGCTCTGTGGACTCCGCCAGGGCTCTGTGGACTCGGCCAGGGCTCTGTGAACTCGGCCAGGGCTCTGTGGACTCCGACAGGGCTCTGTGGACGTGGCCAGGGCTCTGTGAACTCGGCCAGGGCTCTGTGGACTCTGCCAGGGCTCTGTGGACTCCTCCAGGGCTCTGTGGACGTGGCCAGGGCTCTGTGGACTCGGCCAGGGCTCTGTGGACTCCGCCAGGGCTCTGTGCACTCCGCCAGGGCTCTGTGGACTCCGCCAGGGCTCTGTGGACTCTGACAGGGCTCTGTGGACTCGGCCAGGGCTCTGTGGACTTGGCCAGGGCTCTGTGGACTCCGCCAGGGCTCTGTGAACTCCGCCAGGGCTCTGTGGACTCGTCCAGGGCTCTGTGGACTCCGCCAGGGCTCTGTGGACTCCGACAGGGCTCTGTGGACGTGGCCAGGGCTCTGTGGACTCGGCCAGGGCTCTGTGGACTCGGCGAGGGCTCTGTGGACTCGGCCAGGGCTCTGTGGACGTGGCCAGGGCTCTGTGGACTCGGCCAGGGCTCTGTGGACTCCGCCAGGGCTCTGTGCACTCCGCCAGGTCTCTGTGGACTCGGCCAGGGCTCTGTGAACTCGGCCAGGGCTCTGTGGACTCGGCCAGGGCTCTGTGAACTCGGCCAGGGCTCTGTGGACTCGGCCAGGGCTCTGTGGACTCGGCCAGGGCTCTGTGAACTCGGCCAGGGCTCTGTGGACTCCGCCAGGGCTCTGTGGACTCCGCCAGGGCTCTGTGAACTCGGCCAGGGCTCTGTGGACTCCGACAGGGCTCTGTGGACTCTGCCAGGGCTCTGTGGACGTGGCCAGGGCTCTGTGAACTCGGCCAAAGCTCTGTGGACTCGGCCAGGGCTCTGTGGACTCGGCCAGGGCTCTGTGGACTCCACCAGGGCTCTGTGAACTCTGCCAGGGCTCTGTGGACTCGGCCAGGGCTCTGTGGACTCCGACAGGGCTCTGTGGACTCTGCCAGGGCTCTGTGAACTCCGCCAGGGCTCTGTGGACTCGGCCAGGGCTCTGTGAACTCTGCCAGGCCTCTGTGGACTCTGCCTGGGCTCTGTGGACTCGGCCAGGGCTCTGTGGACTCCGCCAGGGCTCTGTGCACTCTGCCAGGGCTCTGTGGACTCTGCCAGGGCTCTGTGGACTCCGACAGGGCTCTATGAACTCGGCCAGGGCTCTGTGGACTCGGCCAGGGCTCTGTGAACTCGGCCAGGGCTCTGTGGACTCGGCCAGGGCTCTGTGAACTCGGCCAGGCCTCTGTGGACTCTGCCTGGGCTCTGTGGACTCGGCCAGGGCTCTGTGGACTCCGCCAGGGCTCTGTGAACTCTGCCAGGGCTCTGTGGACTCTGCCAGGGCTCTGTGGACTCCGCCAGGGCTCTGTGAACTCGGCCAGGGCTCTGTGGACTCGGCCAGGGCTCTGTGGACTCAGCCAGGGCTCTGTGGACTCCGCCAGGGCTCTGTGGACTCTGCCAGGGCTCTGTGGACTCAGCCAGGGCTCTGTGGCCTCCGCCAGGGCTCTGTGATATCGGCCAGGGCTCTGTGGACTCGGCCAGGGCTCTGTGGACGTGGCCAGGGCTCTGTGGACTCGGCCAGGGCTCTGTGGACTCCGCCAGGGCTCTGTGCACTCCGCCAGGTCTCTGTGGACTCGGCCAGGGCTCTGTGGCCTCCGCCAGGGCTCTGTGGACTCGGCCAGGGCTCTGTGGACTCCTCCAGGGCTCTGTGGTCTCCTCCAGGGCTCTGTGGACTCCGCCAGGGCTCTGTGGACTCCGCCAGGGCTCTGTGGACTCCGCCAGGGCTCTGTGGACTCCACCAGGGCTCTGTGAACTCGGCCAGGGCTCTGTGGACTCTGCCAGGGCTCTGTGGACTCCTCCAGGGCTCTGTGGACGTGGCCAGGGCTCTGTGGACTCGGCCAGGGCTCTGTGGACTCCGCCAGGGCTCTGTGCACTCCGCCAGGGCTCTGTGGACTCGGCCAGGGCTCTGTGAACTCGGCCAGGGCTCTGTGGACTCGGCCAGGGCTCTGTGAACTCGGCCAGGGCTCTGTGGACTCGGCCAGGGCTCTGTGGACTCGGCCAGGGCTCTGTGAACTCGGCCAGGGCTCTGTGGACTCCGCCAGGGCTCTGTGGACTCCGCCAGGGCTCTGTGAACTCGGCCAGGGCTCTGTGGACTCCGACAGGGCTCTGTGGACTCTGCCAGGGCTCTGTGGACGTGGCCAGGGCTCTGTGAACTCGGCCAAAGCTCTGTGGACTCGGCCAGGGCTCTGTGGACTCGGCCAGGGCTCTGTGGACTCCACCAGGGCTCTGTGAACTCTGCCAGGGCTCTGTGGACTCGGCCAGGGCTCTGTGGACTCCGACAGGGCTCTGTGGACTCTGCCAGGGCTCTGTGAACTCCGCCAGGGCTCTGTGGACTCGGCCAGGGCTCTGTGAACTCTGCCAGGCCTCTGTGGACTCTGCCTGGGCTCTGTGGACTCGGCCAGGGCTCTGTGGACTCCGCCAGGGCTCTGTGCACTCTGCCAGGGCTCTGTGGACTCTGCCAGGGCTCTGTGGACTCCGACAGGGCTCTATGAACTCGGCCAGGGCTCTGTGGACTCGGCCAGGGCTCTGTGAACTCGGCCAGGGCTCTGTGGACTCGGCCAGGGCTCTGTGGACTCGGCCAGGGCTCTGTGGACTCCGCCAGGGCTCTGTGAACTCTGCCAGGGCTCTGTGGACTCCGCCAGGGCTCTGTGGACTCCGCCAGGGCTCTGTGAACTCGGCCAGGGCTCTGTGGACTCGGCCAGGGCTCTGTGGACTCAGCCAGGGCTCTGTGGACTCCGCCAGGGCTCTGTGGACTCTGCCAGGGCTCTGTGGACTCAGCCAGGGCTCTGTGGCCTCCGCCAGGGCTCTGTGATATCGGCCAGGGCTCTGTGGACTCGGCCAGGGCTCTGTGGACGTGGCCAGGGCTCTGTGGACTCGGCCAGGGCTCTGTGGACTCCGCCAGGGCTCTGTGCACTCCGCCAGGTCTCTGTGGACTCGGCCAGGGCTCTGTGGCCTCCGCCAGGGCTCTGTGGACTCGGCCAGGGCTCTGTGGACTCCTCCAGGGCTCTGTGGTCTCCTCCAGGGCTCTGTGGACTCCGCCAGGGCTCTGTGGACTCCGCCAGGGCTCTGTGGACTCCGCCAGGGCTCTGTGAACTCGGCCAGGGCTCTGTGGACTCTGCCAGGGCTCTGTGGACTCCTCCAGGGCTCTGTGGACGTGGCCAGGGCTCTGTGGACTCGGCCAGGGCTCTGTGGACTCCGCCAGGGCTCTGTGCACTCCGCCAGGGCTCTGTGGACTTGGCCAGGGCTCTGTGAACTCGGCCAGGGCTCTGTGGACTCGGCCAGGGCTCTGTGGACTTGGCCAGGGCTCTGTGGACTCCGCCAGGGCTCTGTGAACTCCGCCAGGGCTCTGTGGCCTCCGCCAGGGCTCTGTGGACTCGGCCAGGGCTCTGTGAACTCTGCCAGGGCTCTGTGGACTCCGCCAGGGCTCTGTGGACTCGGCCAGGGCTCTGTGAACTCCGCCAGGGCTCTGTGGACTCTGCCAGGGCTCTGTGAACTCGTCCAGGGCTCTGTGGACTCCGCTAGGGCTCTCTGGACTCCGCCAGGGCTCTGTGAACTCGGCCAGGGCTCTGTGGACTCCGACAGGGCTCTGTGGACGTGTCCAGGGCTCTGTGGACTCGGCCAGGGCTCTGTGGACTCGGCGAGGGCTCTGTGGACTCCTCCAGGGCTCTGTGGACGTGGCCAGGGCTCTGTGGACTCGGCCAGGGCTCTGTGGACTCCGCCAGGGCTCTGTGCACTCCGCCAGGGCTCTGTGGACTCGGCCAGGGCTCTGTGAACTCGGCCAGGGCTCTGTGGACTCGGCCAGGGCTCTGTGAACTCCGACAGGGCTCTGTGAACTCGGCCAGGGCTCTGTGGACTCGGCCAGGGCTCTGTGAACTCGGCCAGGGCTCTGTGGACTCCGCCAGGGCTCTGTGAACTCGGCCAGGGCTCTGTGGACTCCGACAGGGCTCTGTGGACTCTGCCAGGGCTCTGTGGACGTGGCCAGGGCTCTGTGAACTCGGCCAAAGCTCTGTGGACTCCGACAGGGCTCTGTGGACTCGGCCAGGGCTCTGTGGACTCCGCCAGGGCTCTGTGAACTCGGCCAGGGCTCTGTGGACTCTGCCAGGGCTCTGTGGACTCCGACAGGGCTCTGTGGACTCTGCCAGGGCTCTGTGAACTCGGCCAGGGCTCTGTGGACTCGGCCAGGGCTCTGTGAACTCTGCCAGGCCTCTGTGGACTCTGCCTGGGCTCTGTGGACTCGGCCAGGGCTCTGTGGACTCCGCCAGGGCTCTGTGAACTCTGCCAGGGCTCTGTGGACTCTGCCAGGGCTCTGTGGACTCCGACAGGGCTCTGTGAACTCAGCCAGGGCTCTGTGGACTCGGCCAGGGCTCTGTGAACTCGGCCAGGGCTCTGTGGACTCGGCCAGGGCTCTGTGAACTCGGCCAGGCCTCTGTGGACTCTGCCTGGGCTCTGTGGACTCCGCCAGGGCTCTGTGGACTCCGCCAGGGCTCTGTGAACTCTGCCAGTGCTCTGTGGACTCCGCCAGGGCTCTGTGGACTCGGCCAGGGCTCTGTGAACTCGGCCAGGGCTCTGTGTAGTTGGCCAGGGCTCTGTGGACTCCACCAGGGCTCTGTGAACTCTGCCAGGGCTCTGTGGACTCGGCCAGGGCTCTGTGGACTCCGCCAGGGCTCTGTGGACTCGGCGAGGGCTCTGTGGACTCCTGCAGGGGTCTGTGGACTCTGCCAGGGCTCTGTGAACTCGGCCAGGGCTCTGTGGACTCGGCCAGGGCTCTGTGAACTCTGCCAGGGCTCTGTGAACTCGGCCAGGGCTCTGTGAACTCGGCCAGGGCTCTGTGGACTCGGCCAGGGCTCTGTGGACTCGGCCAGGGCTCTGTGGACTCCTCCAGGGCTCTGTGGACTCCGCCAGGGCTCTGTGGACTCGGCCAGGGCTCTGTGAACTCGGCCAGGGCTCTGTGGACTCCGACAGGGCTCTGTGGACGTGGCCAGGGCTCTGTGAACTCGGCCAGGGCTCTGTGGACTCCTCCAGGGCTCTGTGGACGTGGCCAGGGCTCTGTGGACTCGGCCAGGGCTCTGTGGACTCCGCCAGGGCTCTGTGCACTCCGCCAGGGCTCTGTGGACTCCGCCAGGGCTCTGTGGACTCTGACAGGGCTCTGTGGACTCGGCCAGGGCTCTGTGGACTTGGCCAGGGCTCTGTGGACTCCGCCAGGGCTCTGTGAACTCCGCCAGGGCTCTGTGGACTCGTCCAGGGCTCTGTGGACTCCGCCAGGGCTCTGTGGACTCCGACAGGGCTCTGTGGACGTGGCCAGGGCTCTGTGGACTCGGCGAGGGCTCTGTGGACTCGGCCAGGGCTCTGTGGACGTGGCCAGGGCTCTGTGGACTCGGCCAGGGCTCTGTGGACTCCGCCAGGGCTCTGTGCACTCCGCCAGGTCTCTGTGGACTCTGCCAGGGCTCTGTGAACTCGGCCAGGGCTCTGTGGACTCGGCCAGGGCTCTGTGAACTCGGCCAGGGCTCTGTGGACTCTGCCAGGGCTCTGTGGACTCGGCCAGGGCTCTGTGAACTCGGCCAGGGCTCTGTGGACTCCGCCAGGGCTCTGTGGACTCCGCCAGGGCTCTGTGAACTCGGCCAGGGCTCTGTGGACTCCGACAGGGCTCTGTGGACTCTGCCAGGGCTCTGTGGACTCCGCCAGGGCTCTGTGAACTCGGCCAAAGCTCTGTGGACTCGGCCAGGGCTCTGTGGACTCGGCCAGGGCTCTGTGGCCTCCGCCAGGGCTCTGTGAACTCGGCCAGGGCTCTGTGGACTCCACCAGGGCTCTGTGGACTCCGACAGGGCTCTGTGGACTCTGCCAGGGCTCTGTGAACTCGGCCAGGGCTCTGTGGACTCGGCCAGGGCTCTGTGAACTCTGCCAGGCCTCTGTGGACTCTGCCTGGGCTCTGTGGACTCGGCCAGGGCACTGTGGTCTCCGCCAGGGCTCTGTGAACTCTGCCAGGGCTCTGTGGACTCTGCCAGGGCTCTGTGGAATCCGACAGGGCTCTGTGAACTCGGCCAGGGCTCTGTGGACTCGGCCAGGGCTCTGTGAACTCGGCCAGGGCTCTGTGGACTCGGCCAGGGCTCTGTGAACTCGGCCAGGCCTCTGTGGACTCTGCTGGGCTCTGTGGAATCGGCCAGGGCTCTGTGGACTCCGCCAGGGCTCTGTGAACTCTGCCAGGGCTCTGTGGACTCTGCCAGGGCTCTGTGGACTCCGCCAGGGCTCTGTGAACTCGGCCAGGGCTCTGTGGACTCCACCAGGGCTCTGTGAACTCTGCCAGGGCTCTGTGGACTCCACCAGGGCTCTGTGGACTCCGACAGGGCTCTGTGGACTCTGCCAGGGCTCTGTGAACTCGGCCAGGGCTCTGTGGACTCGGCCAGGGCTCTGTGAACTCGGCCAGGGCTCTGTGGAGTCGGCCAGGGCTCTGTGGACTCCGCCAGGCCTCTGTGGACTCTGCCTGGGCTCTGTGGACTCGGCCAGGGCTCTGTGGACTCCGCCAAAGCTCTGTGAACTCTGCCAGGGCTCTGTGGACTCGGCCAGGGCTCTGTGGACTCCGCCAGGGCTCTGTGGACTCGGCGAGGGCTCTGTGGACTCCTCCAGGGCTCTGTGGACTCGGCCAGGGCTCTGTGGACTCCTCCAGGGCTCTGTGAACTCGGCCAGGGCTCTGTGGACTCCACCAGGGCTCTGTGGACTCCGCCAGGGCTCTGTGAACTCTGCCAGGGCTCTGTGCACTCCGCCAGGGCTCTGTGAACTCGGCCAGGGCTCTGTGGACTCGGACAGGGCTCTGTGGACTCGGCCAGGGCTCTGTGGACTCCTCCAGGGCTCTGTGGACTCCGCCAGGGCTCTGTGGACTCCGCCAGGGCTCTGTGAACTCGGCCAGGGCTCTGTGGACTCGGCCAGGGCTCTGTGGACTCGGCCAGGGCTCTGTGAACTCGGCCAGGGCTCTGTGGACTCTGCCAGGGCTCTGTGGACTCCTCCAGGGCTCTGTGGACGTGGCCAGGGCTCTGTGGACTCGGCCAGGGCTCTGTGGACTCCGCCAGGGCTCTGTGGACTCCGCCAGGGCTCTGTGAACTCGGCCAGGGCTCTGTGGACTCGGCCAGGGCTCTGTGGACTTGGCCAGGGCTCTGTGGACTCCGCCAGGGCTCTGTGAACTCCGCCAGGGCTCTGTGGCCTCCGCCAGGGCTCTGTGGACTCGGCCAGGGCTCTGTGAACTCTGCCAGGGCTCTGTGGACTCTGCCAGGGCTCTGTGGACTCAGCCAGGGCTCTGTGAACTCCGCCAGGGCTCTGTGGACTCTGCCAGGGCTCTGTGAACTCGTCCAGGGCTCTGTGGACTCCGCTAGGGCTCTCTGGACTCCGCCAGGGCTCTGTGAACTCGGCCAGGGCTCTGTGGACTCCGACAGGGCTCTGTGGACGTGTCCAGGGCTCTGTGGACTCTGCCAGGGCTCTGTGGACTCGGCGAGGGCTCTGTGGACTCTTCCAGGGCTCTGTGGACTCTGCCAGGGCTCTGTGGACTCGGCGAGGGCTCTGTGGACTCCTCCAGGGCTCTGTGGACGTGGCCAGGGCTCTGTGGACTCGGCCAGGGCTCTGTGGACTCGGCCAGGGCTCTGTGCACTCCGCCAGGGCTCTGTGGACTCGGCCAGGGCTCTGTGAACTCGGCCAGGGCTCTGTGGACTCGGCCAGGGCTCTGTGAACTCCGACAGGGCTCTGTGGACTCGGCCAGGGCTCTGTGGACTCGGCCAGGGCTCTGTGAACTCGGCCAGGGCTCTGTGGACTCCGCCAGGGCTCTGTGGACTCCGCCAGGGCTCTGTGAACTCGGCCAGGGCTCTGTGGACTCCGACAGGGCTCTGTGGACTCTGCCAGGGCTCTGTGGACGTGGCCAGGGCTCTGTGAACTCGGACAAAGCTCTGTGGACTCCGACAGGGCTCTGTGGACTCGGCCAGGGCTCTGTGGACTCCGCCAGGGCTCTGTGAACTCTGCCAGGGCTCTGTGGACTCTGCCAGGGCTCTGTGGACTCGGCCAGGGCTCTGTGGACTCTGCCAGGGCTCTGTGAACTCGGCCAGGGCTCTGTGGACTCGGCCAGGGCTCTGTGAACTCTGCCAGGCCTCTGTGGACTCTGCCTGGGCTCTGTGGACTCGGCCAGGGCTCTGTGGACTCCGCCAGGGCTCTGTGAACTCTGCCAGGGCTCTGTGGACTCTGCCAGGGCTCTGTGGACTCCGACAGGGCTCTGTGAACTCAGCCAGGGCTCTGTGGACTCCGCCAGGGCTCTGTGAACTCGGCCAGGGCTCTGTGGACTCGGCCAGGGCTCTGTGAACTCGGCCAGGGCTCTGTGGACTCTGCCTGGGCTCTGTGGACTCGGCCAGGGCTCTGTGGACTCCGCCAGGGCTCTGTGAACTCTGCCAGTGCTCTGTGGACTCTGCCAGGGCTCTGTGGACTCCGCCAGGGCTCTGTGGACTCGGCCAGGGCTCTGTGAACTCGGCCAGGGCTCTGTGTAGTTGGCCAGGGCTCTGTGGACTCGGCCAGGGCTCTGTGGACTCCGCCAGGGCTCTGTGAACTCTGCCAGTGCTCTGTGGACTCTGCCAGGGCTCTGTGGACTCCGCCAGGGCTCTGTGGACTCCGCCAGGGCTCTGTGTAGTTGGCCAGGGCTCTGTGGACTCCGCCAGGGCTCTGTGAACTCTGCCAGGGCTCTGTGGACTCGGCCAGGGCTCTGTGGACTCCGCCAGGGCTCTGTGGACTCGGCGAGGGCTCTGTGGACTCCTGCAGGGCTCTGTGGACTCGGCCAGGGCTCTGTGGACTCCACCAGGGCTCTGTGGACTCTGCCAGGGCTCTGTGAACTCTGCCAGGGCTCTGTGAACTCGGCCAGGGCTCTGTGGACTCGGCCAGGGCTCTGTGGACTCGGCCAGGGCTCTGTGGACTCGGCCAGGGCTCTGTGGACTCCTCCAGGGCTCTGTGGACTCCGCCAGGGCTCTGTGGACTCGGCCAGGGCTCTGTGAACTCGGCCAGGGCTCTGTGGACTCCGACAGGGCTCTGTGGACGTGGCCAGGGCTCTGTGAACTCGGCCAGGGCTCTGTGGACTCTGCCAGGGCTCTGTGGACTCCTCCAGGGCTCTGTGGACGTGGCCAGGGCTCTGTGGACTCGGCCAGGGCTCTGTGGACTCCGCCAGGGCTCTGTGCACTCCGCCAGGGCTCTGTGGACTCCGCTAGGGCTCTGTGGACTCGGCCAGGGCTCTGTGGACTCGGCCAGGGCTCTGTGGACTTGGCCAGGGCTCTGTGGACTCCGCCAGGGCTCTGTGAACTCGGCCAGGGCTCTGTGGACTCGTCCAGGGCTCTGTGGACTCCGCCAGGGCTCTGTGGACTCCGACAGGGCTCTGTGGATGTGGCCAGGGCTCTGTGGACTCGGCCAGGGCTCTGTGGACTCAGCGAGGGCTCTGTGGACTCGGCCAGGGCTCTGTGGACGTGGCCAGGGCTCTGTGGACTCGGCCAGGGCTCTGTGGACTCCGCCAGGGCTCTGTGCACTCCGCCAGGTCTCTGTGGACTCGGCCAGGGCTCTGTGAACTCGGCCAGGGCTCTGTGTAGTTGGCCAGGGCTCTGTGGACTCCGCCAGGGCTCTGTGGACTCGGCCAGGGCTCTGTGAACTCTGCCAGTGCTCTGTGGACTCTGCCAGGGCTCTGTGGACTCCGCCAGGGCTCTGTGGACTCGGCCAGGGCTCTGTGGACTCCTCCAGGGCTCTGTGGACTCCGCCAGGGCTCTGTGGACTCCGCCAGGGCTCTGTGAACTCTGCCAGGGCTCTGTGGACTCGGCCAGGGCTCTGTGGACTCCGCCAGGGCTCTGTGGACTCGGCGAGGGCTCTGTGGACTCGGCCAGGGCTCTGTGGACTCGGCCAGTGCTCTGTGGACTCCTCCAGGGCTCTGTGGAGTCCGCCAGGGCTCTGTGGACTCGGCCAGGGCTCTGTGAACTCGGCCAGGGCTCTGTGGACTCCGACAGGGCTCTGTGGACGTGGCCAGGGCTCTGTGAACTCGGCGAGGGCTCTGTGGACTCTGCCAGGGCTCTGTGGACTCCTCCAGGGCTCTGTGGACGTGGCCAGGGCTCTGTGGACTCGGCCAGGGCTCTGTGGACTCCGCCAGGGCTCTGTGCACTCCGCCAGGGCTCTGTGGACTCCGCCAGGGCTCTGTGGACTCTGACAGGGCTCTGTGGACTCGGCCAGGGCTCTGTGGACTTGGCCAGGGCTCTGTGGACTCTGCCAGGGCTCTGTGAACTCGTCCAGGGCTCTGTGGACTCCGCTAGGGCTCTCTGGACTCCGCCAGGGCTCTGTGAACTCGGCCAGGGCTCTGTGGACTCCGACAGGGCTCTGTGGACTCCGCCAGGGCTCTGTGGACTCCGCCAGGGCTCTGTGGACTCGGCGAGGGCTCTGTGGACTCCTCCATGGCTCTGTGGACGTGGCCAGGGCTCTGTGGACTCGGCCAGGGCTCTGTGGACTCCGCCAGGGCTCTGTGCACTCCGCCAGGGCTCTGTGGACTCGGCCAGGGCTCTGTGAACTCGGCCAGGGCTCTGTGGACTCGGCCAGGGCTCTGTGAACTCCGACAGGGCTCTGTGAACTCGGCCAGGGCTCTGTGGACTCGGCCAGGGCTCTGTGAACTCGGCCAGGGCTCTGTGGACTCCGCCAGGGCTCTGTGGACTCCGCCAGGGCTCTGTGAACTCGGCCAGGGCTCTGTGGACTCCGACAGGGCTCTGTGGACTCTGCCAGGGCTCTGTGGACGTGGCCAGGGCTCTGTGAACTCGGACAAAGCTCTGTGGACTCCGACAGGGCTCTGTGGACTCTGCCAGGGCTCTGTGGACTCCGCCAGGGCTCTGTGAACTCTGCCAGGGCTCTGTGGACTCTGCCAGGGCTCTGTGGACTCCGACAGGGCTCTGTGGACTCTGCCAGGGCTCTGTGAACTCGGCCAGGGCTCTGTGGACTCGGCCAGGGCTCTGTGAACTCTGCCAGGCCTCTGTGGACTCTGCCTGGGCTCTGTGGACTCGGCCAGGGCTCTGTGGACTCCGCCAGGGCTCTGTGAACTCTGCCAGGGCTCTGTGGACTCTGCCAGGGCTCTGTGGACTCCGACAGGGCTCTGTGAACTCAGCCAGGGCTCTGTGGACTCGGCCAGGGCTCTGTGAACTCGGCCAGGGCTCTGTGGACTCGGCCAGGGCTCTGTGAACTCGGCCAGGCCTCTGTGGACTCTGCCTGGGCTCTGTGGACTCGGCCAGGGCTCTGTGGACTCCGCCAGGGCTCTGTGGACTCGGCCAGGGCTCTGTGAACTCGGCCAGGGCTCTGTGTAGTTGGCCAGGGCTCTGTGGACTCCACCAGGGCTCTGTGAACTCTGCCAGGGCTCTGTGGACTCGGCCAGGGCTCTGTGGACTCCGCCAGGGCTCTGTGGACTCGGCGAGGGCTCTGTGGACTCCTGCAGGGGTCTGTGGACTCGGCCAGGGCTCTGTGGACTCCACCAGGGCTCTGTGGACTCTGCCAGGGCTCTGTGAACTCGGCCAGGGCTCTGTGAACTCGGCCAGGGCTCTGTGGACTCGGCCAGGGCTCTGTGGACTCGGCCAGGGCTCTGTGGACTCGGCCAGGGCTCTGTGGACTCCTCCAGGGCTCTGTGGACTCGGCCAGGGCTCTGTGAACTCGGCCAGGGCTCTGTGGACTCCGACAGGGCTCTGTGGACGTGGCCAGGGCTCTGTGAACTCGGCCAGGGCTCTGTGGACTCCTCCAGGGCTCTGTGGACGTGGCCAGGGCTCTGTGGACTCGGCCAGGGCTCTGTGGACTCCGCCAGGGCTCTGTGCACTCCGCCAGGGCTCTGTGGACTCCGCCAGGGCTCTGTGGACTCTGCCAGGGCTCTGTGAACTCGGCCAGGGCTCTGTGGACTCGGCCAGGGCTCTGTGAACTCTGCCAGGGCTCTGTGGACTCTGCCTGGGCTCTGTGGACTCGGCCAGGGCACTGTGGACTCCGCCAGGGCTCTGTGAACTCGGCCAGGGCTCTGTGGACTCTGCCAGGGCTCTGTGGACTCCGACAGGGCTCTGTGAACTCGGCCAGGGCTCTGTGGACTCGGCCAGGGCTCTGTGAACTCGGCCAGGGCTCTGTGGACTCTGCCAGGGCTCTGTGAACTCGGCCAGGCCTCTGTGGACTCTGCCTGGGCTCTGTGGACTCGGCCAGGGCTCTGTGGACTCCGCCAGGGCTCTGTGAACTCTGCCAGGGCTCTGTGGACTCTGCCAGGGCTCTGTGGACTCCGCCAGGGCTCTGTGAACTCGGCCAGGGCTCTGTGGACGTGGCCAGGGCTCTGTGGACTCCGCCAGGGCTCTGTGGACTCGGCCAGGTCTCTGTGGACTCCGCCAGGGCTCTGTGGACTCTGCCAGGGCTCTGTGGACTCCGCCAGGGCTCTGTGGACTCAGCCAGGCCTCTGTGGACTCTGCCTGGGCTCTGTGGACTCGGCCAGGGCACTGTGGTCTCCGCCAGGGCTCTGTGAACTCTGCCAGGGCTCTGTGGACTCTGCCAGGGCTCTGTGGAATCCGACAGGGCTCTGTGAACTCGGCCAGGGCTCTGTGGACTCGGCCAGGGCTCTGTGAACTCGGCCAGGGCTCTGTGGACTCGGCCAGGGCTCTGTGAACTCGGCCAGGCCTCTGTGGACTCTGCTGGGCTCTGTGGACTCGGCCAGGGCTCTGTGGACTCCACCAGGGCTCTGTGAACTCGGCCAGGGCTCTGTGGACTCTGCCAGGGCTCTGTGGACTCCGCCAGGGCTCTGTGAACTCGGCCAGGGCTCTGTGGACTCGGCCAGGGCTCTGTGGACTCAGCCAGGGCTCTGTGGACTCCGCCAGGGCTCTGTGGACTCCGCCAGGGCTCTGTGGACTCGGCCAGGGCTCTGTGAACTCGGCCAGGGCTCTGTGGACTCGGCCAGGGCTCTGTGGACTTGGCCAGGGCTCTGTGGACTCCGCCAGGGCTCTGTGAACTCCGCCAGGGCTCTGTGGCCTCCGCCAGGGCTCTGTGAACTCGGCCAGGGCTCTGTGGACTCTGCCAGGGCTCTGTGGACTCTGCCAGGGCTCTGTGGACTCGGCCAGGGCTCTGTGGACTCGGCCAGGGCTCTGTGAACTCTGCCAGGGCTCTGTGGACTCCGCCAGGGCTCTGTGGACTCGGCCAGGGCTCTGTGAACTCGGCCAGGGCTCTGTGGACTCTGCCAGGGCTCTGTGAACTCGGCCAGGGCTCTGTGGAGTCGGCCAGGGCTCTGTGGACTCCGCCAGGCCTCTGTGGACTCTGCCTGGGCTCTGTGGACTCGGCCAGGGCTCTGTGGACTCCGCCAAAGCTCTGTGAACTCTGCCAGGGCTCTGTGGACTCGGCCAGGGCTCTGTGGACTCCGCCAGGGCTCTGTGGACTCGGCCAGGGCTCTGTGGACTCCTCCAGGGCTCTGTGGACTCGGCCAGGGCTCTGTGGACTCGGCCAGGGCTCTGTGAACTCGGCCAGGGCTCTGTGGACTCCGCCAGGGCTCTGTGGACTCGGCCAGGGCTCTGTGAACTCGGCCAGGGCTCTGTGGACTCGGCCAGGGCTCTGTGGACTCGGCCAGGGCTCTGTGAACTCGGCCAGGGCTCTGTGGACTCTGCCAGGGCTCTGTGGACTCCTCCAGGGCTCTGTGGACGTGGCCAGGGCTCTGTGGACTCGGCCAGGGCTCTGTGGACTCCGCCAGGGCTCTGTGCACTCCGCCAGGGCTCTGTGGACTCGGCCAGGGCTCTGTGAACTCGGCCAGGGCTCTGTGGACTCGGCCAGGGCTCTGTGCACTCCGCCAGGGCTCTGTGAACTCGGCCAGGGCTCTGTGGACTCGGCCAGGGCTCTGTGGACTCGGCCAGGGCTCTGTGGACTCGGCCAGGGCTCTGTGGACTCCGCCAGGGCTCTGTGCACTCCGCCAGGGCTCTGTGGACTCGGCCAGGGCTCTGTGAACTCGGCCAGGGCTCTGTGGACTCGGCCAGGGCTCTGTGGACTCGGCCAGGGCTCTGTGGACTCCGCCAGGGCTCTGTGAACTCCGCCAGGGCTCTGTGGCCTCCGCCAGGGCTCTGTGGACTCGGCCAGGGCTCTGTGAACTCTGCCAGGGCTCTGTGGACTCCGCCAGGGCTCTGTGGACTCGGCCAGGGCTCTGTGAACTCCGCCAGGGCTCTGTGGACTCTGCCAGGGCTCTGTGAACTCGTCCAGGGCTCTGTGGACTCCGCTAGGGCTCTCTGGACTCCGCCAGGGCTCTGTGAACTCGGCCAGGGCTCTGTGGACTCCGACAGGGCTCTGTGGACGTGTCCAGGGCTCTGTGGACTCGGCCAGGGCTCTGTGGACTCGGCCAGGGCTCTGTGGAGTCGGCCAGGGTTCTGTGGACTCCGCCAGGCCTCTGTGGACTCTGCCTGGGCTCTGTGGACTCGGCCAGGGCTCTGTGGACTCCGCCAAAGCTCTGTGAACTCTGCCAGGGCTCTGTGGACTCGGCCAGGGCTCTGTGGACTCCGCCAGGGCTCTGTGGACTCGGCGAGGGCTCTGTGGACTCCTCCAGGGCTCTGTGGACTCGGCCAGGGCTCTGTGGACTCCTCCAGGGCTCTGTGAACTCGGCCAGGGCTCTGTGGACTCCGCCAGGGCTCTGTGGACTCGGCCAGGGCTCTGTGAACTCTGCCAGGGCTCTGTGCACTCCGCCAGGGCTCTGTGAACTCGGCAAGGGCTCTGTGGACTCGGCCAGGGCTCTGTGGACTCTGCCAGGGCTCTGTGGACTCCTCCAGGGCTCTGTGGACTCCGCCAGGGCTCTGTGGACTCCGCCAGGGCTCTGTGAACTCGGCCAGGGCTCTGTGGACTCGGCCAGGGCTCTGTGGACTCGGCCAGGGCTCTGTGGACTCTGCCAGGGCTCTGTGGACTCCTCCAGGGCTCTGTGGACGTGGCCAGGGCTCTGTGGACTCGGCCAGGGCTCTGTGGACTCCGCCAGGGCTCTGTGCACTCCGCCAGGGCTCTGTGGACTCGGCCAGGGCTCTGTGAACTCGGCCAGGGCTCTGTGGACTCGGCCAGGGCTCTGTGGACTTGGCCAGGGCTCTGTGGACTCCGCCAGGGCTCTGTGAACTCCGCCAGGGCTCTGTGGCCTCCGCCAGGGCTCTGTGGACTCGGCCAGGGCTCTGTGAACTCTGCCAGGGCTCTGTGGACTCCGCCAGGGCTCTGTGGACTCGGCCAGGGCTCTGTGAACTCCGCCAGGGCTCTGTGGACTCTGCCAGGGCTCTGTGAACTCGTCCAGGGCTCTGTGGACTCCGCTAGGGCTCTCTGGACTCCGCCAGGGCTCTGTGAACTCCGCCAGGGCTCTGTGGACTCCGACAGGGCTCTGTGGACGTGTCCAGGGATCTGTGGACTCGGCCAGGGCTCTGTGGACTCGGCGAGGGCTCTGTGGACTCCTCCAGGGCTCTGTGGACTCGGCCAGGGCTCTGTGAACTCCGACAGGGCTCTGTGGACTCGGCCAGGGCTCTGTGGACTCGGCCAGGGCTCTGTGAACTCGGCCAGGGCTCTGTGGACTCCGCCAGGGCTCTGTGGACTCCTCCAGGGCTCTGTGGACGTGGCCAGGGCTCTGTGGACTCGGCCAGGGCTCTGTGGACTCCGCCAGGGCTCTGTGCACTCCGCCAGGGCTCTGTGGACTCTGCCAGGGCTCTGTGGACGTGGCCAGGGCTCTGTGAACTCGGCCAAAACTCTGTGGACTCCTCCAGGGCTCTGTGGACGTGGCCAGGGCTCTGTGGACTCGGCCAGGGCTCTGTGGACTCGGCCAGGGCTCTGTGCACTCCGCCAGGGCTCTGTGGACTCCGCTAGGGCTCTGTGGACTCGGCCAGGGCTCTGTGGACTCGGCCAGGGCTCTGTGGACTTGGCCAGGGCTCTGTGGACTCCGCCAGGGCTCTGTGAACTCGGCCAGGGCTCTGTGGACTCGTCCAGGGCTCTGTGGACTCCGCCAGGGCTCTGTGGACTCCGACAGGGCTCTGTGGACGTGGCCAGGGCTCTGTGGACTCGGCCAGGGCTCTGTGGACTCGGCGAGGGCTCTGTGGACTCGGCCAGGGCTCTGTGGACGTGGCCAGGGCTCTGTGGACTCGGCCAGGGCTCTGTGGACTCCGCCAGGGCTCTGTGCACTCCGCCAGGTCTCTGTGGACTCGGCCAGGGCTCTGTGAACTCGGCCAGGGCTCTGTGTAGTTGGCCAGGGCTCTGTGGACTCCGCCAGGGCTCTGTGGACTCCGCCAGGGCTCTGTGAACTCTGCCAGTGCTCTGTGGACTCTGCCAGGGCTCTGTGGACTCCGCCAGGGCTCTGTGGACTCGGCCAGGGCTCTGTGGACTCCTCCAGGGCTCTGTGGACTCCGCCAGGGCTCTGTGGACTCCGCCAGGGCTCTGTGAACTCTGCCAGGGCTCTGTGGACTCGGCCAGGGCTCTGTGGATGTGGCCAGGGCTCTGTGGACTCGGCGAGGGCTCTGTGGACTCGGCCAGTGCTCTGTGGACTCCTCCAGGGCTCTGTGGAGTCCGCCAGGGCTCTGTGGACTCGGCCAGGGCTCTGTGAACTCGGCCAGGGCTCTGTGGACTCCGACAGGGCTCTGTGGACGTGGCCAGGGCTCTGTGAACTCGGCGAGGGCTCTGTGGACTCTGCCAGGGCTCTGTGGACTCCTCCAGGGCTCTGTGGACGTGGCCAGGGCTCTGTGGACTCGGCCAGGGCTCTGTGGACTCCGCCAGGGCTCTGTGCACTCCGCCAGGGCTCTGTGGACTCCGCCAGGGCTCTGTGGACTCTGACAGGGCTCTGTGGACTCGGCCAGGGCTCTGTGGACTCGGCCAGGGCTCTGTGGACTCTGCCAGGGCTCTGTGAACTCCGCCAGGGCTCTGTGGACTCGTCCAGGGCTCTGTGGACTCCGCCAGGGCTCTGTGGACTCCGACAGGGCTCTGTGGACGTGGCCAGGGCTCTGTGGACTCGGCCAGGGCTCTGTGGACTCGGCGAGGGCTCTGTGGACTCGGCCAGGGCTCTGTGGACGTGGCCAGGGCTCTGTGGACTCGGCCAGGGCTCTGTGGACTCTGCCAGGGCTCTGTGCACTCCGCCAGGTCTCTGTGGACTCGGCCAGGGCTCTGTGAACTCCGCCAGGGCTCTGTGGACTCGGCCAGGGCTCTGTGGACTCGGCCAGGGCTCTGTGAACTCGGCCAGGGCTCTGTGGACTCCGCCAGGGCTCTGTGAACTCGGCCAGGGCTCTGTGGACTCCGACAGGGCTCTGTGGACTCTGCCAGGGCTCTGTGGACGTGGCCAGGGCTCTGTGAACTCGGCCAAAGCTCTGTGGACTCGGCCAGGGCTCTGTGGACTCGGCCAGGGCTCTGTGGACTCGGCCAGGGCTCTGTGAACTCTGCCAGGGCTCTGTGGACTCTGCCAGGGCTCTGTGGACTCCGACAGGGCTCTGTGGACTCTGCCAGGGCTCTGTGAACTCGGCCAGGGCTCTGTGGACTCGGCCAGGGCTCTGTGAACTCTGCCAGGCCTCTGTGGACTCTGCCTGGGCTCTGTGGACTCTGCCAGGGCACTGTGGACTCCGCCAGGGCTCTGTGAACTCGGCCAGGGCTCTGTGCACTCCGCCAGGTCTCTGTGGACTCGGCCAGGGCTCTGTGAACTCGGCCAGGGCTCTGTGGACTCGGCCAGGGCTCTGTGAACTCGGCCAGGGCTCTGTGGACTCTGCCAGGGCTCTGTGAACTCGGCCAGGCCTCTGTGGACTCTGCCTGGGCTCTGTGGACTCGGCCAGGGCTCTGTGGACTCCGCCAGGGCTCTGTGAACTCTGCCAGGGCTCTGTGGACTCTGCCAGGGCTCTGTGGACTCCGCCAGGGCTCTGTGGACGTGGCCAGGGCTCTGTGGACTCCGCCAGGGCTCTGTGGACTCCACCAGGGCTCTGTGAACTCGGCCAGGGCTCTGTGGACTCGGCCAGGGCTCTGTGGACTCTGCCAGGGCTCTGTGAACTCGGCCAGGGCTCTGTGGACTCGGCCAGGGCTCTGTGGACTCGGTCAGGGCTCTGTCAACTCGGCCAGGGCTCTGTGGACTCTGCCAGGGCTCTGTGGACTCCGACAGGGCTCTGTGAACTCGGCCAGGGCTCTGTGAACTCGGCCAGGGCTCTGTGAACTCGGCCAGGGCTCTCTGGACTCGGCCAGGGCTCTGTGAACTCGGCCAGGCCTCTGTGGACTCTGCCTGGGATCTGTGGACTCGGCCAGGGCTCTGTGGACTCCGCCAGGGCTCTGTGAACTCTGCCAGGGCTCTGTGGACTCTGCCAGGGCTCTGTGGACTCGGCCAGGGCTCTGTGGACGTGGCCAGGGCTCTGTGGACTCCGCCAGGGCTCTGTGGACTCCACCAGGGCTCTGTGAACTCGGCCAGGGCTCTGTGGACTCGGCCAGGGCTCTGTGGACTCTGCCAGGGCTCTGTGAACTCGGCCAGGGCTCTGTGGACTCGGCCAGGGCTCTGTGGACTCGGTCAGGGCTCTGTCAACTCGGCCAGGGCTCTGTGGACTCGGCCAGGGCTCTGTGGCCTCCGCCAGGGCTCTGTGAACTCCGCCAGGGCTCTGTGGACTCAGCCAGGGCTCTTTGAACACGGCCAGGGCTCTGTGGACTCGGCCAGGGCTCTGTGGACTCGGCCAGGGCTCTGTGGACTCAGCCAGGGCTCTGTGGACTCTGCCAGGGCTCTGTGGACTCCGCCAGGGCTCTGTGAACTCGGCCAGGGCTCTGTGGACTCGGCCAGGGCTCTGTGGACTCCACCAGGGCTCTGTGGACGTGGCCAGGGCTCTGTGGACTCTGCCAGGGCTCTGTGGACTCAGCCAGGGCTCTGTGGCCTCCGCCAGGGCTCTGTGATATCGGCCAGGGCTCTGTGGAGTCGGCCAGGGCTCTGTGGACTCCGCCAGGGCTCTGTGGACTCTGCCAGGGCTCTGTGAACTCTGCCAGGGCTCTGTGGACTCGGCCAGGGCTCTGTGGACTCCGCCAGGGCTCTGTGGACTCGGCCAGGGCTCTGTGGACTCCGCCAGGGCTCTGTGGACTCCGCCAGGGCTCTGCGGACTCTGCCAGGGCTCTGTGGATGTGGCCAGGGCTCTGTGGACTTGGCCAGGGCTCTGTGGACTCCCCCAGGGCTCTGTGGACTCGGCCAGGGCTCTGTGGACTCCGCCAGGGCTCTGTGGACTCAGCCAGGGCTCTGTGAACTCGGCCAGGGCTCTGTGGACTCCGACAGGGCTCTGTGAACTCGGCCAGGGCTCTGTGGACTCCACCAGGGCTCTGTGAACTCGGCCAGGGCTCTGTGTACTCCGCCAGGGCTCTGTGGACTCTGCCAGGGCTCTGTGGACTCCGCCAGGGCTCTGTGGACTCGGCCAGGGCTCTGTGGACTCTGCCAGGGCTCTGTGGACTCGTCCAGGGCTCTGTGGACTCCGCCAGGGCTCTGTGGACTCGGCCAGGGCTCTGTGGACGTGGCCAGGGCTCTGTGGACTCGGCCAGGGCTCTGTGGACTCGGCCAGGGCTCTGTGGACTCCGCCAGGGCTCTGTGGACTCGGCCAGGTCTCTGTGGACTCTGCCAGGGCTCTGTGGACTCCGCCAGGGCTCTGTGGACTCCGCCAGGGCTCTGTGGACTCCGCCAGGGCTCTGTGAACTCGGCCAGGGCTCTGTGGACTCCACCAGGGCTCTGTGGACTCTGCCAGGGCTCTGTGGACTCGGCCAGGGCTCTGTGGACTCTGCCAGGGCTCTGTGAACTCGGCCAGGGCTCTGTGGACTCGGCCAGGGCTCTGTGGACTCGGCCAGGGCTCTGTCAACTCGGCCAGGGCTCTGTGGACTCGGCCAGGGCTCTGTGGCCTCCGCCAGGGCTCTGTGGACTCCGCCAGGGCTCTGTGAACTCGGCCAGGGCTCTGTGAACTCGGCCAGGGCTCTGTGGACTCGGCCAGGGCTCTGTGAACACTGCCAGGGCTCTTTGGACTCCGCCAGGGCTCTGTGGACTCGGCCAGGGCTCTGTGGACTCCGCCAGGGCTCTGTGAACTCCGCCAGGGCTCTGTGGACTCAGCCAGGGCTCTGTGAACACGGCCAGGGCTCTGTGAACTCGGCCAGGGCTCTGTGGACTCGGCCAGGGCTCTGTGGATGTGGCCAGGGCTCTGTGAACTCCGCCAGGGCTCTGTGGCCTCCGCCAGGGCTCTGTGAACTCGGCCAGGGCTCTGTGGACTCCGCCAGGGCTCTGTGGATGTGGCCAGGGCTCTGTGAACTCTGCCAGGGCTCTGTGGCCTCCGCCAGGGCTCTGTGAACTCGGCCAGGGCTCTGTGGACTCTGCCAGGGCTCTGTGGACTCGGCCAGGGCTCTGTGGACTCCGCCAGGGCTCTGTGGACTCGGCCAGGGCTCTGTGAACTCGGCCAGGGCTCTGTGAACTCGGCCAGGGCTCTGTGGACTCCACCAGGGCTCTGTGGACTCTGCCAGGGCTCTGTGGACTCGGCCAGGGCTCTGTGGACTCTGCCAGGGCTCTGTGAACTCGGCCAGGGCTCTGTGGACTCGGCCAGGGCTCTGTGGACTCGGCCAGGGCTCTGTCAACTCTGCCAGGGCTCTGTGAACTCCGCCAGGGCTCTGTGGACTCAGCCAGGGCTCTGTGAACACGGCCAGGGCTCTGTGGACTCCGCCAGGGCTCTGTGGACTCGGCCAGGGCTCTGTGGACTCCGCCAGGGCTCTGTGAACTCGGCCAGGGCTCTGTGGACTCCACCAGGGCTCTGTGAACTCGGCCAGGGCTCTGTGGACTCCGCCAGGGCTCTGTGGACTCTGCCAGGGCTCTGTGAACTCGGCCAGGGCTCTGTGGACTCGGCCAGGGCTCTGTGGTCTCGGTCAGGGCTCTGTGGACTCCGCCAGGGCTCTGTGGACTCCGACAGGGCTCTGTGGACTCTGCCAGGGCTCTGTGGACGTGGCCAGGGCTCTGTGAACTCGGCCAGGGCTCTGTGGACTCAGCCAGGGCTCTGTGGACTCTGCCAGGGCTCTGTGGACTCCGCCAGGGCTCTGTGAACTCGGCCAGGGCTCTGTGGACTCGGCCAGGGCTCTGTGGACTCCACCAGGGCTCTGTGGACGTGGCCAGGGCTCTGTGGACTCTGCCAGGGCTCTGTGGACTCAGCCAGGGCTCTGTGGCCTCCGCCAGGGCTCTGTGATATCGGCCAGGGCTCTGTGGAGTCGGCCAGGGCTCTGTGGACTCCGCCAGGGCTCTGTGGACTCTGCCAGGGCTCTGTGAACTCTGCCAGGGCTCTGTGGACTCGGCCAGGGCTCTGTGGACTCCGCCAGGGCTCTGTGGACTCGGCCAGGGCTCTGTGGACTCCGCCAGGGCTCTGTGGACTCCGCCAGGGCTCTGCGGACTCTGCCAGGGCTCTGTGGATGTGGCCAGGGCTCTGTGGACTTGGCCAGGGCTCTGTGGACTCCCCCAGGGCTCTGTGGACTCGGCCAGGGCTCTGTGGACTCCGCCAGGGCTCTGTGGACTCAGCCAGGGCTCTGTGAACTCGGCCAGGGCTCTGTGGACTCCGACAGGGCTCTGTGAACTCGGCCAGGGCTCTGTGGACTCCACCAGGGCTCTGTGAACTCGGCCAGGGCTCTGTGTACTCCGCCAGGGCTCTGTGGACTCTGCCAGGGCTCTGTGGACTCCGCCAGGGCTCTGTGGACTCGGCCAGGGCTCTGTGGACTCTGCCAGGGCTCTGTGGACTCGTCCAGGGCTCTGTGGACTCCGCCAGGGCTCTGTGGACTCGGCCAGGGCTCTGTGGACGTGGCCAGGGCTCTGTGGACTCGGCCAGGGCTCTGTGGACTCGGCCAGGGCTCTGTGGACTCCGCCAGGGCTCTGTGGACTCGGCCAGGTCTCTGTGGACTCTGCCAGGGCTCTGTGGACTCCGCCAGGGCTCTGTGGACTCCGCCAGGGCTCTGTGGACTCCGCCAGGGCTCTGTGAACTCGGCCAGGGCTCTGTGGACTCCACCAGGGCTCTGTGGACTCTGCCAGGGCTCTGTGGACTCGGCCAGGGCTCTGTGGACTCTGCCAGGGCTCTGTGAACTCGGCCAGGGCTCTGTGGACTCGGCCAGGGCTCTGTGGACTCGGCCAGGGCTCTGTCAACTCGGCCAGGGCTCTGTGGACTCCGCCAGGGCTCTGTGGCCTCCGCCAGGGCTCTGTGGACTCCGCCAGGGCTCTGTGAACTCGGCCAGGGCTCTGTGAACTCGGCCAGGGCTCTGTGGACTCGGCCAGGGCTCTGTGAACACTGCCAGGGCTCTTTGGACTCCGCCAGGGCTCTGTGGACTCGGCCAGGGCTCTGTGGACTCCGCCAGGGCTCTGTGAACTCCGCCAGGGCTCTGTGGACTCAGCCAGGGCTCTGTGAACACGGCCAGGGCTCTGTGAACTCGGCCAGGGCTCTGTGGACTCGGCCAGGGCTCTGTGGATGTGGCCAGGGCTCTGTGAACTCCGCCAGGGCTCTGTGGCCTCCGCCAGGGCTCTGTGAACTCGGCCAGGGCTCTGTGGACTCCGCCAGGGCTCTGTGGATGTGGCCAGGGCTCTGTGAACTCTGCCAGGGCTCTGTGGCCTCCGCCAGGGCTCTGTGAACTCGGCCAGGGCTCTGTGGACTCTGCCAGGGCTCTGTGGACTCGGCCAGGGCTCTGTGGACTCCGCCAGGGCTCTGTGGACTCGGCCAGGGCTCTGTGAACTCGGCCAGGGCTCTGTGAACTCGGCCAGGGCTCTGTGGACTCCACCAGGGCTCTGTGGACTCTGCCAGGGCTCTGTGGACTCGGCCAGGGCTCTGTGGACTCTGCCAGGGCTCTGTGAACTCGGCCAGGGCTCTGTGGACTCGGCCAGGGCTCTGTGGACTCGGCCAGGGCTCTGTCAACTCTGCCAGGGCTCTGTGAACTCCGCCAGGGCTCTGTGGACTCAGCCAGGGCTCTGTGAACACGGCCAGGGCTCTGTGGACTCCGCCAGGGCTCTGTGGACTCGGCCAGGGCTCTGTGGACTCCGCCAGGGCTCTGTGAACTCGGCCAGGGCTCTGTGGACTCCACCAGGGCTCTGTGAACTCGGCCAGGGCTCTGTGGACTCCGCCAGGGCTCTGTGGACTCTGCCAGGGCTCTGTGAACTCGGCCAGGGCTCTGTGGACTCGGCCAGGGCTCTGTGGTCTCGGTCAGGGCTCTGTGGACTCCGCCAGGGCTCTGTGGACTCCGACAGGGCTCTGTGGACTCTGCCAGGGCTCTGTGGACGTGGCCAGGGCTCTGTGAACTCGGCCAGGGCTCTGTGGACTCGGCCAGGGCTCTGTGGACTCGGCCAGGGCTCTCTGAACTCGGCCAGGGCTCTGTGGACTCGGCCAGGGCTCTGTGGACTCCGCCAGGGCTCTGTGAACTCGGCCAGGGCTCTGTGGACTCTGCCAGGGCTCTGTGAACTCGGCCAGGGCTCTGTGGACTCGGCCAGGGCTCTGTGGACTCCGCCAGGGCTCTGTGAACTCGGCCAGGGCTCTGTGGACTCGGCCATGGCACTGTGCAATCCACCAGGGCTCTGTGAACTCGGACAGGGCTCTGTGAACTCGGCCAGGGCTCTGTGGACTCTGCCAGGGCTCTGTGAACTCGGCCAGGTGTCTGTGAACTCGGCCAGGGCTCTGTGGAATCTGCCAGGGCTCTGTGAACTCGGCCAGGGCTCTGTGCAATCCACCAGGGCTCTGTGAACTCGGCCAGGGCTCTGTGGACTCGGCCAGGGCTCTGTGGACTCGGTCAGGGCTCTGTGAACTCGGCCAGGGCTCTGTGAACTCGGCCAGGGCTCTGTGGAATCTGCCAGGGCTCTGTGATCTCGGCCAGGGCTCTGTGCAATCCACCAGGGCTCTGTGAACTCGGCCAGGGCTCTGTGGACTCGGCCAGGGCTCTGTGGACTCTGCCAGGGCTCTGTGGACTCGGCCAGGGCTCTGTGGACTCGGCCAGGGCTCTGTGAACTCGGCCAGGGCTCTGTGAACTCGGCCAGGGCTCTGTGGACTCTGCCAGGGCTCTGTGAACTCGGCCAGGGCTCTGTGGACTCGGCCAGGGCTCTGTGGACTCGGTCAGGGCTCTGTCAACTCGGCCAGGGCTCTGTGAACTCCGCCAGGGCTCTGTGGACTCTGCCAGGGCTCTGTGAACTTGGCCAGGGCTCTGTGGACTCCGCCAGGGCTCTGTGAACTCGGCCAGGGCTCTGTGGACTCCGCCAGGGCACTGTGGATGTGGCAAGGGCTCTGTGGATGTGGCCAAGGCTCTGTGGACTCCGCCAGGGCTCTGTGGACTCCACCAGGGCTCTGTGGACTCGTCCAGGGCTCTGTGGACTCCGTCAGGGCTCTGTGGACTCGGCCAGGGCTCTGTGGACGTGGCCAGGGCTCTGTGGACTCGGCCAGGGCTCTGTGGATGTGGCCAGGGCTCTGTGGACTCCGCCAGGGCTCTGTGAACTCGGCCAGGGCTCTGTGGACTCCGCCAGGGCTCTGTGAACTCGGCCAGGGCTCTGTGGACTCCGCCAGGGCTCTGTGGACACCACCAGGGCTCTGTGGACTCCGCCAGGGCTCTGTGGTCGTGGCCAGGGCTCTGTGGACTCGGCCAGGGCTCTGTGGAATCCGCCAGGGCTCTGTGGACTCGGCCAGGGCTCTGTGGACTCCGCCAGGGCTCTGTGGACTCTGCCAGGGCTCTGTGGACTCGGCCAGGGCTCTGTGGACTCGGCCAGGGCTCTGTGGACTCCGCCAGGTCTCTGTGGACTCTGCCAGGGCTCTGTGGACTCCGACAGGGCTCTGTGGACTCTGCCAGGGCTCTGTGGACGTGGCCAGGGCTCTGTGGACTCGGCCAGGGCTCTGTGGGCTCGGCCAGGGCTCTGTGGACTCCTCCAGGGCTCTGTGGACTCAGCCAGGGCTCTGTGGACTCGGCCAGGGCTCTGTGGACTCGGCCAGGGCTCTGTGAACTCTGCCAGGGGTCTGTGGACTCCGCCAGGGCTCTGTGGACTCGGCCAGGGCTCTGTGGACTCGGCCAGGGCTCTGTGGATGTGGCCAGGGCTCTGTCGATGAGGCCAGGGCTCTGTGGACTCGGCCAGGGCTCTGTGGACTCCGCCAGGGCTCTGTGAACTCGGCCAGGGCTCTGTGGACTCCGCCAGGGCTCTGTGGAGTCGGCCAGGGCTCTGTGGACTCGGCCAGGGCTCTTTGGACTCCGCCAGGGCTCTGTGGACTCGGCCAGGGCTCTGTGGACTCGGCCAGGGCTCTGTGGACTCGGCCAGGGCTCTGTGGACTCGGTCAGGGCTCTGTGGACTCGGCCAGGGCTCTGTGGACTCCGCCAGGGCTCTGTGAACTCGGCCAGGGCTCTGTGGAATCCACCAGGGCTCTGTGAACTCTGCCAGGGCTCTGTGGACTCGGCCAGGGCTCTGTGGACTCCGCCAGGGCTCTCTGAAATCGGCCAGGGCTCTGTGGACTCGGCCAGGGCTCTGTGGACTCGGTCAGGGCTCTGTGGACTCGGTCAGGGCTCTGTGGACTCGGCCAGGGCTCTGTGGCCTCCGCCAGGGCTCTGTGGACTCGGCCAGGGCTCTGTGGACTCAGCCAGGGCTCTGTGGACTCTGCCAGGGCTCTGTGGACTCGGCCAGGGCTCTGTGGACTCCGCCAGGGCTCTGTGAACTCGGCCAGGGCTCTGTGGACTCGGCCAGGGCTCTGTGAACTCGGCCAGGGCTCTGTGCACTCCGCCAGGGCTCTGTGGACTCGGCCAGGGCTCTGTGGACTCGGCCAGGGCTCTGTGAACTCGGCCAGGGCTCTGTGAACTCTGCCAGGGCTCTGTGGACTCCGCCAGGGCTCTGTGGACTCTGCCAGGGCTCTGTGGACTCGGCCAGGGCTCTGTGGACTCCGCCAGGGCTCTGTGGACTCGGCCAGGGCTCTGTGGACTCCGCCAGGGCTCTGTGGACTCGGCCAGGGCTCTGTGGACGTGGCCAGGGCTCTGTGGACTCTGCCAGGGCTCTGTGGACTCGGCCAGGGCTCTGTGGCCTCCGCCAGGGCTCTGTGAACTCGGCCAGGGCTCTGTGGACTCCACCAGGGCTCTGTGGACTCGGCCAGGGCTCTGTGGACTCCGCCAGGGCTCTGTGGACTCCACCAGGGCTCTGTGGACTCCGCCAGGACTCTGTGGACTCCGCCAGGGCTCTGTGGACTCGGCCAGGGCTCTGTGGACTCCGCCAGGGCTCTGTGAACTCGGCCAGGGCTCTGTGGACTCCGCCAGGGCTCTGTGAACTCGGCCAGGGCTCTGTGGACTCCGCCAGGGCTCTGTGGACTACACCAGGGCTCTGTGAACTCGGCCAGGGCTCTGTGGACTCCGCCAGGGCTCTGTGGACTCTGCCAGGGCTCTGTGCACTCCGCCAGGGCTCTGTGGACTCCGCCAGGGCTCTGTGAACTCGGCCAGGGCTCTGTGAACTCGGCCAGGGCTCTGTGGACTCCGCCAGGGCTCTGTGGACTCTGCCAGGGCTCTGTGCACTCCGCCAGGGCTCTGTGGACTCCGCCAGGGCTCTGTGGACTCCACCAGGGCTCTGTGAACTCGGCCAGGGCTCTGTGAACTCGGCCAGGGCTCTGTGGACTCGGCCAGGGCTCTGTGGACTCTGCCAGGGCTCTGTGAACTCGGCCAGGGCTCTGTGGACTCGGCCAGGGCTCTGTGCACTCCGCCATCGCTCTGTGAACTCCGCCAGGGCTCTGTGGACTCAGCCAGGGCTCTGTGAACACGGCCAGGGCTCTGTGGACTCCGCCAGGGCTCTGTGGACTCCGCCAGGGCTCTGTGGACTCTGCCAGGGCTCTGTGCACTCCGCCAGGGCTCTGTGGACTCCACCAGGGCTCTGTGGACTCGTCCAGGGCTCTGTGGACTCCGTCAGGGCTCTGTGGACTCGGCCAGGGCTCTGTGGACGTGGCCAGGGCTCTGTGGACTCGGCCAGGGCTCTGTGGACTCTGCCAGGGCTCTGTGGACTCCGCCAGGGCTCTGTGAACTCGGCCAGGGCTCTGTGGACTCCGCCAGGGCTCTGTGAACTCGGCCAGGGCTCTGTGGACTCCGCCAGGGCTCTGTGGACACCACCAGGGCTCTGTGGACTCCGCCAGGGCTCTGTGGTCGTGGCCAGGGCTCTGTGGACTCGGCCAGGGCTCTGTGGAATCCGCCAGGGCTCTGTGGACTCGGCCAGGGCTCTGTGGACTCCGCCAGGGCTCTGTGGACTCTGCCAGGGCTCTGTGGACTCGGCCAGGGCTCTGTGGACTCGGCCAGGGCTCTGTGGACTCCGCCAGGTCTCTGTGGACTCTGCCAGGGCTCTGTGGACTCCGACAGGGCTCTGTGGACTCTGCCAGGGCTCTGTGGACGTGGCCAGGGCTCTGTGGACTCGGCCAGGGCTCTGTGGGCTCGGCCAGGGCTCTGTGGACTCCTCCAGGGCTCTGTGGACTCCGCCAGGGCTCTGTGGACTCGGCCAGGGCTCTGTGGACTCGGCCAGGGCTCTGTGAACTCTGCCAGGGGTCTGTGGACTCCGCCAGGGCTCTGTGGACTCGGCCAGGGCTCTGTGGACTCGGCCAGGGCTCTGTGGATGTGGCCAGGGCTCTGTCGATGAGGCCAGGGCTCTGTGGACTCGGCCAGGGCTCTGTGGACTCCGCCAGGGCTCTGTGAACTCGGCCAGGGCTCTGTGGACTCCGCCAGGGCTCTGTGGAGTCGGCCAGGGCTCTGTGGACTCGGCCAGGGCTCTTTGGACTCCGCCAGGGCTCTGTGGACTCGGCCAGGGCTCTGTGGACTCGGCCAGGGCTCTGTGGACTCGGCCAGGGCTCTGTGGACTCGGTCAGGGCTCTGTGGACTCGGCCAGGGCTCTGTGGACTCCGCCAGGGCTCTGTGAACTCGGCCAGGGCTCTGTGGAATCCACCAGGGCTCTGTGAACTCTGCCAGGGCTCTGTGGACTCGGCCAGGGCTCTGTGGACTCGGCCAGGGCTCTCTGAAATCGGCCAGGGCTCTGTGGACTCGGCCAGGGCTCTGTGGACTCGGTCAGGGCTCTGTGGACTCGGCCAGGGCTCTGTGGCCTCCGCCAGGGCTCTGTGGACTCGGCCAGGGCTCTGTGGACTCAGCCAGGGCTCTGTGGACTCTGCCAGGGCTCTGTGGACTCGGCCAGGGCTCTGTGGACTCCGCCAGGGCTCTGTGAACTCGGCCAGGGCTCTGTGGACTCGGCCAGGGCTCTGTGAACTCGGCCAGGGCTCTGTGCACTCCGCCAGGGCTCTGTGGACTCGGCCAGGGCTCTGTGGACTCGGCCAGGGCTCTGTGAACTCGGCCAGGGCTCTGTGAACTCTGCCAGGGCTCTGTGGACTCCGCCAGGGCTCTGTGGACTCTGCCAGGGCTCTGTGGACTCGGCCAGGGCTCTGTGGACTCCGCCAGGGCTCTGTGGACTCGGCCAGGGCTCTGTGGACTCCGCCAGGGCTCTGTGGACTCGGCCAGGGCTCTGTGGACGTGGCCAGGGCTCTGTGGACTCTGCCAGGGCTCTGTGGACTCGGCCAGGGCTCTGTGGCCTCCGCCAGGGCTCTGTGAACTCGGCCAGGGCTCTGTGGACTCCACCAGGGCTCTGTGGACTCGGCCAGGGCTCTGTGGACTCCGCCAGGGCTCTGTGGACTCCACCAGGGCTCTGTGGACTCCGCCAGGACTCTGTGGACTCCGCCAGGGCTCTGTGGACTCGGGCAGGGCTCTGTGGACTCCGCCAGGGCTCTGTGAACTCGGCCAGGGCTCTGTGGACTCCGCCAGGGCTCTGTGAACTCGGCCAGGGCTCTGTGGACTCCGCCAGGGCTCTGTGGACTACACCAGGGCTCTGTGAACTCGGCCAGGGCTCTGTGGACTCCGCCAGGGCTCTGTGGACTCTGCCAGGGCTCTGTGCACTCCGCCAGGGCTCTGTGGACTCCGCCAGGGCTCTGTGAACTCGGCCAGGGCTCTGTGAACTCGGCCAGGGCTCTGTGGACTCCGCCAGGGCTCTGTGGACTCTGCCAGGGCTCTGTGCACTCCGCCAGGGCTCTGTGGACTCCGCCAGGGCTCTGTGGACTCCACCAGGGCTCTGTGAACTCGGCCAGGGCTCTGTGAACTCGGCCAGGGCTCTGTGGACTCGGCCAGGGCTCTGTGGACTCTGCCAGGGCTCTGTGAACTCGGCCAGGGCTCTGTGGACTCGGCCAGGGCTCTGTGCACTCCGCCATCGCTCTGTGAACTCCGCCAGGGCTCTGTGGACTCAGCCAGGGCTCTGTGAACACGGCCAGGGCTCTGTGGACTCCGCCAGGGCTCTGTGGACTCCGCCAGGGCTCTGTGGACTCTGCCAGGGCTCTGTGCACTCCGCCAGGGCTCTGTGGACTCCACCAGGGCTCTGTGAACTCGGCCAGGGCTCTGTGAACTCGGCCAGGGCTCTGTGGACTCGGCCAGGGCTCTGTGGACTCTGCCAGGGCTCTGTGAACTCGGCCAGGGCTCTGTGGACTCGGCCAGGGCTCTGTGGACTCGGCCAGGGCTCTGTGGCCTCCGCCAGGGCTCTGTGAACTCGGCCAGGGCTCTGTGGACTCCACCAGGGCTCTGTGAACTCGGCCAGGGCTCTGTGGACTCCGCCAGGGCTCTGTGGACTCCACCAGGGCTCTGTGGACTCCGCCAGGACTCTGTGGACTCGGCCAGGGCTCTGTGGACTCGGCCAGGGCTCTGTGGACTCCGCCAGGGCTCTGTGAACTCGGCCAGGGCTCTGTGGACTCCGCCAGGGCTCTGTGAACTCGGCCAGGGCTCTGTGGACTCGGCCAGGGCTCTGTGGACTCCACCAGGGCTCTGTGAACTCGGCCAGGGCTCTGTGGACTCGGCCAGGGCTCTGTGGACTCGGCCAGGGCTCTGTGGACTCGGCCAGGGCTCTCTGAACTCGGCCAGGGCTCTGTGGACTCGGCCAGGGCTCTGTGGCTTCCGCCAGGGCTCTGTGGACTCGGCCAGGGCTCTGTGGACTCTGCCAGGGCTCTGCGGATTCCGCCAGGGCTCTGTGGACTCGGCCAGGGCCCTGTGGACGTGGCCAGGGCTCTGTGGACTCGGCCAGGGCTCTGTGGATGTGGCCAGGGCTCTGTGGACTCCGCCAGGGCTCTGTGAACTCGGCCAGGGCTCTGTGGACTCCGCCAGGGCTCTGTGAACACGGCCAGGGCTCTGTGGACTCGGCCAGGGCTCTGTGGACGTGGCCAGGGCTCTGTGGACTCCGCCAGGGCTCTGTGGACTCCACCAGGGCTCTGTGAACTCTGCCAGGGCTCTGTGGACTCGGCCAGGGCTCTGTGGACTCTGCCAGGGCTCTGTGAACTCGGCCAGGGCTCTGTGGAGTCGGCCAGGGCTCTGTGGACTCTGCCAGGGCTCTGTCAACTCGGCCAGGGCTCTGTGGACTCGGCCAGGGCTCTGTGGCCTCCGCCAGGGCTCTGTGAACTCCGCCAGGGCTCTGTGGACTCAGCCAGGGCTCTGTGAACACGGCCAGGGCTCTGTGGACTCCGCCAGGGCTCTGTGGACTCGGCCAGGGCTCTGTGGACTCCGCCAGGGATCTGTGAACTCGGCCAGGGCTCTGTGGACTCCACCAGGGCTCTGTGAACTCGGCCAGGGCTCTGTGGACTCGTCCAGGGCTCTGTGGACTCTGCCAGGGCTCTGTGAACTCCGCCAGGGCTCTGTGGACTCGGCCAGGGCTCTGTGGACTCCGCCAGGGCTCTGTGCACTCCGCCAGGGCTCTGTGGACTCGGCCAGGGCTCTGTGAACTCGGCCAGGGCTCTGTGGACTCGGCCAGGGCTCTGTGGATGTGGCCAGGGCTCTGTGAACTCCGCCAGGGCTCTGTGGCCTCCGCCAGGGCTCTGTGAACTCGGCCAGGGCTCTGTGGACTCGGCCAGGGCTCTGTGGACTCGGCCAGGGCTCTGTGGACTCCGCCAGGGCTCTTTGAACTCGGCCAGGGCTCTGTGAACTCGGCCAGGGCTCTGTGGACTCCGCCAGGGCTCTGTGAACTCGGCCAGGGCTCTGTGGACTACGCCAGGGCTCTGTGGATGTGGCAAGGGCTCTGTGGATGTGGCCAGGGCTCTGTGGACTCCGCCAGGGCTCTGTGGACTCGGCCAGGGCTCTGTGAACTCGGCCAGGGCTCTGTGGACTCCGCCAGGGCTCTGTGGATGTGGCAAGGGCTCTGTGGATGTGGCCAGGGCTCTGTGGACTCCGCCAGGGCTCTGTGGACTCCGCCAGGGCTCTGTGGACTCTGCCAGGGCTCTGTGGACTCCGCCAGGGCTCTGTGAACTCGGCCAGGGCTCTGTGGACTCCACCAGGGCTCTGTGGACTCGGCCAGGGCTCTGTGGACTCCGCCAGGGCTCTGTGGACTCCACCAGGGCTCTGTGGACTCCGCCAGGACTCTGTGGACTCCGCCAGGGCTCTGTGGACTCGGCCAGGGCTCTGTGGACTCCGCCAGGGCTCTGTGAACTCCGCCAGGGCTCTGTGGACTCCGCCAGGGCTCTGTGAACTCGGCCAGGGCTCTGTGGACTCCGCCAGGGCTCTGTGGACTACACCAGGGCTCTGTGAACTCGGCCAGGGCTCTGTGGACTCCGCCAGGGCTCTGTGGACTCTGCCAGGGCTCTGTGCACTCCGCCAGGGCTCTGTGGACTCCGCCAGGGCTCTGTGAACTCGGCCAGGGCTCTGTGAACTCGGCCAGGGCTCTGTGGACTCCGCCAGGGCTCTGTGGACTCTGCCAGGGCTCTGTGCACTCCGCCAGGGCTCTGTGGACTCCGCCAGGGCTCTGTGGACTCCACCAGGGCTCTGTGAACTCGGCCAGGGCTCTGTGAACTCGGCCAGGGCTCTGTGGACTCGGCCAGGGCTCTGTGGACTCTGCCAGGGCTCTGTGAACTCGGCCAGGGCTCTGTGGACTCGGCCAGGGCTCTGTGCACTCCGCCATCGCTCTGTGAACTCCGCCAGGGCTCTGTGGACTCAGCCAGGGCTCTGTGAACACGGCCAGGGCTCTGTGGACTCCGCCAGGGCTCTGTGGACTCCGCCAGGGCTCTGTGGACTCTGCCAGGGCTCTGTGCACTCCGCCAGGGCTCTGTGGACTCCACCAGGGCTCTGTGGACTCGTCCAGGGCTCTGTGGACTCCGTCAGGGCTCTGTGGACTCGGCCAGGGCTCTGTGGACGTGGCCAGGGCTCTGTGGACTCGGCCAGGGCTCTGTGGACTCTGCCAGGGCTCTGTGGACTCCGCCAGGGCTCTGTGAACTCGGCCAGGGCTCTGTGGACTCCGCCAGGGCTCTGTGAACTCGGCCAGGGCTCTGTGGACTCCGCCAGGGCTCTGTGGACACCACCAGGGCTCTGTGGACTCCGCCAGGGCTCTGTGGTCGTGGCCAGGGCTCTGTGGACTCGGCCAGGGCTCTGTGGAATCCGCCAGGGCTCTGTGGACTCGGCCAGGGCTCTGTGGACTCCGCCAGGGCTCTGTGGACTCTGCCAGGGCTCTGTGGACTCGGCCAGGGCTCTGTGGACTCGGCCAGGGCTCTGTGGACTCCGCCAGGGCTCTGTGGACTCTGCCAGGGCTCTGTGGACTCCGACAGGGCTCTGTGGACTCTGCCAGGGCTCTGTGGACGTGGCCAGGGCTCTGTGGACTCGGCCAGGGCTCTGTGGACTCGGCCAGGGCTCTGTGGACTCCTCCAGGGCTCTGTGGACTCCGCCAGGGCTCTGTGGACTCGGCCAGGGCTCTGTGGACTCGGCCAGGGCTCTGTGAACTCTGCCAGGGGTCTGTGGACTCCGCCAGGGCTCTGTGGACTCGGCCAGGGCTCTGTGGACTCGGCCAGGGCTCTGTGGACTGTGGCCAGGGCTCTGTCGATGAGGCCAGGGCTCTGTGGACTCGGCCAGGGCTCTGTGGACTCCGCCAGGGCTCTGTGAACTCGGCCAGGGCTCTGTGGACTCCGCCAGGGCTCTGTGGACTCGGCCAGGGCTCTGTGGACTCGGCCAGGGCTCTGTGGACTCCGCCAGGGCTCTGTGGACTCGGCCAGGGCTCTGTGGACTCGGCCAGGGCTCTGTGGACTCGGCCAGGGCTCTGTGGACTCGGTCAGGGCTCTGTGGACTCGGCCAGGGCTCTGTGGACTCCGCCAGGGCTCTGTGAACTCGGCCAGGGCTCTGTGGACTCCACCAGGGCTCTGTGAACTCTGCCAGGGCTCTGTGGACTCGGCCAGGGCTCTGTGGACTCGGCCAGGGCTCTCTGAACTCGGCCAGGGCTCTGTGGACTCGGCCAGGGCTCTGTGGACTCGGCCAGGGCTCTGTGGACTCGGCCAGGGCTCTGTGGCCTCCGCCAGGGCTCTGTGGACTCGGCCAGGGCTCTGTGGACTCAGCCAGGGCTCTGTGGACTCTGCCAGGGCTCTGTGGACTCGGCCAGGGCTCTGTGGACTCCGCCAGGGCTCTGTGAACTCGGCCAGGGCTCTGTGGACTCGGCCAGGGCTCTGTGAACTCGGCCAGGGCTCTGTGCACTCCGCCAGGGCTCTGTGGACTCGGCCAGGGCTCTGTGGACTCGGCCAGGGCTCTGTGAACTCGGCCAGGGCTCTGTGAACTCGGCCAGGGCTCTGTGGACTCGGCCAGGGCTCTGTGGACTCTGCCAGGGCTCTGTGGACTCGGCCAGGGCTCTGTGGACTCCGCCAGGGCTCTGTGGACTCGGCCAGGGCTCTGTGGACTCCGCCAGGGCTCTGTGGACTCTGCCAGGGCTCTGTGGACGTGGCCAGGGCTCTGTGGACTCGGCCAGGGCTCTGTGGACTCGGCCAGGGCTCTGTGGACTCTGCCAGGGCTCTGTGAACTCGGCCAGGGCTCTGTGGACTCCACCAGGGCTCTGTGGACTCCGCCAGGGCTCTGTGGACTCGGCCAGGGCTCTGTGGACTCTGCCAGGGCTCTGTGAACTCGGCCAGGGCTCTGTGGACTCGCGCCAGGGCTCTGTGGACTCGGCCAGGGCTCTGTGGACTCGGCCAGGGCTCTGTGAACTCGGCCAGGGCTCTGTGGACTCCGCCAGGGCTCTGTGAACTCGGCCAGGGCTCTGTGGACTCCGCCAGGGCTCTGTGGACTCAGCCAGGGCTCTGTGAACTCGGCCAGGGCTCTGTGGACTCGGCCAGGGCTCTGTGGACTCTGCCAGGGCTCTGTGAACTCCGCCAGGGCTCTGTGGACTCCGCCAGGGCTCTGTGAACTCGGCCAGGGCTCTGTGAACTCGGCCAGGGCTCTGTGGACTCCGCCAGGGCTCTGTGGACTCTGCCAGGGCTCTGTGCACTCCGCCAGGGCTCTGTGGACTCTGCCAGGGCTCTGTGGACTCCACCAGGGCTCTGTGAACTCGGCCAGGGCTCTGTGAACTCGGCCAGGGCTCTGTGGACTCGGCCAGGGCTCTGTGGACTCTGCCAGGGCTCTGTGAACTCGGCCAGGGCTCTGTGGACTCGGCCAGGGCTCTGTGCACTCCGCCAGGTGCTCTGTGAACTCCGCCAGGGCTCTGTGGACTCAGCCAGGGCTCTGTGAACACGGCCAGGGCTCTGTGGACTCCGCCAGGGCTCTGTGGACTCCGCCAGGGCTCTGTGAACTCTGCCAGGGCTCTGTGCACTCCGCCAGGGCTCTGTGGACTCCGCCAGGGCTCTGTGAACTCGGCCAGGGCTCTGTGGACTCGGCCAGGGCTCTGTGGACTCGGCCAGGGCTCTGTGGACTCCGCCAGGGCTCTGTGAACTCGGCCAGGGCTCTGTGGACTCGGCCAGGGCTCTGTGGACTCGGCCAGGGCTCTGTGGACTCCGCCAGGGCTCTGTGAACTCGGCCAGGGCTCTGTGGACTCCACCAGGGCTCTGTGAACTCGGCCAGGGCTCTGTGGACTCCGCCAGGGCTCTGTGGACTCCACCAGGGCTCTGTGGACTCCGCCAGGACTCTGTGGACTCGGCCAGGGCTCTGTGGACTCGGCCAGGGCTCTGTGGACTCCGCCAGGGCTCTGTGAACTCGGCCAGGGCTCTGTGGACTCCGCCAGGGCTCTGTGAACTCGGCCAGGGCTCTGTGGACTCGGCCAGGGCTCTGTGGACTCCACCAGGGCTCTGTGAACTCGGCCAGGGCTCTGTGGACTCGGCCAGGGCTCTGTGGACTCGGCCAGGGCTCTGTGGACTCGGCCAGGGCTCTCTGAACTCGGCCAGGGCTCTGTGGACTCGGCCAGGGCTCTGTGGCTTCCGCCAGGGCTCTGTGGACTCGGCCAGGGCTCTGTGGACTCTGCCAGGGCTCTGCGGATTCCGCCAGGGCTCTGTGGACTCGGCCAGGGCCCTGTGGACGTGGCCAGGGCTCTGTGGACTCGGCCAGGGCTCTGTGGATGTGGCCAGGGCTCTGTGGACTCCGCCAGGGCTCTGTGAACTCGGCCAGGGCTCTGTGGACTCCGCCAGGGCTCTGTGAACACGGCCAGGGCTCTGTGGACTCGGCCAGGGCTCTGTGGACGTGGCCAGGGCTCTGTGGACTCCGCCAGGGCTCTGTGGACTCCACCAGGGCTCTGTGAACTCTGCCAGGGCTCTGTGGACTCGGCCAGGGCTCTGTGGACTCTGCCAGGGCTCTGTGAACTCGGCCAGGGCTCTGTGGAGTCGGCCAGGGCTCTGTGGACTCGGTCAGGGCTCTGTCAACTCGGCCAGGGCTCTGTGGACTCTGCCAGGGCTCTGTGAACTCGGCCAGGGCTCTGTGGAGTCGGCCAGGGCTCTGTGGACTCTGCCAGGGCTCTGTCAACTCGGCCAGGGCTCTGTGGACTCGGCCAGGGCTCTGTGGCCTCCGCCAGGGCTCTGTGAACTCCGCCAGGGCTCTGTGGACTCAGCCAGGGCTCTGTGAACACGGCCAGGGCTCTGTGGACTCCGCCAGGGCTCTGTGGACTCGGCCAGGGCTCTGTGGACTCCGCCAGGGATCTGTGAACTCGGCCAGGGCTCTGTGGACTCCACCAGGGCTCTGTGAACTCGGCCAGGGCTCTGTGGACTCGTCCAGGGCTCTGTGGACTCTGCCAGGGCTCTGTGAACTCCGCCAGGGCTCTGTGGACTCGGCCAGGGCTCTGTGGCTTCCGCCAGGGCTCTGTGCACTCCGCCAGGGCTCTGTGGACTCGGCCAGGGCTCTGTGAACTCGGCCAGGGCTCTGTGGACTCGGCCAGGGCTCTGTGGATGTGGCCAGGGCTCTGTGAACTCCGCCAGGGCTCTGTGGCCTCCGCCAGGGCTCTGTGAACTCGGCCAGGGCTCTGTGGACTCGGCCAGGGCTCTGTGGACTCGGCCAGGGCTCTGTGGACTCCGCCAGGGCTCTGTGGACTCCGCCAGGGCTCTTTGAACTCGGCCAGGGCTCTGTGAACTCGGCCAGGGCTCTGTGGACTCCGCCAGGGCTCTGTGAACTCGGCCAGGGCTCTGTGGACTCGGCCAGGGCTCTGTGGACTCGGCCAGGGCTCTGTGGACTCCGCCAGGGCTCTGTGGACTCCGCCAGGGCTCTTTGAACTCGGCCAGGGCTCTGTGAACTCGGCCAGGGCTCTGTGGACTCCGCCAGGGCTCTGTGAACTCGGCCAGGGCTCTGTGGACTACGCCAGGGCTCTGTGGATGTGGCAAGGGCTCTGTGGATGTGGCCAGGGCTCTGTGGACTCCGCCAGGGCTCTGTGGACTCGGCCAGGGCTCTGTGAACTCGGCCAGGGCTCTGTGGACTCCGCCAGGGCTCTGTGGATGTGGCAAGGGCTCTGTGGATGTGGCCAGGGCTCTGTGGACTCCGCCAGGGCTCTGTGGACTCCGCCAGGGCTCTGTGGACTCTGCCAGGGCTCTGTGGACTCCGCCAGGGCTCTGTGAACTCGGCCAGGGCTCTGTGGACTCGGCCAGGGCTCTGTGAACTCGGCCAGGGCTCTGTGGACGTGGCCAGGGCTCTGTGGACTCGGCCAGGGCTCTGTGGACTCGGCCAGGGCTCTGTGCACTCCGCCAGGGCTCTGTGGACTCTGCCAGGGCTCTGTGGACTCTGCCAGGGCTCTGTGAACTCGCCAGGGCTCTGTGGATGTGGCCAGGGATCTGTGGAGTTGGCCAGGGCTCTGTGGACTCCGCCAGGGCTCTGTGGACTCTGCCAGGGCTCTGTGGACTCAGCCAGGGCTCTGTGGACTCTGCCAGGGCTCTGTGGACTCGGCCAGGGCTCTGTGGACTCCGCCAGGGCTCTGTGGACTCCGCCAGGGCTCTGTGAACTCGGCCAGGGCTCTGTGGACTCCACCAGGGCTCTGTGAACTCGGCCAGGGCTCTGTGCACTCCGCCAGGGCTCTGTGGACTCTGCCAGGGCTCTGTGGACTCGGCCAGGGCTCTGTGGACTCGGCCAGGGCTCTGTGGACTCGGCCAGGGCTCTGTGGACGTGGCCAGGGCTCTGTGGACTCCGCCAGGGCTCTGTGGACTCGGCCAGGGCTCTGTGGACTCCGCCAGGGCTCTGTGGACTCTGCCAGGGCTCTGTGGACTCCGCCAGGGCTCTGTGGACTCCGCCAGGGCTCTGTGGACTCCGCCAGGGCTCTGTGAACTCGGCCAGGGCTCTGTGGACTCCACCAGGGCTCTGTGGACTCGGCCAGGGCTCTGTGGACTCGGCCAGGGCTCTGTGGACTCTGCCAGGGCTCTGTGAACTCGGCCAGGGCTCTGTGGACTCGGCCAGGGCTCTGTGGACTCGGCCAGGGCTCTGTCAACTCGGCCAGGGCTCTGTGGACTCGGCCAGGGCTCTGTGGCCTCCGCCAGGGCTCTGTGAACTCCGCCAGGGCTCTGTGGACTCAGCCAGGGCTCTGTGAACACGGCCAGGGCTCTGTGAACTCGGCCAGGGCTCTGTGGACTCGGCCAGGGCTCTGTGGATGTGGCCAGGGCTCTGTGAACTCCGCCAGGGCTCTGTGGCCTCCGCCAGGGCTCTGTGAACTCGGCCAGGGCTCTGTGGACTCGGCCAGGGCTCTGTGGATGTGGCCAGGGCTCTGTGAACTCCGCCAGGGCTCTGTGGCCTCCGCCAGGGCTCTGTGAACTCGGCCAGGGCTCTGTGGACTCTGCCAGGGCTCTGTCGACTCGGCCAGGGCTCTGTGGACTCCGCCAGGGCTCTGTGGACTCCGCCAGGGCTCTGTGAACTCGGCCAGGGCTCTGTGAACTCGGCCAGGGCTCTGTGGACTCCGCCAGGGCTCTGTGAACTCGGCCAGGGCTCTGTGGCCTCCGCCAGGGCTCTGTGGACTCCGCCAGGGCTCTGTGGACTCAGCCAGGGCTCTGTGAACACGGCCAGGGCTCTGTGGACTCCGCCAGGGCTCTGTGGACTCGGCCAGGGCTCTGTGGACTCTGCCAGGGCTCTGTGAACTCGGCCAGGGCTCTGTGGACTCCACCAGGGCTCTGTGAACTCGGCCAGGGCTCTGTGGACTCGGCCAGGGCTCTGTGGACTCTGCCAGGGCTCTGTGAACTCGGCCAGAGCTCTGTGGACTCGGCCAGGGCTCTGTGGACTCGGTCAGGGCTCTGTGGACTCCGCCAGGGCTCTGTGGACTCCGACAGGGCTCTGTGGACTCTGCCAGGGCTCTGTGGACGTGGCCAGGGCTCTGTGAACTCGGCCAGGGCTCTGTGGACTCGGCCAGGGCTCTCTGAACTCGGCCAGGGCTCTGTGGACTCGGCCAGGGCTCTGTGGCTTCCGCCAGGGCACTGTGAACTCGGCCAGGGCTCTGTGGACTCTGCCAGGGCTCTGTGGACTCTGCCAGGGCTCTGTGGACTTGGCCAGGGCTCTGTGGACTCTGCCAGGGCTCTGTGAACTCGGCCAGGGCTCTGTGGACTCCGCCAGGGCTCTGTGGACTCGGCCAGGGCTCTGTGCACTCCGCCAGGGCTCTGTGGACTCCACCAGGGCTCTGTGAACTCGGCCAGGGCTCTGTGGACTCCACCAGGGCTCTGTGGACTCTGCCAGGGCTCTGTGAAATCGGCCAGGGCTCTGTGGACTCGGCCAGGGCTCTGTGGCTTCCGCCAGGGCTCTGTGAACTCGGCCAGGGCTCTGTGGACTCTGCCAGTGCTCTGTGGACTCCGCCAGGGCTCTGTGGACTCCACCAGGGCTCTGTGAACTCGGCCAGGGCTCTGTGGACTCCACCAGGGCTCTGTGGACTCGTCCAGGGCTCTGTGAACTCGCCCAGGGCTCTGTGGACTCGGCCAGGGCTCTGTGGACTCGGCCAGGGCTCTGTGGAATCGGCCAGGGCTCTGTGGCCTCCGCCAGGGCTCTGTGAACTCCACCAGGGCTCTGTGGACTCCGCCAGGGCTCTGTGAACTCGGCCAGGGCTCTGTGAACTCGGCCAGGGCTCTGTGGACTCCGCCAGGGCTCTGTGAACTCGGCCAGGGCTCTGTGGAATCTGCCAGGGCTCTGTGAACTCGACCAGGGCTCTGTGCAATCCACCAGGGCTCTGTGAACTCGGCCAGGGCTCTGTGGATGTGGCCAGGGCTCTGTGAACTCCGCCAGGGCTCTGTGGCCTCCGCCAGGGCTCTGTGAACTCGGCCAGGGCTCTGTGGACTCCGCCAGGGCTCTGTGGATGTGGCCAGGGCTCTGTGAACTCTGCCAGGGCTCTGTGGCCTCCGCCAGGGCTCTGTGAACTCGGCCAGGGCTCTGTGGACTCTGCCAGGGCTCTGTGGACTCGGCCAGGGCTCTGTGGACTCCGCCAGGGCTCTGTGGACTCGGCCAGGGCTCTGTGAACTCGGCCAGGGCTCTGTGAACTCGGCCAGGGCTCTGTGGACTCCACCAGGGCTCTGTGGACTCTGCCAGGGCTCTGTGGACTCGGCCAGGGCTCTGTGGACTCTGCCAGGGCTCTGTGAACTCGGCCAGGGCTCTGTGGACTCGGCCAGGGCTCTGTGGACTCGGCCAGGGCTCTGTGAACTCGGCCAGGGCTCTCTGAACTCCGCCAGGGCTCTGTGGACTCAGCCAGGGCTCTGTGAACACGGCCAGGGCTCTGTGGACTCCGACAGGGCTCTGTGGACTCTGCCAGGGCTCTGTGGACGTGGCCAGGGCTCTGTGAACTCGGCCAGGGCTCTGTGGACTCGGCCAGGGCTCTGTGGACTCTGCCAGGGCTCTCTGAAGTCGGCCAGGGCTCTGTGGACTCGGCCAGGGCTCTGTGGACTCCGCCAGGGCTCTGTGAACTCGGCCAGGGCTCTGTGGACTCTGCCAGGGCTCTGTGAACTCGGCCAGGGCTCTGTGGACTCGGCCAGGGCTCTGTGGACTCCGCCAGGGCTCTGTGAACTCGGCCAGGGCTCTGTGGACTCGGCCATGGCACTGTGCAATCCACCAGGGCTCTGTGAACTCGGACAGGGCTCTGTGAACTCGGCCAGGGCTCTGTGGACTCTGCCAGGGCTCTGTGAACTCGGCCAGGTGTCTGTGAACTCGGCCAGGGCTCTGTGGAATCTGCCAGGGCTCTGTGAACTCGGCCAGGGCTCTGTGCAATCCACCAGGGCTCTGTGAACTCGGCCAGGGCTCTGTGGACTCGGCCAGGGCTCTGTGGACTCGGTCAGGGCTCTGTGAACTCGGCCAGGGCTCTGTGAACTCGGCCAGGGCTCTGTGGAATCTGCCAGGGCTCTGTGATCTCGGCCAGGGCTCTGTGCAATCCACCAGGGCTCTGTGAACTCGGCCAGGGCTCTGTGGACTCGGCCAGGGCTCTGTGGACTCTGCCAGGGCTCTGTGGACTCGGCCAGGGCTCTGTGGACTCCGCCAGGGCTCTGTGAACTCGGCCAGGGCTCTGTGAACTCGGCCAGGGCTCTGTGGACTCTGCCAGGGCTCTGTGAACTCGGCCAGGGCTCTGTGGACTCGGCCAGGGCTCTGTGGACTCGGTCAGGGCTCTGTCAACTCGGCCAGGGCTCTGTGAACTCCGCCAGGGCTCTGTGGACTCTGCCAGGGCTCTGTGAACTTGGCCAGGGCTCTGTGGACTCCGCCAGGGCTCTGTGAACTCGGCCAGGGCTCTGTGGACTCCGCCAGCGCACTGTGGATGTGGCAAGGGCTCTGTGGATGTGGCCAAGGCTCTGTGGACTCCGCCAGGGCTCTGTGGACTCCACCAGGGCTCTGTGGACTCGTCCAGGGCTCTGTGGACTCCGTCAGGGCTCTGTGGACTCGGCCAGGGCTCTGTGGACGTGGCCAGGGCTCTGTGGACTCGGCCAGGGCTCTGTGGACTCTGCCTGGGCTCTGTGGACTCCGCCAGGGCTCTGTGAACTCGGCCAGGGCTCTGTGGACTCCGCCAGGGCTCTGTGAACTCGGCCAGGGCTCTGTGGACTCCGCCAGGGCTCTGTGGACTCCACCAGGGCTCTGTGGACTCCGCCAGGGCTCTGTGGACTCGGCCAGGGCTCTGTGGACTCGGCCAGGGCTCTGTGGACTCGGCCAGGGCTCTGTGGACTCGGCCAGGGCTCTGTGGACTCGGCCAGGGCTCTGTGGACTCGGCCAGGGCTCTGTGGACTCCGCCAGGGCTCTGTGGACTCGGCCAGGGCTCTGTGGACTCTGCCAGGGCTCTGTGGACTCCGCCAGGGCTCTGTGGACTCGGCCAGGGCTCTGTGGACGTGGCCAGGGCTCTGTGGACTCGGCCAGGGCTCTGTGGGCTCGGCCAGGGCTCTGTGGACTCCTCCAGGGCTCTGTGGACTCCGCCAGGGCTCTGTGGACTCGGCCAGGGCTCTGTGGACTCGGCCAGGGCTCTGTGAACTCTGCCAGGGCTCTGTGGACTCCGCCAGGGCTCTGTGGACTCGGCCAGGGCTCTGTGGACTCCGCCAGGGCTCTGTGGATGTGGCCAGGGCTCTGTCGATGAGGCCAGGGCTCTGTGGACTCGGCCAGGGCTCTGTGGACTCCGCCAGGGCTCTGTGAACTCGGCCAGGGCTCTGTGGACTCCGCCAGGGCTCTGTGGACTCGGCCAGGGCTCTGTGGACTCGGCCAGGGCTCTTTGGACTCCACCAGGGCTCTGTGGACTCGGCCAGGGCTCTGTGGACTCGGCCAGGGCTCTGTGGACTCGGCCAGGGCTCTGTGGACTCGGTCAGGGCTCTGTGGACTCGGCCAGGGCTCTGTGGACTCCGCCAGGGCTCTGTGAACTCGGCCAGGGCTCTGTGGACTCCACCAGGGCTCTGTGAACTCTGCCAGGGCTCTGTGGACTCGGCCAGGGCTCTGTGGACTCGGCCAGGGCTCTCTGAAATCAGCCAGGGCTCTGTGGACTCGGCCAGGGCTCTGTGGACTCGGTCAGGGCTCTGTGGACTCGGCCAGGGCTCTGTGGACTCCGCCAGGGCTCTGTGGACTCGGCCAGGGCTCTGTGGACTCTGCCAGGGCTCTGTGGACTCTGCCAGGGCTCTGTGGACTCGGCCAGGGCTCTGTGGACTCCGCCAGGGCTCTGTGAACTCGGCCAGGGCTCTGTGGACTCGGCCAGGGCTCTGTGAACTCGGCCAGGGCTCTGTGCACTCCGCCAGGGCTCTGTGGACTCGGCCAGGGCTCTGTGGACTCGGCCAGGGCTCTGTGGACTCGGCCAGGGCTCTGTGAACTCGGCCAGGGCTCTGTGGACTCCGCCAGGGCTCTGTGGACTCTGCCAGGGCTCTGTGGACTCGGCCAGGGCTCTGTGGACTCCGCCAGGGCTCTGTGGACTCGGCCAGGGCTCTGTGGACTCCGCCAGGGCTCTGTGGACTCGGCCAGGGCTCTGTGGACTCGGCCAGGGCTCTGTGGACTCGGCCAGGGCTCTGTGGACTCGGCCAGGGCTCTGTGGACTCCGCCAGGGCTCTGTGAACTCGGCCAGGGCTCTGTGGACTCCGCCAGGGCTCTGTGGACTCGGCCAGGGCTCTGTGGACTCCGCCAGGGCTCTGTGGACTCCGCCAGGGCTCTGTGGACTCCGCCAGGGCTCTGTGGACTCCGCCAGGGCTCTGTGGACTCGGCCAGGGCTCTGTGGACTCCGCCAGGGCTCTGTGGACTCGGCCAGGGCTCTGTGGACTCGGCCAGGGCTCTGTGAACTCGGCCAGGGCTCTGTGGACTCCGCCAGGGCTCTGTGGACTACGGCCAGGGCTCTGTGGACTCGGCCAGGGCTCTGTGGACTCCGCCAGGGCTCTGTGGACTCTGCCAGGGCTCTGTGGACTCCGCCAGGGCTCTGTGGACTCCGCCAGGGCTCTGTGGACTCGGCCAGGGCTCTGTGAACTCGGCCAGGGCTCTGTGGACTCCGCCAGGGCTCTGTGGACTCGGCCAGGGCTCTGTGGACTCCGCCAGGGCTCTGTGGACTCCGCCAGGGCTCTGTGGACTCCACCAGGGCTCTGTGGACTCGGCCAGGGCTCTGTGAACTCGGCCAGGGCTCTGTGGACTCGGCCAGGGCTCTGTGGACTCTGCCAGGGCTCTGTGAACTCGGCCAGGGCTCTGTGGACTCGGCCAGGGCTCTGTGGACTCCGCCAGGGCTCTGTGAACTCCGCCAGGGCTCTGTGGACTCAGCCAGGGCTCTGTGAACTCGGCCAGGGCTCTGTGGACTCCGCCAGGGCTCTGTGGACTCCGCCAGGGCTCTGTGGACTCTGCCAGGGCTCTGTGAACTCGGCCAGGGCTCTGTGGACTCCGCCAGGGCTCTGTGGACTCCGCCAGGGCTCTGTGAACTCGGCCAGGGCTCTGTGAACTCGGCCAGGGCTCTGTGGACTCGGCCAGGGCTCTGTGGACTCTGCCAGGGCTCTGTGAACTCGGCCAGGGCTCTGTGGACTCGGCCAGGGCTCTGTGGACTCGGCCAGGGCTCTGTGGACTCCGCCAGGGCTCTGTGAACTCGGCCAGGGCTCTGTGGACTCCGCCAGGGCTCTGTGAACTCGGCCAGGGCTCTGTGGACTCCGCCAGGGCTCTGTGGACTCCACCAGGGCTCTGTGGACTCCGCCAGGGCTCTGTGGACTCGGCCAGGGCTCTGTGGACTCGGCCAGGGCTCTGTGGACTCCGCCAGGGCTCTGTGAACTCGGCCAGGGCTCTGTGGACTCCGCCAGGGCTCTGTGAACTCGGCCAGGGCTCTGTGGACTCGGCCAGGGCTCTGTGGACTCCGCCAGGGCTCTGTGAACTCAGCCAGGGCTCTGTGGACTCGGCCAGGGCTCTGTGGACTCGGCCAGGGCTCTGTGAACTCGGCCAGGGCTCTGTGGACTCGGCCAGGGCTCTGTGGACTTCCGCCAGGGCTCTGTGGACTCGGCCAGGGCTCTGTGGACTCTGCCAGGGCTCTGTGGACTCCGCCAGGGCTCTGTGGACTCGGCCAGGGCCCTGTGGACGTGGCCAGGGCTCTGTGGACTCGGCCAGGGCTCTGTGGACTCTGGCCAGGGCTCTGTGGACTCCGCCAGGGCTCTGTGAACTCCGCCAGGGCTCTGTGGACTCTGCCAGGGCTCTGTGAACTTGGCCAGGGCTCTGTGGACTCCGCCAGGGCTCTGTGAACTCGGCCAGGGCTCTGTGGACTCCGCCAGGGCACTGTGGACTGTGGCAAGGGCTCTGTGGATGTGGCCAGGGCTCTGTGGACTCCGCCAGGGCTCTGTGGACTCCACCAGGGCTCTGTGGACTCGGCCAGGGCTCTGTGGACTCCGCCAGGGCTCTGTGGACTCGGCCAGGGCTCTGTGGACGTCGGCCAGGGCTCTGTGGACTCGGCCAGGGCTCTGTGGACTCTGCCAGGGCTCTGTGGACTCCGCCAGGGCTCTGTGAACTCGGCCAGGGCTCTGTGGACTCCGCCAGGGCTCTGTGAACTCGGCCAGGGCTCTGTGGACTCCGCCAGGGCTCTGTGGACTCCACCAGGGCTCTGTGGACTCCGCCAGGGCTCTGTGGACGTCGGCCAGGGCTCTGTGGACTCGGCCAGGGCTCTGTGGACTCCGCCAGGGCTCTGTGGACTCGGCCAGGGCTCTGTGGACTCCGCCAGGGCTCTGTGGACTCTGCCAGGGCTCTGTGGACTCGGCCAGGGCTCTGTGGACTCGGCCAGGGCTCTGTGGACTCCGCCAGGGCTCTGTGGACTCTGCCAGGGCTCTGTGGACTCCGCCAGGGCTCTGTGGACTCTGCCAGGGCTCTGTGGACGTGGCCAGGGCTCTGTGGACTCGGCCAGGGCTCTGTGGACTCGGCCAGGGCTCTGTGGACTCCGCCAGGGCTCTGTGGACTCCGCCAGGGCTCTGTGGACTCGGCCAGGGCTCTGTGGACTCGGCCAGGGCTCTGTGAACTCTGCCAGGGCTCTGTGGACTCCGCCAGGGCTCTGTGGACTCGGCCAGGGCTCTGTGGACTCGGCCAGGGCTCTGTGGACTCTGGCCAGGGCTCTGTCGATTAGGCCAGGGCTCTGTGGACTCGGCCAGGGCTCTGTGGACTCCGCCAGGGCTCTGTGAACTCGGCCAGGGCTCTGTGGACTCCGCCAGGGCTCTGTGGAGTCGGCCAGGGCTCTGTGGACTCGGCCAGGGCTCTTTGGACTCCACCAGGGCTCTGTGAACTCTGCCAGGGCTCTGTGGACTCGGCCAGGGCTCTGTGAACTCGGCCAGGGCTCTGTGGACTCCGCCAGGGCTCTGTGGACTCTGCCAGGGCTCTGTGCACTCCGCCAGGGCTCTGTGGACTCCGCCAGGGCTCTGTGGACTCCACCAGGGCTCTGTGAACTCGGCCAGGGCTCTGTGAACTCGGCCAGGGCTCTGTGGACTCGGCCAGGGCTCTGTGGACTCTGCCAGGGCTCTGTGAACTCGGCCAGGGCTCTGTGGACTCGGCCAGGGCTCTGTGCACTCCGCCATCGCTCTGTGAACTCCGCCAGGGCTCTGTGGACTCAGCCAGGGCTCTGTGAACACGGCCAGGGCTCTGTGGACTCCGCCAGGGCTCTGTGGACTCCGCCAGGGCTCTGTGGACTCTGCCAGGGCTCTGTGCACTCCGCCAGGGCTCTGTGGACTCCGCCAGGGCTCTGTGGACTCCACCAGGGCTCTGTGAACTCGGCCAGGGCTCTGTGAACTCGGCCAGGGCTCTGTGGACTCGGCCAGGGCTCTGTGAACTCTGCCAGGGCTCTGTGAACTCGGCCAGGGCTCTGTGGACTCGGCCAGGGCTCTGTGGACTCGGCCAGGGCTCTGTGGCCTCCGCCAGGGCTCTGTGAACTCGGCCAGGGCTCTGTGGACTCCACCAGGGCTCTGTGAACTCGGCCAGGGCTCTGTGGACTCCGCCAGGGCTCTGTGGACTCCACCAGGGCTCTGTGGACTCCACCAGGACTCTGTGGACTCGGCCAGGGCTCTGTGGACTCGGCCAGGGCTCTGTGGACTCCGCCAGGGCTCTGTGAACTCGGCCAGGGCTCTGTGGACTCCGCCAGGGCTCTGTGAACTCGGCCAGGGCTCTGTGGACTCGGCCAGGGCTCTGTGGACTCCACCAGGGCTCTGTGAACTCGGCCAGGGCTCTGTGGACTCGGCCAGGGCTCTGTGGACTCGGCCAGGGCTCTCTGAACTCGGCCAGGGCTCTGTGGACTCGGCCAGGGCTCTGTGGCTTCCGCCAGGGCTCTGTGGACTCGGCCAGGGCTCTGTGGACTCTGCCAGGGCTCTGCGGATTCCGCCAGGGCTCTGTGGACTCGGCCAGGGCCCTGTGGACGTCGGCCAGGGCTCTGTGGACTCGGCCAGGGCTCTGTGGATGTGGCCAGGGCTCTGTGGACTCCGCCAGGGCTCTGTGAACTCGGCCAGGGCTCTGTGGACTCCGCCAGGGCTCTGTGAACACGGCCAGGGCTCTGTGGACTCGGCCAGGGCTCTGTGGACGTGGCCAGGGCTCTGTGGACTCCGCCAGGGCTCTGTGGACTCCACCAGGGCTCTGTGAACTCTGCCAGGGCTCTGTGGACTCGGCCAGGGCTCTGTGGACTCTGCCAGGGCTCTGTGAACTCGGCCAGGGCTCTGTGGAGTCGGCCAGGGCTCTGTGAACTCGGCCAGGGCTCTGTGGACTCGGCCAGGGCTCTGTGGATGTGGCCAGGGCTCTGTGAACTCCGCCAGGGCTCTGTGGCCTCCGCCAGGGCTCTGTGAACTCCGCCAGGGCTCTGTGGACTCGGCCAGGGCTCTGTGGACTCGGCCAGGGCTCTGTGGACTCCGCCAGGGCTCTGTGGACTCCGCCAGGGCTCTTTGAACTCGGCCAGGGCTCTGTGAACTCGGCCAGGGCTCTGTGGACTCCGCCAGGGCTCTGTGAACTCGGCCAGGGCTCTGTGGACTACGCCAGGGCTCTGTGGATGTGGCAAGGGCTCTGTGGATGTGGCCAGGGCTCTGTGGACTCCGCCAGGGCTCTGTGGACTCGGCCAGGGCTCTGTGAACTCGGCCAGGGCTCTGTGGACTCCGCCAGGGCTCTGTGGATGTGGCAAGGGCTCTGTGGATGTGGCCAGGGCTCTGTGGACTCCGCCAGGGCTCTGTGGACTCCGCCAGGGCTCTGTGGACTCTGCCAGGGCTCTGTGGACTCGGCCAGGGCTCTGTGAACTCGGCCAGGGCTCTGTGGACTCGGCCAGGGCTCTGTGAACTCGGCCAGGGCTCTGTGGACGTGGCCAGGGCTCTGTGGACTCGGCCAGGGCTCTGTGGACTCGGCCAGGGCTCTGTGCACTCCGCCAGGGCTCTGTGGACTCTGCCAGGGCTCTGTGGACTCTGCCAGGGCTCTGTGAACTCGCCAGGGCTCTGTGGACTCGGCCAGGGATCTGTGGAGTTGGCCAGGGCTCTGTGGACTCCGCCAGGGCTCTGTGGACTCTGCCAGGGCTCTGTGGACTCAGCCAGGGCTCTGTGGACTCTGCCAGGGCTCTGTGGACTCGGCCAGGGCTCTGTGGACTCCGCCAGGGCTCTGTGGACTCCGCCAGGGCTCTGTGAACTCGGCCAGGGCTCTGTGGACTCCACCAGGGCTCTGTGAACTCGGCCAGGGCTCTGTGCACTCCGCCAGGGCTCTGTGGACTCTGCCAGGGCTCTGTGGACTCGGCCAGGGCTCTGTGGACTCGGCCAGGGCTCTGTGGACGTGGCCAGGGCTCTGTGGACTCCGCCAGGGCTCTGTGGACTCGGCCAGGTCTCTGTGGACTCCGCCAGGGCTCTGTGGACTCTGCCAGGGCTCTGTGGACTCCGCCAGGGCTCTGTGGACTCCGCCAGGGCTCTGTGGACTCCGCCAGGGCTCTGTGAACTCGGCCAGGGCTCTGTGGACTCCACCAGGGCTCTGTGGACTCGGCCAGGGCTCTGTGGAATCGGCCAGGGCTCTGTGAACTCGGCCAGGGCTCTGTGGACTCGGCCAGGGCTCTGTGGACTCGGCCAGGGCTCTGTGGACTCGGCCAGGGCTCTGTGGAATCGGCCAGGGCTCTGTGGCCTCCGCCAGGGCTCTGTGAACTCCGCCAGGGCTCTGTGGACTCAGCCAGGGCTCTGTGAACACGGCCAGGGCTCTGTGAACTCGGCCAGGGCTCTGTGGACTCGGCCAGGGCTCTGTGGATGTGGCCAGGGCTCTGTGAACTCCGCCAGGGCTCTGTGGCCTCCGCCAGGGCTCTGTGAACTCGGCCAGGGCTCTGTGGACTCGGCCAGGGCTCTGTGGATGTGGCCAGGGCTCTGTGAACTCCGCCAGGGCTCTGTGGCCTCCGCCAGGGCTCTGTGAACTCGGCCAGGGCTCTGTGGACTCTGCCAGGGCTCTGTCGACTCGGCCAGGGCTCTGTGGACTCCGCCAGGGCTCTGTGGACTCCGCCAGGGCTCTGTGAACTCGGCCAGGGCTCTGTTAACTCGGCCAGGGCTCTGTGGACTCCGCCAGGGCTCTGTGAACTCGGCCAGGGCTCTGTGGCCTCCGCCAGGGCTCTGTGGACTCCGCCAGGGCTCTGTGGACTCAGCCAGGGCTCTGTGAACACGGCCAGGGCTCTGTGGACTCCGCCAGGGCTCTGTGGACTCGGCCAGGGCTCTGTGGACTCTGCCAGGGCTCTGTGAACTCGGCCAGGGCTCTGTGGACTCCACCAGGGCTCTGTGAACTCGGCCAGGGCTCTGTGGACTCGGCCAGGGCTCTGTGGACTCTGCCAGGGCTCTGTGAACTCGGCCAGAGCTCTGTGGACTCGGCCAGGGCTCTGTGGACTCGGTCAGGGCTCTGTGGACTCCGCCAGGGCTCTGTGGACTCCGACAGGGCTCTGTGGACTCTGCCAGGGCTCTGTGGACGTGGCCAGGGCTCTGTGAACTCGGCCAGGGCTCTGTGGACTCGGCCAGGGCTCTCTGAACTCGGCCAGGGCTCTGTGGACTCGGCCAGGGCTCTGTGGCTTCCGCCAGGGCACTGTGAACTCGGCCAGGGCTCTGTGGACTCTGCCAGGGCTCTGTGGACTCTGCCAGGGCTCTGTGGACTTGGCCAGGGCTCTGTGGACTCTGCCAGGGCTCTGTGAACTCGGCCAGGGCTCTGTGGACTCCGCCAGGGCTCTGTGGACTCGGCCAGGGCTCTGTGCACTCCGCCAGGGCTCTGTGGACTCCACCAGGGCTCTGTGAACTCGGCCAGGGCTCTGTGGACTCCACCAGGGCTCTGTGGACTCTGCCAGGGCTCTGTGAAATCGGCCAGGGCTCTGTGGACTCGGCCAGGGCTCTGTGGCTTCCGCCAGGGCTCTGTGAACTCGGCCAGGGCTCTGTGGACTCTGCCAGTGCTCTGTGGACTCCGCCAGGGCTCTGTGGACTCCACCAGGGCTCTGTGAACTCGGCCAGGGCTCTGTGGACTCCACCAGGGCTCTGTGGACTCGTCCAGGGCTCTGTGAACTCGCCCAGGGCTCTGTGGACTCGGCCAGGGCTCTGTGGACTCGGCCAGGGCTCTGTGGAATCGGCCAGGGCTCTGTGGCCTCCGCCAGGGCTCTGTGAACTCCACCAGGGCTCTGTGGACTCCGCCAGGGCTCTGTGAACTCGGCCAGGGCTCTGTGAACTCGGCCAGGGCTCTGTGGACTCCGCCAGGGCTCTGTGAACTCGGCCAGGGCTCTGTGGAATCTGCCAGGGCTCTGTGAACTCGACCAGGGCTCTGTGCAATCCACCAGGGCTCTGTGAACTCGGCCAGGGCTCTGTGGACTCGGCCAGGGCTCTGTGAACTCGGCCAGGGCTCTGTGGACTCCGCCAGGGCTCTGTGGACTCTGCCAGGGCTCTGTGAACTCGGCCAGGGCTCTGTGAACTCGGCCAGGGCTCTGTGGACTCTGCCAGGGCTCTGTGAACTCGGCCAGGGCTCTGTGGACTCGGCCAGGGCTCTGTGGACTCGGTCAGGGCTCTGTCAACTCGGCCAGGGCTCTGTGAACTCCGCCAGGGCTCTGTGAACTCGGCCAGGGCTCTGTGGACTCGGCCATGGCACTGTGCAATCCACCAGGGCTCTGTGAACTCGGCCAGGGCTCTGTGGACTCGGCCAGGGCTCTGTGAACTCGGCCAGGGCTCTGTGGACTCTGCCAGGGCTCTGTGAACTCGGCCAGGGCTCTGTGGACTCGGCCAGGGCTCTGTGAACTCGGCCAGGGCTCTGTGAACTCGGCCAGGGCTCTGTGGACTCTGCCAGGGCTCTGTGGACTCGGCCAGGGCTCTGTGGACTCGGTCAGGGCTCTGTCAACTCGGCCAGGGCTCTGTGAACTCCGCCAGGGCTCTGTGGACTCTGCCAGGGCTGTGTGAACTTGGCCAGGGCTCTGTGGACTCCGCCAGGGCTCTGTGAACTCGGCCAGGGCTCTGTGGACTCCGCCAGGGCACTGTGGATGTGGCAAGGGCTCTGTGGATGTGGCCAGGGCTCTGTGGACTCGGCCAGGGCTCTGTGGACTCTGCCAGGGCTCTGTGGACTCGTCCAGGGCTCTGTGGACTCCGTCAGGGCTCTGTGGACTCGGCCAGGGCTCTGTGGACGTCGGCCAGGGCTCTGTGGACTCGGCCAGGGCTCTGTGGACTCTGCCAGGGCTCTGTGGACTCCGCCAGGGCTCTGTGAACTCGGCCAGGGCTCTGTGGACTCCGCCAGGGCTCTGTGAACTCGGCCAGGGCTCTGTGGAATCCGCCAGGGCTCTGTGGACTCCACCAGGGCTCTGTGGACTCCGCCAGGGCTCTGTGGACTCCGCCAGGGCTCTGTGGATCGTGGCCAGGGCTCTGTGGACTCGGCCAGGGCTCTGTGGACTCCGCCAGGGCTCTGTGGACTCGGCCAGGGCTCTGTGGACTCCGCCAGGGCTCTGTGGACTCTGCCAGGGCTCTGTGGACTCGGCCAGGGCTCTGTGGACTCGGCCAGGGCTCTGTGGACTCCGCCAGGTCTCTGTGGACTCTGCCAGGGCTCTGTGGACTCCGACAGGGCTCTGTGGACTCTGCCAGGGCTCTGTGGACGTGGCCAGGGCTCTGTGGACTCGGCCAGGGCTCTGTGGGCTCGGCCAGGGCTCTGTGGACTCCTCCAGGGCTCTGTGGACTCCGCCAGGGCTCTGTGGACTCGGCCAGGGCTCTGTGGACTCGGCCAGGGCTCTGTGAACTCTGCCAGGGCTCTGTGGACTCCGCCAGGGCTCTGTGAACTCGGCCAGGGCTCTGTGGACTCGGCCAGGGCTCTGTGGACTCGGCCAGGGCTCTGTGGACTCCACCAGGGCTCTGTGAACTCTGCCAGGGCTCTGTGGACTCGGCCAGGGCTCTGTGGACTTGGCCAGGGCTCTCTGAAATCGGCCAGGGCTCTGTGGACTCGGCCAGGGCTCTGTGGACTCGGTCAGGGCTCTGTGGACTCGGCCAGGGCTCTGTGGCCTCCGCCAGGGCTCTGTGGACTCGGCCAGGGCTCTGTGGACTCCGCCAGGGCTCTGTGAACACGGCCAGGGCTCTGTGGACTCCGCCAGGGCTCTGTGGACTCGGCCAGGGCTCTGTGGACTCTGCCAGGGCTCTGTGGACGTGGCCAGGGCTCTGTGGACTCCGCCAGGGCTCTGTGGACTCTGCCAGGGCTCTGTGGACTCAGCCAGGGCTCTGTGGACTCGGCCAGGGCTCTGTGGACTCTGCCAGGGCTCTGTGAACTCGGCCAGGGCTCTGTGGACTCCGCCAGGGCTCTGTGGACTCCGCCAGGGCTCTGTGAACTCGGCCAGGGCTCTGTGGACTCCGACAGGGCTCTGTGGACTCAGCCAGGGCTCTGTGGCCTCCGCCAGGGCTCTGTGATATCAGCTAGGGCTCTGTGGACTCCGCCAGGGCTCTGTGGACTCCGCCAGGGCTCTGTGGTCGTGGCCAGGGCTCTGTGCACTCCGCCAGGGCTCTGTGGACTCGGCCAGGGCTCTGTGGACGTGGCCAGGGCTCTGTGAACTCCGCCAGGGCTCTGTGGCCTCCGCCAGGGCTCTGTGAACTCGGCCAGGGCTCTGTGGACTCTGCCAGGGCTCTGTGGACTCTTCCAGGGCTCTGTGGACTCGGCCAGGGCTCTGTGAACTCTGCCAGGGCTCTGTGGACTCCGCCAGGGCTCTGTGGACTCGGCCAGGGCTCTGTGAACTCTGCCAGGGCTCTGTGGACTCCGCCAGGGCTCTGTGAACTCGGCCAGGGCTCTGTGAACTCGGCCAGGGCTCTGTGGACTCCGCCAGGGCTCTGTGAACTCGGCCAGGGCTCTGTGGACTTCGCCAGGGCTCTGTGGATCTGGCAAGGGCTCTGTGGACTGTGGCCAGGGCTCTGTGGACTCCGCCAGGGCTCTGTGGACTCCGCCAGGGCTCTGTGAACTCGGCCAGGGCTCTGTGGACTCCGCCAGGGCTCTGTGGATGTGGCAAGGGCTCTGTGGACTCTGGCCAGGGCTCTGTGGACTCCGCCAGGGCTCTGTGGACTCCGCCAGAGCTCTGTGGACTCTGCCAGGGCTCTGTGGACTCCGCCAGGGCTCTGTGAACTCGGCCAGGGCTCTGTGGACTCGGCCAGGGCTCTGTGGACTCTGCCAGGGCTCTGTGGACGTCGGCCAGGGCTCTGTGAACTCGCCAGGGCTCTGTGGACTCGGCCAGGGATCTGTGGATTTGGCCAGGGCTCTGTGGACTCCGCCAGGGCTCTGTGGACTCTGCCAGGGCTCTGTGGACTCAGCCAGGGCTCTGTGGACTCTGCCAGGGCTCTGTGGACTCGGCCAGGGCTCTGTGGACTCCGCCAGGGCTCTGTGAACTCGGCCAGGGCTCTGTGGACTCCACCAGGGCTCTGTGAACTCGGCCAGGGCTCTGTGCACTCCGCCAGGGCTATGTGGACTCGGCCAGGGCTCTGTGGACTCGGCCAGGGCTCTGTGGACTCGGCCAGGGCTCTGTGAACTCTGCCAGGGCTCTGTGGACTCCGCCAGGGCTCTGTGGACTCTGCCAGGGCTCTGTGGACTCGTCCAGGGCTCTGTGGACTCCGCCAGGGCTCTGTGGACTCGTCCAGGGCTCTGTGGACTCCGCCAGGGCTCTGTGGACTCGGCCAGGGCTCTGTGGACGTGGCCAGGGCTCTGTGGACTCCGCCAGGGCTCTGTGGACTCGGCCAGGTCTCTGTGGACTCCGCCAGGGCTCTGTGGACTCTGCCAGGGCTCTGTGGACTCGGCCAGGGCTCTGTGGACTCCGCCAGGGCTCTGTGGACTCGGCCAGGGCTCTGTGAACTCTGCCAGGGCTCTGTGGACTCTGCCAGGGCTCTGTGGACTCTGCCAGGGCTCTGTGGACTCTTCCAGGGCTCTGTGGACTCGGCCAGGGCTCTGTGAACTCTGCCAGGGCTCTGTGGACTCCGCCAGGGCTCTGTGGACTCGGCCAGGGCTCTGTGAACTCTGCCAGGGCTCTGTGGACTCCGCCAGGGCTCTGTGGACTCGGCCAGGGCTCTGTGAACTCGGCCAGGGCTCTGTGGACTCCGCCAGGGCTCTGTGAACTCGGCCAGGGCTCTGTGGACTTCGCCAGGGCTCTGTGGACTCTGGCCAGGGCTCTGTGGACTGTGGCCAGGGCTCTGTGGACTCCGCCAGGGCTCTGTGGACTCCGCCAGGGCTCTGTGAACTCGGCCAGGGCTCTGTGGACTCCGCCAGGGCTCTGTGGATGTGGCAAGGGCTCTGTGGATGTGGCCAGGGCTCTGTGGACTCCGCCAGGGCTCTGTGGACTCCGCCAGAGCTCTGTGGACTCTGCCAGGGCTCTATGGACTCCGCCAGGGCTCTGTGAACTCGGCCAGGGCTCTGTGGACTCCGCCAGGGCTCTGTGGACTCGGCCAGGGCTCTGTGGACTCTGCCAGGGCTCTGTGAACTCGGCCAGGGCTCTGTGCACTCCACCAGGGCTCTGTGAACTCGGCCAGGCCTCTGTGGACTCCGCCAGGGCTCTGTGGACTCTGCCAGGGCTCTGTGAACTCGGCCAGGGCTCTGTGGACTCTGCCAGGGCTCTGTGGCCTCCGCCACGGCTCTCTGAGCTCCGCCAGGGCTCTGTGGACTCCGCCAGGGCTCTGTGAACACGGCCAGGGCTCTGTGGACTCCGCCAGGGCTCTGTGGACTCCGCCAGGGCTCTGTGGACTCTGCCAGGGCTCTGTGGACTCGGCCAGGGCTCTGTGGACTCCGCCAGGGCTCTGTGGACTCGGCCAGGGCTCTGTGGACTCCACCAGGGCTCTGTGAACTCGGCCAGGGCTCTGTGGACTCCACCAGGGCTCTGTGGACTCGGCCAGGGCTCTGTGGACTCCGCCAGGGCTCTGTGAACTCGGCCAGGGCTCTGTGGACTCCGCCAGGGCTCTGTGGACTCGGCCAGGGCTCTGTGCACTCCGCCAGGGCTCTGTGAACTCGGCCAGGGCTCTGTGGACTCCGCCAGGGCTCTGTGAACTCGGCCAGGGCTCTGTGGACTCGGCCAGGGCTCTGTGGACTCCGCCAGGGCTCTGTGAACTCGGCCAGGGCTCTGTGGACTCCGCCAGGGCTCTGTGGACACCACCAGGGCTCTGTGGACTCCGCCAGGGCTCTGTGGACTCCGCCAGGGCTCTGTGAACTCGGCCAGGGCTCTGTGGACTCCACCAGGGCTCTGTGAACTCGGCCAGGGCTCTGTGGACTCGGCCAGGGCTCTGTGGACTCTGCCAGAGCTCTGTGAACTCGGCCAGGGCTCTGTGGACTCGGCCAGGGCTCTGTGGACTCGGTCAGGGCTCTGTGAACTCAGCCAGGGCTCTGTGGACTCCGACAGGGCTCTGTGGACTCTGCCAGGGCTCTGTGGACGTCGGCCAGGGCTCTGTGAACTCGGCCAGGGCTCTGTGGACTCGGCCAGGGCTCTGTGGACTCGGCCAGGGCTCTCTGAACTCGGCCAGGGCTCTGTGGACTCGGCCAGGGCTCTGTGGCTTCCGCCAGGGCTCTGTGAACTCGGCCAGGGCTCTGTGGACTCTGCCAGGGCTCTGTGGACTCTGCCAGGGCTCTGTGGACTTGGCCAGGGCTCTGTGGACTCTGCCAGGGCTCTGTGAACTCGGCCAGGGCTCTGTGGACTCCGCCAGGGCTCTGTGGACTCGGCCAGGGCTCTGTGCACTCCGCCAGGGCTCTGTGGACTCCACCAGGGCTCTGTGAACTCGGCCAGGGCTCTGTGGACTCCACCAGGGCTCTGTGGACTCGGCCAGGGCTCTGTGGCTTCCGCCAGGGCTCTGTGAACTCGGCCAGGGCTCTGTGGACTCTGCCAGGGCTCTGTGGACTCTGCCAGGGCTCTGTGGACTCCGCCAGGGCTCTGTGGACTCTGCCAGGGCTCTGTGAACTCGGCCAGGGCTCTGTGGACTCCGCCAGGGCTCTGTGGACTCCACCAGGGCTCTGTGGACTCGGCCAGGGCTCTGTGAACTCGGCCAGGGCTCTGTGGACTCCACCAGGGCTCTGTGGACTCGGCCAGGGCTCTGTGGACTCCACCAGGGCTCTGTGGACTCGGCCAGGGCTCTGTGGAATCGGCCAGGGCTCTGTGGCCTCCGCCAGGGCTCTGTGAACTCCGCCAGGGCTCTGTGGACTCCGCCAGGGCTCTGTGGACTCGGCCAGGGCTCTGTGGACGTGGCCAGGGCTCTGTGAACTCGGCCAGGGCTCTGTGGACTCGGCCAGGGCTCTGTGGACTCGGCCAGGGCTCTGTGGACTCGGCCAGGGCTCTGTGGACTCGGCCAGGGCTCTGTGAACTCGGCCAGGGCTCTGTGAACTCGGCCAGGGCTCTGTGGAATCTGCCAGGGCTCTGTGAACTCGGCCAGGGCTCTGTGCAATCCACCAGGGCTCTGTGAACTCGGCCAGGGCTCTGTGGACTCGGCCAGGGCTCTGTGGACTCTGCCAGGGCTCTGTGGACTCGGCCAGGGCTCTGTGAACTCGGCCAGGGCTCTGTGGACTCGGCCAGGGCTCTGTGGACTCCACCAGGGCTCTGTGGACTCTGCCAGGGCTCTGTGGACTCGGCCAGGGCTCTGTGGACGCGGCCAGGGCTCTGTGAACTCGTCCAGGGCTCTGTGGACTCGGCCAGGTCTCTGTGGACTCCGCCAGGGCTCTGTGGACTCCGCCAGGGCTCTGTGGACTCCGCCAGGGCTCTGTGAACTCGGCCAGGGCTCTGTGGACTCCACCAGGGCTCTGTGGACTCTGCCAGGGCTCTGTGGACTCGGCCAGGGCTCTGTGGACTCTGCCAGGGCTCTGTGAACTCGGCCAGGGCTCTGTGGACTCGGCCAGGGCTCTGTGGACTCGGACAGGGCTCTGTGAACTCGGCCAGGGCTCTGTGGACTCGGCCAGGGCTCTGTGGCCTCCGCCAGGGCTCTGTGAACTCCGCCAGGGCTCTGTGGACTCAGCCAGGGCTCTGTGAACACGGCCAGGGCTCTGTGGACTCCGCCAGGGCTCTGTGAACTCGGCCAGGGCTCTGTGGACTCCGCCAGGGCTCTGTGGACACCACCAGGGCTCTGTGGACTCCGCCAGGGCTCTGTGAACTCGGCCAGGGCTCTGTGGACTCGGCCAGGGCTCTCTGAACTCGGCCAGGGCTCTGTGGACTCTGCCAGGGCTCTGTGAACTCGGCCAGGGCTCTGTGGACTCGGCCAGGGCTCTGTGGACTCGGTCAGGGCTCTGTCAACTCGGCCAGGGCTCTGTGGACTCCGCCAGGGCTCTGTGAACTCGGCCAGGGCTCTGTGGACTCCGCCAGGGCTCTGTGGACACCACCAGGGCTCTGTGGACTCCGCCAGGGCTCTGTGAACTCGGCCAGGGCTCTGTGGACTCTGCCAGGGCTCTGTGAACTCGGCCAGGGCTCTGTGGACTCGGCCAGGGCTCTGTGGACTCCGCCAGGGCTCTGTCAACTCGGCCAGGGCTCTGTGGACTCCGCCAGGGCTCTGTGAACTTGGCCAGGGCTCTGTGGACTCCGCCAGGGCTCTGTGAACTCGGCCAGGGCTCTGTGGACTCCGCCAGGGCACTGTGGATGTGGCAAGGGCTCTGTGGATGTGGCCAGGGCTCTGTGGACTCGGCCAGGGCTCTGTGGACTCCGCCAGGGCTCTGTGGACTCCTCCAGGGCTCTGTGGACTCCGTCAGGGCTCTGTGGACTCGGCCAGGGCTCTGTGGACGTGGCCAGGGCTCTGTGGACTCGGCCAGGGCTCTGTGGACTCGGCCAGGGCTCTGTGGACTCCGCCAGGGCTCTGTGAACTCGGCCAGGGCTCTGTGGACTCTGCCAGGGCTCTGTGAACTCGGCCAGGGCTCTGTGGACTCCGCCAGGGCTCTGTGGATGTGGCCAGGGCTCTGTGGATGTGGCCAGGGCTCTGTGGACTCCGCCAGGGCTCTGTGGACTCCGCCAGGGCTCTGTGAACTCGGCCAGGGCTCTGTGGACTCCGCCAGGGCTCTGTGGACGTCGGCCAGGGCTCTGTGGATGTGGCCAGGGCTCTGTGGACTCCGCCAGGGCTCTGTGGACTCCGCCAGAGCTCTGTGGACTCTGCCAGGGCTCTGTGGACTCCGCCAGGGCTCTGTGGACTCGGCCAGGGCTCTGTGGACTCGGCCAGGGCTCTGTGGACTCTGCCAGGGCTCTGTGGACGTCGGCCAGGGCTCTGTGAACTCGCCAGGGCTCTGTGGACTCGGCCAGGGCTCTGTGGACTCGGCCAGGGCTCTGTGGACTCCGCCAGGGCTCTGTGGACTCTGCCAGGGCTCTGTGGACTCAGCCAGGGCTCTGTGGACTCTGCCAGGGCTCTGTGGACTCGGCCAGGGCTCTGTGGACTCCGCCAGGGCTCTGTGAACTCGGCCAGGGCTCTGTGGACTCCACCAGGGCTCTGTGAACTCGGCCAGGGCTCTGTGCACTCCGCCAGGGCTATGTGGACTCGGCCAGGGCTCTGTGGACTCGGCCAGGGCTCTGTGGACTCGGCCAGGGCTCTGTGGACTCTGCCAGGGCTCTGTGGACTCCGCCAGGGCTCTGTGGACTCTGCCAGGGCTCTGTGGACTCGTCCAGGGCTCTGTGGACTCCGCCAGGGCTCTGTGGACTCGTCCAGGGCTCTGTGGACTCCGCCAGGGCTCTGTGGACTCGGCCAGGGCTCTGTGGACGTCGGCCAGGGCTCTGTGGACTCCGCCAGGGCTCTGTGGACTCGGCCAGGTCTCTGTGGACTCCGCCAGGGCTCTGTGGACTCTGCCAGGGCTCTGTGGACTCGGCCAGGGCTCTGTGGACTCCGCCAGGGCTCTGTGGACTCTGCCTGGGCTCTGTGAACTCGACCAGGGCTCTGTGGAATCCACCAGGGCTCTGTGGACTGTGCCAGGGCTCTGTGGACTCGGCCAGGGCTCTGTGCAATCCACCAGGGCTCTGTGAACTCGGCCAGGGCTCTGTGGACTCGGCCAGGGCTCTGTGAACTCGGCCAGGGCTCTGTGGACTCGGCCAGGGCTCTTTGAACACGGCCAGGGCTCTGTGGACGTCGGCCAGGGCTCTGTGGACTCGGCCAGGGCTCTGTGCACTCCGCCAGGGCTCTGTGGACTCGGCCAGGGCTCTGTGGACTCCACCAGGGCTCTGAGGAGTTGGCCAGGGCTGTGTGGACTCCGACAGGGCTCTGTGGACTCCGCCAGGGCTCTGTGGACTCAGCCAGGGCTCTATGGCCTCCGCCAGGGATCTGTGAAGTCGGCCAGGGCTCTGTGGACTCCGCCAGGGCTCTGTGGACTCGGCCAGGGCTCTGTGGACTCTGCCAGGGCTCTGTGAACTCGGCCAGGGCTCTGTGCACTCCACCAGGGCTCTGTGAACTCGGCCAGGCCTCTGTGGACTCCGCCAGGGCTCTGTGGACTCTGCCAGGGCTCTGTGAACTCGGCCAGGGCTCTGTGGACTCTGCAAGGGCTCTGTGGCCTCCGCCACGGCTCTCTGAGCTCCGCCAGGGCTCTGTGGACTCCGCCAGGGCTCTGTGAACACGGCCAGGGCTCTGTGGACTCCGCCAGGGCTCTGTGGACTCCGCCAGGGCTCTGTGGACTCTGCCAGGGCTCTGTGGACTCGGCCAGGGCTCTGTGGACTCCGCCAGGGCTCTGTGGACTCGGCCAGGGCTCTGTGGACTCCACCAGGGCTCTGTGAACTCGGCCAGGGCTCTGTGGACTCCACCAGGGCTCTGTGGACTCGGCCAGGGCTCTGTGGACTCCGCCAGGGCTCTGTGAACTCGGCCAGGGCTCTGTGGACTCCGCCAGGGCTCTGTGGACTCGGCCAGGGCTCTGTGCACTCCGCCAGGGCTCTGTGAACTCGGCCAGGGCTCTGTGGACTCCGCCAGGGCTCTGTGAACTCGGCCAGGGCTCTGTGGACTCGGCCAGGGCTCTGTGGACTCCGCCAGGGCTCTGTGAACTCGGCCAGGGCTCTGTGGACTCCGCCAGGGCTCTGTGGACACCACCAGGGCTCTGTGGACTCCGCCAGGGCTCTGTGGACTCCGCCAGGGCTCTGTGAACTCGGCCAGGGCTCTGTGGACTCCACCAGGGCTCTGTGAACTCGGCCAGGGCTCTGTGGACTCGGCCAGGGCTCTGTGGACTCTGCCAGAGCTCTGTGAACTCGGCCAGGGCTCTGTGGACTCGGCCAGGGCTCTGTGGACTCGGTCAGGGCTCTGTGAACTCCACCAGGGCTCTGTGGACTCCGCCAGGGCTCTGTGGACTCTGCCAGGGCTCTGTGGACGTGGCCAGCGCTCTGTGAACTCGGCCAGGGCTCTGTGGACTCGGCCAGGGCTCTGTGGACTCGGCCAGGGCTCTCTGAACTCGGCCAGGGCTCTGTGGACTCGGCCAGGGCTCTGTGGCTTCCGCCAGGGCTCTGTGAACTCGGCCAGGGCTCTGTGGACTCTGCCAGGGCTCTGTGGACTCTGCCAGGGCTCTGTGGACTTGGCCAGGGCTCTGTGGACTCTGCCAGGGCTCTGTGAACTCGGCCAGGGCTCTGTGGACTCCGCCAGGGCTCTGTGGACTCGGCCAGGGCTCTGTGCACTCCGCCAGGGCTCTGTGGACTCCACCAGGGCTCTGTGAACTCGGCCAGGGCTCTGTGGACTCCACCAGGGCTCTGTGGACTCGGCCAGGGCTCTGTGAACTCGGCCAGGGCTCTGTGGACTCGGCCAGGGCTCTGTGGACTCGGCCAGGGCTCTGTGGCTTCCGCCAGGGCTCTGTGAACTCGGCCAGGGCTCTGTGGACTCTGCCAGGGCTCTGTGGACTCTGCCAGGGCTCTGTGGACTCCGCCAGGGCTCTGTGGACTCTGCCAGGGCTCTGTGAACTCGGCCAGGGCTCTGTGGACTCCGCCAGGGCTCTGTGGACTCGGCCAGGGCTCTGTGGACTCCGCCAGGGCTCTGTGGACTCCACCAGGGCTCTGTGAACTCGGCCAGGGCTCTGTGGACTCCACCAGGGCTCTGTGGACTCGGCCAGGGCTGTGTGAACTCGGCCAGGGCTCTGTGGACTCGGCCAGGGCTCTGTGGAATCGGCCAGGGCTCTGTGGACTCCGCCAGGGCTCTGTGAACTCCACCAGGGCTCTGTGGACTCCGCCAGGGCTCTGTGGACTCGGCCAGGGCTCTGTGGACGTGGCCAGGGCTCTGTGGACTCGGCCAGGGCTCTGTGGACTCGGCCAGGGCTCTGTGGACTCGGCCAGGGCTCTGTGGACTCGGCCAGGGCTCTGTGGACTCGGCCAGGGCTCTGTGAACTCGGCCAGGGCTCTGTGAACTCGGCCAGGGCTCTGTGGAATCTGCCAGGGCTCTGTGAACTCGGCCAGGGCTCTGTGCACTCCACCAGGGCTCTGTGAACTCGGCCAGGGCTCTGTGGACTCCGCCAGGGCTCTGTGGACTCTGCCAGGGCTCTGTGGACTCGGCCAGGGCTCTGTGGACTCGGCCAGGGCTCTGTGGACTCGGCCAGGGCTCTGTGGACTCCACCAGGGCTCTGTGGACTCTGCCAGGGCTCTGTGGACTCGGCCAGGGCTCTGTGGACGCGGCCAGGGCTCTGTGAACTCGTCCAGGGCTCTGTGGACTCGGCCAGGTCTCTGTGGACTCCGCCAGGGCTCTGTGGACTCCACCAGGGCTCTGTGGACTCCGCCAGGGCTCTGTGAACTCGGCCAGGGCTCTGTGGACTCCACCAGGGCTCTGTGGACTCTGCCAGGGCTCTGTGGACTCGGCCAGGGCTCTGTGGACTCTGCCAGGGCTCTGTGAACTCGGCCAGGGCTCTGTGGACTCGGCCAGGGCTCTGTGGACTCGGACAGGGCTCTGTGAACTCGGCCAGGGCTCTGTGGACTCGGCCAGGGCTCTGTGGCCTCCGCCAGGGCTCTGTGAACTCCGCCAGGGCTCTGTGGACTCAGCCAGGGCTCTGTGAACACGGCCAGGGCTCTGTGGACTCCGCCAGGGCTCTGTGAACTCGGCCAGGGCTCTGTGGACTCGGCCAGGGCTCTGTGGACACCACCAGGGCTCTGTGGACTCCGCCAGGGCTCTGTGAACTCGGCCAGGGCTCTGTGGACTCGGCCAGGGCTCTCTGAACTCGGCCAGGGCTCTGTGGACTCTGCCAGGGCTCTGTGAACTCGGCCAGGGCTCTGTGGACTCGGCCAGGGCTCTGTGGACTCGGTCAGGGCTCTGTCAACTCGGCCAGGGCTCTTTGGACTCCGCCAGGGCTCTGTGAACTCGGCCAGGGCTCTGTGGACTCCGCCAGGGCTCTGTGGACACCACCAGGGCTCTGTGGACTCCGCCAGGGCTCTGTGAACTCGGCCAGGGCTCTGTGGACTCTGCCAGGGCTCTGTGAACTCGGCCAGGGCTCTGTGGACTCGGCCAGGGCTCTGTGGACTCCGCCAGGGCTCTGTCAACTCGGCCAGGGCTCTGTGGACTCCGCCAGGGCTCTGTGGACTTGGCCAGGGCTCTGTGGACTCCGCCAGGGCTCTGTGAACTCGGCCAGGGCTCTGTGGACTCCGCCAGGGCACTGTGGATGTGGCAAGGGCTCTGTGGATGTGGCCAGGGCTCTGTGGACTCGGCCAGGGCTCTGTGGACTCCGCCAGGGCTCTGTGGACTCCTCCAGGGCTCTGTGGACTCCGTCAGGGCTCTGTGGACTCGGCCAGGGCTCTGTGGACGTCGGCCAGGGCTCTGTGGACTCGGCCAGGGCTCTGTGGACTCTGCCAGGGCTCTGTGGACTCCGCCAGGGCTCTGTGAACTCGGCCAGGGCTCTGTGGACTCTGCCAGGGCTCTGTGAACTCGGCCAGGGCTCTGTGGACTCCGCCAGGGCTCTGTGGACACCACCAGGGCTCTGTGGACTCCGCCAGGGCTCTGTGGTCGTGGCCAGGGCTCTGTGGACTCGGCCAGGGCTCTGTGGAATCCGCCAGGGCTCTGTGGACTCGGCCAGGGCTCTGTGGACTCCGCCAGGGCTCTGTGGACTCGGCCAGGGCTCTGTGGACTCGGCCAGGGCTCTGTGGACTCCGCCAGGTCTCTGTGGACTCTGCCGGGCTCTGTGGACTCCGACAGTGCTCTGTGGACTCTGCCAGGGCTCTGTGGACGTGGCCAGGGCTCTGTGGACTCGGCCAGGGCTCTGTGGGCTCGGCCAGGGCTCTGTGGACTCCGCCAGGGCTCTGTGGACTCGGCCAGGGCTCTGTGGACTCTGCCAGGGCTCTGTGAACTCGCCAGGGCTCTGTGGACTCGGCCAGGGATCTGTGGAGTTGGCCAGGGCTCTGTGGACTCCGCCAGGGCTCTGTGGACTCTGCCAGGGCTCTGTGGACTCAGCCAGGGCTCTGTGGACTCTGCCAGGGCTCTGTGGACTCGGCCAGGGCTCTGTGGACTCCGCCAGGGCTCTGTGAACTCGGCCAGGGCTCTGTGGACTCCACCAGGGCTCTGTGAACTCGGCCAGGGCTCTGTGGACTCCGCCAGGGCTCTGTGGACTCTGCCAGGGCTCTGTGGACTCGGCCAGGGCTCTGTGGACTCGGCCAGGGCTCTGTGGACTCTGCCAGGGCTCTGTGAACTCCACCAGGGCTCTGTGGACTACGCCAGGGCTCTGTGGACTCTGCCAGGGCTCTGTGGACGTGGCCAGGGCTCTGTGAACTCGGCCAGGGCTCTGTGGACTCGGCCAGGGCTCTGTGGACTCGGCCAGGGCTCTGTGAACTCGGCCAGGGCTCTGTGGACTCGGCCAGGGCTCTGTGGACTCGGCCAGGGCTCTGTGAACTCGGCCAGGGCTCTGTGAACTCGGCCAGGGCTCTGTGGAATCTGCCAGGGCTCTGTGAACTCGGCCAGGGCTCTGTGCAATCCGCCAGGGCTCTGTGAACTCGGCCAGGGCTCTGTGGACTCCGCCAGGGCTCTGTGGACTCTGCCAGGGCTCTGTGGACTCTGCCAGGGCTCTGTGGACTCGGCCAGGGCTCTGTGGACTCGGCCAGGGCTCTGTGGACTCGGTCAGGGCTCTGTGGACTCCGCCAGGGCTCTGTGGACTCCGACAGGGCTCTGTGGACTCTGCCAGGGCTCTGTGGACGTGGCCAGGGCTCTGTGAACTCGGCCAGGGCTCTGTGGACTCGGCCAGGGCTCTGTGAACTCGGCCAGGGCTCTGTGGACTCGGCCAGGGCTCTGTGGACTTCCGCCAGGGCTCTGTGAACTCGGCCAGGGCTCTGTGGACTCTGCCAGGGCTCTGTGGACTCTGCCAGGGCTCTGTGGACTCGGCCAGGGCTCTGTGGACTCGGCCAGGGCTCTGTGGACTCCGCCAGGGCTCTGTGGACTCGGCCAGGGCTCTGTGGACTCTGCCAGGGCTCTGTGGACTCTGCCAGGGCTCTGTGGACTCCGCCAGGGCTCTGTGGACTCTGCCAGGGCTCTGTGAACTCGGCCAGGGCTCTGTGGACTCCGCCAGGGCTCTGTGGACTCCACCAGGGCTCTGTGGACTCGGCCAGGGCTCTGTGAACTCGGCCAGGGCTCTGTGGACTCCACCAGGGCTCTGTGGACTCGGCCAGGGCTCTGTGAACTCGGCCAGGGCTCTGTGGACTCGGCCAGGGCTCTGTGGAATCGGCCAGGGCTCTGTGGCCTCCGCCAGGGCTCTGTGAACTCCACCAGGGCTCTGTGGACTCCGCCAGGGCTCTGTGGACTCGGCCAGGGCTCTGTGGACGTGGCCAGGGCTCTGTGGACTCGGCCAGGGCTCTGTGGACTCGGCCAGGGCTCTGTGGACTCGGCCAGGGCTCTGTGGACTCGGCCAGGGCTCTGTGGAATCTGCCAGGGCTCTGTGAACTCGGCCAGGGCTCTGTGCACTCCACCAGGGCTCTGTGAACTCGGCCAGGGCTCTGTGGACTCGGCCAGGGCTCTGTGGACTCTGCCAGGGCTCTGTGGACTCGGCCAGGGCTCTGTGAACTCGGCCAGGGCTCTGTGGACTCGGCCAGGGCTCTGTGGACTCCACCAGGGCTCTGTGGACTCTGCCAGGGCTCTGTGGACTCGGCCAGGGCTCTGTGGACGCGGCCAGGGCTCTGTGAACTCGTCCAGGGCTCTGTGGACTCGGCCAGGTCTCTGTGGACTCCGCCAGGGCTCTGTGGACTCCGCCAGGGCTCTGTGGACTCCGCCAGGGCTCTGTGAACTCGGCCAGGGCTCTGTGGACTCCACCAGGGCTCTGTGGACTCTGCCAGGGCTCTGTGGACTCGGCCAGGGCTCTGTGGACTCTGCCAGGGCTCTGTGAACTCGGCCAGGGCTCTGTGGACTCGGCCAGGGCTCTGTGGACTCGGACAGGGCTCTGTGAACTCGGCCAGGGCTCTGTGGACTCGGCCAGGGCTCTGTGGCCTCCGCCAGGGCTCTGTGAACTCCGCCAGGGCTCTGTGGACTCAGCCAGGGCTCTGTGAACACGGCCAGGGCTCTGTGGACTCCGCCAGGGCTCTGTGAACTCGGCCAGGGCTCTGTGGACTCCGCCAGGGCTCTGTGGACACCACCAGGGCTCTGTGGACTCCGCCAGGGCTCTGTGAACTCGGCCAGGGCTCTGTGGACTCGGCCAGGGCTCTCTGAACTCGGCCAGGGCTCTGTGGACTCTGCCAGGGCTCTGTGAACTCGGCCAGGGCTCTGTGGACTCGGCCAGGGCTCTGTGGACTCGGTCAGGGCTCTGTCAACTCGGCCAGGGCTCTGTGGACTCCGCCAGGGCTCTGTGAACTCGGCCAGGGCTCTGTGGACTCCGCCAGGGCTCTGTGGACACCACCAGGGCTCTGTGGACTCCGCCAGGGCTCTGTGAACTCGGCCAGGGCTCTGTGGACTCTGCCAGGGCTCTGTGAACTCGGCCAGGGCTCTGTGGACTCGGCCAGGGCTCTGTGGACTCCGCCAGGGCTCTGTCAACTCGGCCAGGGCTCTGTGGACTCCGCCAGGGCTCTGTGAACTTGGCCAGGGCTCTGTGGACTCCGCCAGGGCTCTGTGAACTCTGCCAGGGCTCTGTGGACTCCGCCAGGGCACTGTGGATGTGGCAAGGGCTCTGTGGATGTGGCCAGGGCTCTGTGGACTCGGCCAGGGCTCTGTGGACTCCGCCAGGGCTCTGTGGACTCCTCCAGGGCTCTGTGGACTCCGTCAGGGCTCTGTGGACTCGGCCAGGGCTCTGTGGACGTGGCCAGGGCTCTGTGGACTCGGCCAGGGCTCTGTGGACTCTGCCAGGGCTCTGTGGACTCCGCCAGGGCTCTGTGAACTCGGCCAGGGCTCTGTGGACTCTGCCAGGGCTCTGTGAACTCGGCCAGGGCTCTGTGGACTCCGCCAGGGCTCTGTGGATGTGGCAAGGGCTCTGTGGATGTGGCCAGGGCTCTGTGGACTCCGCCAGGGCTCTGTGGACTCCGCCAGGGCTCTGTGAACTCGGCCAGGGCTCTGTGGACTCCGCCAGGGCTCTGTGGATGTGGCAAGGGCTCTGTGGATGTGGCCAGGGCTCTGTGGACTCCGCCAGGGCTCTGTGGACTCCGCCAGAGCTCTGTGGACTCTGCCAGGGCTCTGTGGACTCCGCCAGGGCTCTGTGAACTCGGCCAGGGCTCTGTGGACTCGGCCAGGGCTCTGTGGACTCTGCCAGGGCTCTGTGGATGTGGCCAGGGCTCTGTGAACTCGCCAGGGCTCTGTGGACTCGGCCAGGGCTCTGTGGATTTGGCCAGGGCTCTGTGGACTCCGCCAGGGCTCTGTGGACTCTGCCAGGGCTCTGTGGACTCAGCCAGGGCTCTGTGGACTCTGCCAGGGCTCTGTGGACTCGGCCAGGGCTCTGTGGACTCCGCCAGGGCTCTGTGAACTCGGCCAGGGCTCTGTGGACTCCACCAGGGCTCTGTGAACTCGGCCAGGGCTCTGTGCACTCCGCCAGGGCTATGTGGACTCGGCCAGGGCTCTGTGGACTCGGCCAGGGCTCTGTGGACTCGGCCAGGGCTCTGTGAACTCTGCCAGGGCTCTGTGGACTCCGCCAGGGCTCTGTGGACTCTGCCAGGGCTCTGTGGACTCGTCCAGGGCTCTGTGGACTCCGCCAGGGCTCTGTGGACTCGTCCAGGGCTCTGTGGACTCCGCCAGGGCTCTGTGGACTCGGCCAGGGCTCTGTGGACGTGGCCAGGGCTCTGTGGACTCCGCCAGGGCTCTGTGGACTCGGCCAGGTCTCTGTGGACTCCGCCAGGGCTCTGTGGACTCTGCCAGGGCTCTGTGGACTCGGCCAGGGCTCTGTGGACTCCGCCAGGGCTCTGTGGACTCTGCCTGGGCTCTGTGAACTCGGCCAGGGCTCTGTGGAATCCACCAGGGCTCTGTGGACTGTGCCAGGGCTCTGTGAACTCGGCCAGGGCTCTGTGCAATCCACCAGGGCTCTGTGAACTCGGCCAGGGCTCTGTGGACTCGGCCAGGGCTCTGTGAACTCGGCCAGGGCTCTGTGGACTCGGCCAGGGCTCTGTGAACACGGCCAGGGCTCTGTGGACGTGGCCAGGGCTCTGTGGACTCGGCCAGGGCTCTGTGCACTCCGCCAGGGCTCTGTGGACTCGGCCAGGGCTCTGTGGACTCCACCAGGGCTCTGAGGAGTTGGCCAGGGCTGTGTGGACTCCGACAGGGCTCTGTGGACTCCGCCAGGGCTCTGTGGACTCAGCCAGGGCTCTATGGACTCCGCCAGGGCTCTGTGAAGTCGGCCAGGGCTCTGTGGACTCCGCCAGGGCTCTGTGGACTCGGCCAGGGCTCTGTGGACTCTGCCAGGGCTCTGTGAACTCGGCCAGGGCTCTGTGCACTCCACCAGGGCTCTGTGAACTCGGCCAGGCCTCTGTGGACTCCGCCAGGGCTCTGTGGACTCTGCCAGGGCTCTGTGAACTCGGCCAGGGCTCTGTGGACTCTGCCAGGGCTCTGTGGCCTCCGCCACGGCTCTCTGAGCTCCGCCAGGGCTCTGTGGACTCCGCCAGGGCTCTGTGAACACGGCCAGGGCTCTGTGGACTCCGCCAGGGCTCTGTGGACTCCGCCAGGGCTCTGTGGACTCTGCCAGGGCTCTGTGGACTCGGCCAGGGCTCTGTGGACTCCGCCAGGGCTCTGTGGACTCGGCCAGGGCTCTGTGGACTCCACCAGGGCTCTGTGAACTCGGCCAGGGCTCTGTGGACTCCACCAGGGCTCTGTGGACTCGGCCAGGGCTCTGTGGACTCCGCCAGGGCTCTGTGAACTCGGCCAGGGCTCTGTGGACTCCGCCAGGGCTCTGTGGACTCGGCCAGGGCTCTGTGCACTCCGCCAGGGCTCTGTGAACTCGGCCAGGGCTCTGTGGACTCCGCCAGGGCTCTGTGAACTCGGCCAGGGCTCTGTGGACTCGGCCAGGGCTCTGTGGACTCCGCCAGGGCCCTGTGAACTCGGCCAGGGCTCTGTGGACTCCGCCAGGGCTCTGTGGACACCACCAGGGCTCTGTGGACTCCGCCAGGGCTCTGTGGACTCCGCCAGGGCTCTGTGAACTCGGCCAGGGCTCTGTGGACTCCACCAGGGCTCTGTGAACTCGGCCAGGGCTCTGTGGACTCGGCCAGGGCTCTGTGGACTCTGCCAGAGCTCTGTGAACTCGGCCAGGGCTCTGTGGACTCGGCCAGGGCTCTGTGGACTCGGTCAGGGCTCTGTGAACTCGGCCAGGGCTCTGTGGACTCCGACAGGGCTCTGTGGACTCTGCCAGGGCTCTGTGGACGTGGCCAGGGCTCTGTGAACTCGGCCAGGGCTCTGTGGACTCGGCCAGGGCTCTGTGGACTCGGCCAGGGCTCTCTGAACTCGGCCAGGGCTCTGTGGACTCGGCCAGGGCTCTGTGGCTTCCGCCAGGGCTCTGTGAACTCGGCCAGGGCTCTGTGGACTCTGCCAGGGCTCTGTGGACTCTGCCAGGGCTCTGTGGACTTGGCCAGGGCTCTGTGGACTCTGCCAGGGCTCTGTGAACTCGGCCAGGGCTCTGTGGACTCCGCCAGGGCTCTGTGGACTCGGCCAGGGCTCTGTGCACTCCGCCAGGGCTCTGTGGACTCCACCAGGGCTCTGTGAACTCGGCCAGGGCTCTGTGGACTCCACCAGGGCTCTGTGGACTCGGCCAGGGCTCTGTGAACTCGGCCAGGGCTCTGTGGACTCGGCCAGGGCTCTGTGGACTCGGCCAGGGCTCTGTGGCTTCCGCCAGGGCTCTGTGAACTCGGCCAGGGCTCTGTGGACTCTGCCAGGGCTCTGTGGACTCTGCCAGGGCTCTGTGGACTCCGCCAGGGCTCTGTGGACTCTGCCAGGGCTCTGTGAACTCGGCCAGGGCTCTGTGGACTCCGCCAGGGCTCTGTGGACTCGGCCAGGGCTCTGTGCACTCCGCCAGGGCTCTGTGGACTCCACCAGGGCTCTGTGAACTCGGCCAGGGCTCTGTGGACTCCACCAGGGCTCTGTGGACTCGGCCAGGGCTCTGTGAACTCGGCCAGGGCTCTGTGGACTCGGCCAGGGCTCTGTGGAATCGGCCAGGGCTCTGTGGCCTCCGCCAGGGCTCTGTGAACTCCACCAGGGCTCTGTGGACTCCGCCAGGGCTCTGTGGACTCGGCCAGGGCTCTGTGGACGTGGCCAGGGCTCTGTGAACTCGGCCAGGGCTCTGTGGACTCGGCCAGGGCTCTGTGGACTCGGCCAGGGCTCTGTGGACTCGGCCAGGGCTCTGTGAACTCGGCCAGGGCTCTGTGAACTCGGCCAGGGCTCTGTGGAATCTGCCAGGGCTCTGTGAACTCGGCCAGGGCTCTGTGCAATCCACCAGGGCTCTGTGAACTCGGCCAGGGCTCTGTGGACTCGGCCAGGGCTCTGTGGACTCTGCCAGGGCTCTGTGGACTCGGCCAGGGCTCTGTGAACTCGGCCAGGGCTCTGTGGACTCGGCCAGGGCTCTGTGGACTCCACCAGGGCTCTGTGGACTCTGCCAGGGCTCTGTGGACTCGGCCAGGGCTCTGTGGACGCGGCCAGGGCTCTGTGAACTCGTCCAGGGCTCTGTGGACTCGGCCAGGTCTCTGTGGACTCCGCCAGGGCTCTGTGGACTCCGCCAGGGCTCTGTGGACTCCGCCAGGGCTCTGTGAACTCGGCCAGGGCTCTGTGGACTCCACCAGGGCTCTGTGGACTCTGCCAGGGCTCTGTGGACTCGGCCAGGGCTCTGTGGACTCTGCCAGGGCTCTGTGAACTCGGCCAGGGCTCTGTGGACTCGGCCAGGGCTCTGTGGACTCGGCCAGGGCTCTGTGGACTCGGCCAGGGCTCTGTGGACTCGGCCAGGGCTCTGTGGCCTCCGCCAGGGCTCTGTGAACTCCGCCAGGGCTCTGTGGACTCAGCCAGGGCTCTGTGAACACGGCCAGGGCTCTGTGGACTCCGCCAGGGCTCTGTGAACTCGGCCAGGGCTCTGTGGACTCCGCCAGGGCTCTGTGGACACCACCAGGGCTCTGTGGACTCCGCCAGGGCTCTGTGAACTCGGCCAGGGCTCTGTGGACTCGGCCAGGGCTCTCTGAACTCGGCCAGGGCTCTGTGGACTCTGCCAGGGCTCTGTGAACTCGGCCAGGGCTCTGTGGACTCGGCCAGGGCTCTGTGGACTCGGTCAGGGCTCTGTCAACTCGGCCAGGGCTCTTTGGACTCCGCCAGGGCTCTGTGAACTCGGCCAGGGCTCTGTGGACTCCGCCAGGGCTCTGTGGACACCACCAGGGCTCTGTGGACTCCGCCAGGGCTCTGTGAACTCGGCCAGGGCTCTGTGGACTCTGCCAGGGCTCTGTGAACTCGGCCAGGGCTCTGTGGACTCGGCCAGGGCTCTGTGGACTCCGCCAGGGCTCTGTCAACTCGGCCAGGGCTCTGTGGACTCCGCCAGGGCTCTGTGGACTCTGGCCAGGGCTCTGTGGACTCCGCCAGGGCTCTGTGAACTCGGCCAGGGCTCTGTGGACTCCGCCAGGGCACTGTGGATGTGGCAAGGGCTCTGTGGATGTGGCCAGGGCTCTGTGGACTCGGCCAGGGCTCTGTGGACTCCGCCAGGGCTCTGTGGACTCCTCCAGGGCTCTGTGGACTCCGTCAGGGCTCTGTGGACTCGGCCAGGGCTCTGTGGACGTGGCCAGGGCTCTGTGGACTCGGCCAGGGCTCTGTGGACTCTGCCAGGGCTCTGTGGACTCCGCCAGGGCTCTGTGAACTCGGCCAGGGCTCTGTGGACTCTGCCAGGGCTCTGTGAACTCGGCCAGGGCTCTGTGGACTCCGCCAGGGCTCTGTGGACACCACCAGGGCTCTGTGGACTCCGCCAGGGCTCTGTGGTCGTGGCCAGGGCTCTGTGGACTCGGCCAGGGCTCTGTGGAATCCGCCAGGGCTCTGTGGACTCGGCCAGGGCTCTGTGGACTCCGCCAGGGCTCTGTGGACTCTGCCAGGGCTCTGTGGACTCGGCCAGGGCTCTGTGGACTCCGCCAGGGCTCTGTGGACTCTGCCGGGCTCTGTGGACTCCGCCAGTGCTCTGTGGACTCTGCCAGGGCTCTGTGGACTCGGCCAGGGCTCTGTGGACTCGGCCAGGGCTCTGTGGGCTCGGCCAGGGCTCTGTGGACTCCGCCAGGGCTCTGTGGACTCGGCCAGGGCTCTGTGGACTCTGCCAGGGCTCTGTGAACTCGCCAGGGCTCTGTGGACTCGGCCAGGGATCTGTGGAGTTGGCCAGGGCTCTGTGGACTCCGCCAGGGCTCTGTGGACTCTGCCAGGGCTCTGTGGACTCAGCCAGGGCTCTGTGGACTCTGCCAGGGCTCTGTGGACTCGGCCAGGGCTCTGTGGACTCCGCCAGGGCTCTGTGAACTCGGCCAGGGCTCTGTGGACTCCACCAGGGCTCTGTGAACTCGGCCAGGGCTCTGTGCACTCCGCCAGGGCTCTGTGGACACTGCCAGGGCTCTGTGGACTCGGCCAGGGCTCTGTGGACTCGGCCAGGGCTCTGTGGACTCTGCCAGGGCTCTGTGAACTCCACCAGGGCTCTGTGGACTACGCCAGGGCTCTGTGGACTCTGCCAGGGCTCTGTGGACGTGGCCAGGGCTCTGTGAACTCGGCCAGGGCTCTGTGGACTCGGCCAGGGCTCTGTGGACTCGGCCAGGGCTCTGTGAACTCGGCCAGGGCTCTGTGGACTCCGCCAGGGCTCTGTGGACTCGGCCAGGGCTCTGTGAACTCGGCCAGGGCTCTGTGAACTCGGCCAGGGCTCTGTGGAATCTGCCAGGGCTCTGTGAACTCGGCCAGGGCTCTGTGCAACTCCACCAGGGCTCTGTGAACTCGGCCAGGGCTCTGTGGACTCTGCCAGGGCTCTGTGGACTCTGCCAGGGCTCTGTGGACTCGGCCAGAGCTCTGTGGACTCGGCCAGGGCTCTGTGGACTCGGTCAGGGCTCTGTGGACTCCGCCAGGGCTCTGTGGACTCCGACAGGGCTCTGTGGACTCTGCCAGGGCTCTGTGGACGTGGCCAGGGCTCTGTGAACTCGGCCAGGGCTCTGTGGACTCGGCCAGGGCTCTGTGAACTCGGCCAGGGCTCTGTGGACTCGGCCAGGGCTCTGTGGCTTCCGCCAGGGCACTGTGAACTCGGCCAGGGCTCTGTGGACTCTGCCAGGGCTCTGTGGACTCTGCCAGGGCTCTGTGGACTTGGCCAGGGCTCTGTGGACTCTGCCAGGGCTCTGTGAACTCGGCCAGGGCTCTGTGGACTCCGCCAGGGCTCTGTGGACTCGGCCAGGGCTCTGTGCACTCCGCCAGGGCTCTGTGGACTCCACCAGGGCTCTGTGAACTCGGCCAGGGCTCTGTGGACTCCACCAGGGCTCTGTGGACTCTGCCAGGGCTCTGTGAAATCGGCCAGGGCTCTGTGGACTCGGCCAGGGCTCTGTGGCTTCCGCCAGGGCTCTGTGAACTCGGCCAGGGCTCTGTGGACTCTGCCAGTGCTCTGTGGACTCCGCCAGGGCTCTGTGGACTCCACCAGGGCTCTGTGAACTCGGCCAGGGCTCTGTGGACTCCACCAGGGCTCTGTGGACTCGTCCAGGGCTCTGTGAACTCGCCCAGGGCTCTGTGGACTCGGCCAGGGCTCTGTGGACTCGGCCAGGGCTCTGTGGAATCGGCCAGGGCTCTGTGGCCTCCGCCAGGGCTCTGTGAACTCCACCAGGGCTCTGTGGACTCCGCCAGGGCTCTGTGAACTCGGCCAGGGCTCTGTGAACTCGGCCAGGGCTCTGTGGACTCCGCCAGGGCTCTGTGAACTCGGCCAGGGCTCTGTGGAATCTGCCAGGGCTCTGTGAACTCGACCAGGGCTCTGTGCAATCCACCAGGGCTCTGTGAACTCGGCCAGGGCTCTGTGGACTCGGCCAGGGCTCTGTGAACTCGGCCAGGGCTCTGTGGACTCGGCCAGGGCTCTGTGGACTCTGCCAGGGCTCTGTGAACTCGGCCAGGGCTCTGTGAACTCGGCCAGGGCTCTGTGGACTCTGCCAGGGCTCTGTGAACTCGGCCAGGGCTCTGTGGACTCGGCCAGGGCTCTGTGGACTCGGTCAGGGCTCTGTCAACTCGGCCAGGGCTCTGTGAACTCCGCCAGGGCTCTGTGAACTCGGCCAGGGCTCTGTGGACTCGGCCATGGCACTGTGCAATCCACCAGGGCTCTGTGAACTCGGCCAGGGCTCTGTGAACTCGGCCAGGGCTCTGTGAACTCGGCCAGGGCTCTGTGGACTCTGCCAGGGCTCTGTGAACTCGGCCAGGGCTCTGTGGACTCGGCCAGGGCTCTGTGAACTCGGCCAGGGCTCTGTGAACTCGGCCAGGGCTCTGTGGACTCTGCCAGGGCTCTGTGGACTCGGCCAGGGCTCTGTGGACTCGGTCAGGGCTCTGTCAACTCGGCCAGGGCTCTGTGAACTCCGCCAGGGCTCTGTGGACTCTGCCAGGGCTCTGTGAACTTGGCCAGGGCTCTGTGGACTCCGCCAGGGCTCTGTGAACTCGGCCAGGGCTCTGTGGACTCCGCCAGGGCACTGTGGATGTGGCAAGGGCTCTGTGGATGTGGCCAGGGCTCTGTGGACTCCGCCAGGGCTCTGTGGACTCCGCCAGGGCTCTGTGGACTCGTCCAGGGCTCTGTGGACTCCGTCAGGGCTCTGTGGACTCGGCCAGGGCTCTGTGGACGTCGGCCAGGGCTCTGTGGACTCGGCCAGGGCTCTGTGGACTCTGCCAGGGCTCTGTGGACTCCGCCAGGGCTCTGTGAACTCGGCCAGGGCTCTGTGGACTCCGCCAGGGCTCTGTGAACTCGGCCAGGGCTCTGTGGAATCCGCCAGGGCTCTGTGGACACCACCAGGGCTCTGTGGACTCCGCCAGGGCTCTGTGGTCGTGGCCAGGGCTCTGTGGACTCGGCCAGGGCTCTGTGGAATCCGCCAGGGCTCTGTGGACTCGGCCAGGGCTCTGTGGACTCCGCCAGGGCTCTGTGGACTCTGCCAGGGCTCTGTGGACTCGGCCAGGGCTCTGTGGACTCCGCCAGGTCTCTGTGGACTCTGCCAGGGCTCTGTGGACTCCGACAGGGCTCTGTGGACTCTGCCAGGGCTCTGTGGACGTGGCCAGGGCTCTGTGGACTCGGCCAGGGCTCTGTGGACTCGGCCAGGGCTCTGTGGACTCCGCCAGGGCTCTGTGGACTCCGCCAGGGCTCTGTGGACTCGGCCAGGGCTCTGTGGACTCGGCCAGGGCTCTGTGAACTCTGCCAGGGCTCTGTGGACTCCGCCAGGGCTCTGTGGACTCGGCCAGGGCTCTGTGGACTCGGCCAGGGCTCTGTGGACTCCACCAGGGCTCTGTGAACTCTGCCAGGGCTCTGTGGACTCGGCCAGGGCTCTGTGGACTCGGCCAGGGCTCTCTGAAATCGGCCAGGGCTCTGTGGACTCGGCCAGGGCTCTGTGGACTCGGTCAGGGCTCTGTGGACTCGGCCAGGGCTCTGTGGCCTCCGCCAGGGCTCTGTGGACTCGGCCAGGGCTCTGTGGACTCCGCCAGGGCTCTGTGAACACGGCCAGGGCTCTGTGGACTCCGCCAGGGCTCTGTGGACTCGGCCAGGGCTCTGTGGACTCTGCCAGGGCTCTGTGGACGTGGCCAGGGCTCTGTGGACTCCGCCAGGGCTCTGTGGACTCTGCCAGGGCTCTGTGGACTCAGCCAGGGCTCTGTGGACTCGGCCAGGGCTCTGTGGACTCTGCCAGGGCTCTGTGAACTCGGCCAGGGCTCTGTGGACTCCGCCAGGGCTCTGTGGACTCCGCCAGGGCTCTGTGAACTCGGCCAGGGCTCTGTGGACTCCGACAGGGCTCTGTGGACTCAGCCAGGGCTCTGTGGACTCCACCAGGGCTCTGTGATATCAGCTAGGGCTCTGTGGACTCCGCCAGGGCTCTGTGGACTCCGCCAGGGCTCTGTGGTCGTGGCCAGGGCTCTGTGCACTCCGCCAGGGCTCTGTGGACTCGGCCAGGGCTCTGTGGACGTGGCCAGGGCTCTGTGAACTCCGCCAGGGCTCTGTGGACTCCGCCAGGGCTCTGTGAACTCGGCCAGGGCTCTGTGGACTCTGCCAGGGCTCTGTGGACTCTTCCAGGGCTCTGTGGACTCTGCCAGGGCTCTGTGGACTCCGCCAGGGCTCTGTGGACTCGGCCAGGGCTCTGTGAACTCTGCCAGGGCTCTGTGGACTCCGCCAGGGCTCTGTGAACTCGGCCAGGGCTCTGTGAACTCGGCCAGGGCTCTGTGGACTCCGCCAGGGCTCTGTGAACTCGGCCAGGGCTCTGTGGACTTCGCCAGGGCTCTGTGGATGTGGCAAGGGCTCTGTGGATGTGGCCAGGGCTCTGTGGACTCCGCCAGGGCTCTGTGGACTCCGCCAGGGCTCTGTGAACTCGGCCAGGGCTCTGTGGACTCCGCCAGGGCTCTGTGGATGTGGCAAGGGCTCTGTGGATGTGGCCAGGGCTCTGTGGACTCCGCCAGGGCTCTGTGGACTCCGCCAGAGCTCTGTGGACTCTGCCAGGGCTCTGTGGACTCCGCCAGGGCTCTGTGAACTCGGCCAGGGCTCTGTGGACTCGGCCAGGGCTCTGTGGACTCTGCCAGGGCTCTGTGGATGTGGCCAGGGCTCTGTGAACTCGCCAGGGCTCTGTGGACTCGGCCAGGGATCTGTGGATTTGGCCAGGGCTCTGTGGACTCCGCCAGGGCTCTGTGGACTCTGCCAGGGCTCTGTGGACTCAGCCAGGGCTCTGTGGACTCTGCCAGGGCTCTGTGGACTCGGCCAGGGCTCTGTGGACTCCGCCAGGGCTCTGTGAACTCGGCCAGGGCTCTGTGGACTCCACCAGGGCTCTGTGAACTCGGCCAGGGCTCTGTGCACTCCGCCAGGGCTATGTGGACTCGGCCAGGGCTCTGTGGACTCGGCCAGGGCTCTGTGGACTCGGCCAGGGCTCTGTGAACTCTGCCAGGGCTCTGTGGACTCCGCCAGGGCTCTGTGGACTCTGCCAGGGCTCTGTGGACTCGTCCAGGGCTCTGTGGACTCCGCCAGGGCTCTGTGGACTCGTCCAGGGCTCTGTGGACTCCGCCAGGGCTCTGTGGACTCGGCCAGGGCTCTGTGGACGTGGCCAGGGCTCTGTGGACTCCGCCAGGGCTCTGTGGACTCGGCCAGGTCTCTGTGGACTCCGCCAGGGCTCTGTGGACTCTGCCAGGGCTCTGTGGACTCGGCCAGGGCTCTGTGGACTCCGCCAGGGCTCTGTGGACTCGGCCAGGGCTCTGTGGACTCTGCCAGGGCTCTGTGGACTCTGCCAGGGCTCTGTGGACTCTTCCAGGGCTCTGTGGACTCGGCCAGGGCTCTGTGAACTCTGCCAGGGCTCTGTGGACTCCGCCAGGGCTCTGTGGACTCGGCCAGGGCTCTGTGAACTCTGCCAGGGCTCTGTGGACTCCGCCAGGGCTCTGTGAACTCGGCCAGGGCTCTGTGAACTCGGCCAGGGCTCTGTGGACTCCGCCAGGGCTCTGTGAACTCGGCCAGGGCTCTGTGGACTTCGCCAGGGCTCTGTGGATGTGGCAAGGGCTCTGTGGATGTGGCCAGGGCTCTGTGGACTCCGCCAGGGCTCTGTGGACTCCGCCAGGGCTCTGTGAACTCGGCCAGGGCTCTGTGGACTCCGCCAGGGCTCTGTGGATGTGGCAAGGGCTCTGTGGATGTGGCCAGGGCTCTGTGGACTCCGCCAGGGCTCTGTGGACTCCGCCAGAGCTCTGTGGACTCTGCCAGGGCTCTGTGGACTCCGCCAGGGCTCTGTGAACTCGGCCAGGGCTCTGTGGACTCGGCCAGGGCTCTGTGGACTCTGCCAGGGCTCTGTGGATGTGGCCAGGGCTCTGTGAACTCGCCAGGGCTCTGTGGACTCGGCCAGGGATCTGTGGATTTGGCCAGGGCTCTGTGGACTCCGCCAGGGCTCTGTGGACTCGGCCAGGGCTCTGTGGACTCGGCCAGGGCTCTGTGAACTCGGCCAGGGCTCTGTGGACTCTGCCAGGGCTCTGTGGACTCGTCCAGGGCTCTGTGGACTCCGCCAGGGCTCTGTGGACTCGGCCAGGGCTCTGTGGACGTGGCCAGGGCTCTGTGGACTCGGCCAGGGCTCTGTGGACGTGGCCAGGGCTCTGTGGACTCCGCCAGGGCTCTGTGGACTCGGCCAGGTCTCTGTGGACTCCGCCAGGGCTCTGTGGACTCTGCCAGGGCTCTGTGGACTCCGCCAGGGCTCTGTGGACTCCGCCAGGGCTCTGTGAACTCGGCCAGGGCTCTGTGGACTCCACCAGGGCTCTGTGGACTCTGCCAGGGCTCTGTGGACTCGGCCAGGGCTCTGTGGACTCTGCCAGGGCTCTGTGAACTCGGCCAGGGCTCTGTGGACTCGGCCAGGGCTCTGTGGACTCGGCCAGGGCTCTGTCAACTCGGCCAGGGCTCTGTGGACTCGGCCAGGGCTCTGTGGACTCCGCTAGGGCTCTGTGAACTCCGCCAGGGCTCTGTGGACTCAGCCAGGGCTCTGTGAACACGGCCAGGGCTCTGTGAACTCGGCCAGGGCTCTGTGGACTCGGCCAGGGCTCTGTGGATGTGGCCAGGGCTCTGTGAACTCCGCCAGGGCTCTGTGGACTCCGCCAGGGCTCTGTGAACTCGGCCAGGGCTCTGTGGACTCGGCCAGGGCTCTGTGGATGTGGCCAGGGCTCTGTGAACTCCGCCAGGGCTCTGTGGCCTCCGCCAGGGCTCTGTGAACTCGGCCAGGGCTCTGTGGACTCTGCCAGGGCTCTGTGGACTCGGCCAGGGCTCTGTGGACTCCGCCAGGGCTCTGTGAACTCGGCCAGGGCTCTGTGAACTCGGCCAGGGCTCTGTGGACTCCGCCAGGGCTCTGTGAACTCGGCCAGGGCTCTGTGGACTACGCCAGGGCTCTGTGGATGTGGCAAGGGCTCTGTGGATGTGGCCAGGGCTCTGTGGACTCCGCCAGGGCTCTGTGGACTCTGCCAGGGCTCTGTGAACTCGGCCAGGGCTCTGTGGACTCCGCCAGGGCTCTGTGGATGTGGCAAGGGCTCTGTGGATGTGGCCAGGGCTCTGTGGACTCCGCCAGGACTCTGTGGACTCCGCCAGGGCTCTGTGGACTCTGCCAGGGCTCTGTCGACTCCGCCAGGGCTCTGTGAACTCGGCCAGGGCTCTGTGGACTCGGCCAGGGCTCTGTGAACTCGGCCAGGGCTCTGTGGACGTGGCCAGGGCTCTGTGGACTCGACCAGGGCTCTGTGGACTCGGCCAGGGCTCTGTGCACTCCGCCAGGGCTCTGTGGACTCTGCCAGGGCTCTGTGGACTCTGCCAGGGCTCTGTGGACGTGGCCAGGGCTCTGTGGACTCGGCCAGGGCTCTGTGGACTCGGCCAGGGCTCTGTGGACTCTGCCAGGGCTCTGTGAACTTGGCCAGGGCTCTGTGCACTCCACCAGGGCTCTGTGAACTCGGCCAGGCCTCTGTGGACTCCGCCAGGGCTCTGTGAACTCGGCCAGGGCTCTGTGAACTCGGCCAGGGCTCTGTGGACTCTGCCAGGGCTCTGTGGCCTCCGCCAGGGCTCTGTGAACTACGCCAGGGCTCTGTGGACTCGGCCAGGGCTCTGTGAACACGGCCAGGGCTCTGTGGACTCCGCCAGGGCTCTGTGGACTCCGCCAGGGCTCTGTGGACTCTGCCAGGGCTCTGTGGACTCGGCCAGGGCTCTGTGGACTCGGCCAGGGCTCTGTGGACTCCGCCAGGCCTCTGTGGACTCCGCCAGGGCTCTGTGAACTCGGCCAGGGCTCTGTGGACTGCTCCAGGGCTCTGTGGATGTGGCAAGGGCTCTGTGGATGTGGCCAGGGCTCTGTGGACTCCGCCAGGGCTCTGTGGACTCCGCCAGGGCTCTGTGAACTCGGCCAGGGCTCTGTGGACTCGGCCAGGGCTCTGTGAACTCGGCCAGGGCTCTGTGAACTCCGCCAGGGCTCTGTGGACTCCGCCAGGGCTCTGTGAACTCGGCCAGGGCTCTGTGGACTCTGCCAGGGCTCTGTGGACTCTGCCAGGGCTCTGTGGACTCGGCCAGGGCTCTGTGGACTCTGCCAGGGCTCTGTGGATGTGGCAAGGGCTCTGTGGATGTGGCCAGGGCTCTGTGGACTCCGCCAGGGCTCTGTGGACTCGGCCAGGGCTCTGTGGACTCTGCCAGGGCTCTGTGGACTCCGCCAGGGCTCTGTGGACTCCGCCAGGGGTCTGTGGACTCCGCCAGGGCTCTGTGGACTCTGCCAGGGCTCTGTGGACTCCGCCAGGGCTCTGTGGACTCTGCCAGGGCTCTGTGGACTCTGCCAGGGCTCTGTGGACTCGGCCAGGGCTCTGTGAACTCGGCCAGGGCTCTGTGAACTCGGCCAGGGCTCTGTGGACTCGGCCAGGGCTCTGTGGACTCGGCCAGGGCTCTGTGGCTTCCGCCAGGTGTCTGTGAACTCGGCCAGGGATCTGTGGACTCTGCCAGGGCTCTGTGGACTCTGCCAGGGCTCTGTGGAATCTGCCAGGGCTCTGTGGACTCTGCCAGGGCTCTGTGAACTCGGCCAGGGCTCTGTGGACTCCACCAGGGCTCTGTGAACTCGGCCAGGGCTCTGTGGACTCCGCCAGGGCTCTGTGGACACCACCAGGGCTCTGTGGACTCCGCCAGGGCTCTGTGGTCGTGGCCAGGGCTCTGTGGACTCGGCCAGGGCTCTGTGGACTCCACCAGGGCTCTGTGGACTCGGCCAGGGCTCTGTGGACTCTGCCAGGGCTCTGTGGACTCGGCCAGGGCTCTGTGGATTCCGCCAGGGCTCTGTGGACTCCGCCAGGGCTCTGTGAACTCGGCCAGGGCTCTGTGGACTCGGCCAGGGCTCTGTGAACTCGGCCAGGGCTCTGTGGACTCGGCCAGGGCTCTGTGGCTTCCGCCAGGGCTCTGTGAACTCGGCCAGGGCTCTGTGGACTCTGCCAGGGCTCTGTGGACTCTGCCAGGGCTCTGTGGAATCTGCCAGGGCTCTGTGGACTCTGCCAGGGCTCTGTGAACTCGGCCAGGGCTCTCTGAACTCGGCCAGGGCTCTGTGGACTCGGCCAGGGCTCTGTGCAATCCGCCAGGGCTCTGTGAACTCGGCCAGGGCTCTGTGGACTCGGCCAGGGCTCTGTGGACTCTGCCAGGGCTCTGTGGACTCGGCCAGGGCTCTGTGGACTCGGCCAGGGCTCTGTGGACTCGGCCAGGGCTCTGTGAACTCTGCCAGGGCTCTGTGGATGTGGCAAGGGCTCTGTGGATGTGGCCAGGGCTCTGTGGACTCCGCCAGGGCTCTGTGGACTCCGCCAGGGCTCTGTGGACTCTGCCAGGGCTCTGTGGACTCCGCCAGGGCTCTGTGAACTCGGCCAGGGCTCTGTGGAGTCGGCCAGGGCTCTGTGGACTCCGCCAGGGCTCTGTGGATGTGGCAAGGGCTCTGTGGATGTGTCCAGGGCTCTGTGGACTCCGCCAGGGCTCTGTGGACTCCGCCAGGGCTCTGTGAACTCGGCCAGGGCTCTGTGGACTCCGCCAGGGCTCTGTGGATGTGGCAAGGGCTCTGTGGATGTGGCCAGGGCTCTGTGGACTCCGCCAGGGCTCTGTGGACTCCGCCAGGGCTCTGTGGACTCTGCCAGGGCTCTGTGGACTCCGCCAGGGCTCTGTGAACTCGGCCAGGGCTCTGTGGACTCGGCCAGGGCTCTGTGAACTCGGCCAGGGATCTGTGGACGTGGCCAGGGCTCTGTGGACTCCGCCAGGGCTCTGTGGACTCGGCCAGGGCTCTGTGCACTCCGCCAGGGCTCTGTGAACTCGGCCAGGGCTCTGTGGACTCTGCCAGGGCTCTGTGGACTCCGCCAGGGCTCTGTGAACTCGGCCAGGGCTCTGTGGACTCGGCCAGGGCTCTGTGGAGTTGGCCAGGGCTCTGTGGACTCCGCTAGGGCTCTGTGGACTCTGCCAGGGCTCTGTGGACTCTGCCAGGGCTCTGTGGACTCCGCCAGGGCTCTGTGATATCGGCCAGGGCTCTGTGGACTCCGCCAGGGCTCTGTGGACTTGGCCAGGGCTCTGTGGTCGTGGCCAGGGCTCTGTGGACTCTGCCAGGGCTCTGTGGACTCGGCCAGGGCTCTGTGGACTCCGCCAGGGCTCTGTGGACTCGGCCAGGGCTCTGTGGACGTGGCCAGGGCTCTGTGGACTCGGCCAGGGCTCTGTGGACTCGGCCAGGGCTCTGTGGACTCGGCCAGGGCTCTGTGAACTCGGCCAGGGCTCTGTGGACTCTGCCAGGGCTCTGTGGACTCCGCCAGGGCTCTGTGAACTCCGCCAGGGCTCTGTGGACTCGGCCAGGGCTCTGTGAACACGGCCAGGGCTCTGTGGACTCTGCCAGGGCTCTGTGGACTCCGCCAGGGCTCTGTGGACTCTGCCAGGGCTCTGTGGACTCGGCCAGGGCTCTGTGGACTCCGCCAGGGCTCTGTGAACTCCGCCAGGGCTCTGTGAACTCGGCCAGGGCTCTGTGGCCTCCGCCAGGGCTCTGTGAACTCGGCCAGGGCTCTGTGGACTCGGCCAGGGCTCTGTGGATGTGGCCAGGGCTCTGTGAACTCCGCCAGGGCTCTGTGGCCTCCGCCAGGGCTCTGTGAACTCGGCCAGGGCTCTGTGGACTCTGCCAGGGCTCTGTGGACTCGGCCAGGGCTCTGTGGACTCCGCCAGGGCTCTGTGAACTCGGCCAGGGCTCTGTGAACTCGGCCAGGGCTCTGTGGACTCCGCCAGGGCTCTGTGAACTCGGCCAGGGCTCTGTGGACTACGCCAGGGCTCTGTGGATGTGGCAAGGGCTCTGTGGATGTGGCCAGGGCTCTGTGGACTCCGCCAGGGCTCTGTGGACTCTGCCAGGGCTCTGTGAACTCGGCCAGGGCTCTGTGGACTCCGCCAGGGCTCTGTGGATGTGGCAAGGGCTCTGTGGATGTGGCCAGGGCTCTGTGGACTCCGCCAGGACTCTGTGGACTCCGCCAGGGCTCTGTGGACTCTGCCAGGGCTCTGTCGACTCCGCCAGGGCTCTGTGAACTCGGCCAGGGCTCTGTGGACTCGGCCAGGGCTCTGTGAACTCGGCCAGGGCTCTGTGGACGTGGCCAGGGCTCTGTGGACTCGACCAGGGCTCTGTGGACTCGGCCAGGGCTCTGTGCACTCCGCCAGGGCTCTGTGGACTCTGCCAGGGCTCTGTGGACTCTGCCAGGGCTCTGTGGACGTGGCCAGGGCTCTGTGGACTCGGCCAGGGCTCTGTGGACTCGGCCAGGGCTCTGTGGACTCTGCCAGGGCTCTGTGAACTTGGCCAGGGCTCTGTGCACTCCACCAGGGCTCTGTGAACTCGGCCAGGCCTCTGTGGACTCCGCCAGGGCTCTGTGAACTCGGCCAGGGCTCTGTGAACTCGGCCAGGGCTCTGTGGACTCTGCCAGGGCTCTGTGGCCTCCGCCAGGGCTCTGTGAACTACGCCAGGGCTCTGTGGACTCGGCCAGGGCTCTGTGAACACGGCCAGGGCTCTGTGGACTCCGCCAGGGCTCTGTGGACTCCGCCAGGGCTCTGTGGACTCTGCCAGGGCTCTGTGGACTCGGCCAGGGCTCTGTGGACTCGGCCAGGGCTCTGTGGACTCCGCCAGGCCTCTGTGGACTCCGCCAGGGCTCTGTGAACTCGGCCAGGGCTCTGTGGACTGCTCCAGGGCTCTGTGGATGTGGCAAGGGCTCTGTGGATGTGGCCAGGGCTCTGTGGACTCCGCCAGGGCTCTGTGGACTCCGCCAGGGCTCTGTGAACTCGGCCAGGGCTCTGTGGACTCGGCCAGGGCTCTGTGAACTCGGCCAGGGCTCTGTGAACTCCGCCAGGGCTCTGTGGACTCCGCCAGGGCTCTGTGAACTCGGCCAGGGCTCTGTGGACTCTGCCAGGGCTCTGTGGACTCTGCCAGGGCTCTGTGGACTCGGCCAGGGCTCTGTGGACTCTGCCAGGGCTCTGTGGATGTGGCAAGGGCTCTGTGGATGTGGCCAGGGCTCTGTGGACTCCGCCAGGGCTCTGTGGACTCGGCCAGGGCTCTGTGGACTCTGCCAGGGCTCTGTGGACTCCGCCAGGGCTCTGTGGACTCCGCCAGGGGTCTGTGGACTCCGCCAGGGCTCTGTGGACTCTGCCAGGGCTCTGTGGACTCCGCCAGGGCTCTGTGGACTCTGCCAGGGCTCTGTGGACTCTGCCAGGGCTCTGTGGACTCGGCCAGGGCTCTGTGAACTCGGCCAGGGCTCTGTGAACTCGGCCAGGGCTCTGTGGACTCGGCCAGGGCTCTGTGGACTCGGCCAGGGCTCTGTGGCTTCCGCCAGGTGTCTGTGAACTCGGCCAGGGATCTGTGGACTCTGCCAGGGCTCTGTGGACTCTGCCAGGGCTCTGTGGAATCTGCCAGGGCTCTGTGGACTCTGCCAGGGCTCTGTGAACTCGGCCAGGGCTCTGTGGACTCCACCAGGGCTCTGTGAACTCGGCCAGGGCTCTGTGGACTCCGCCAGGGCTCTGTGGACACCACCAGGGCTCTGTGGACTCCGCCAGGGCTCTGTGGTCGTGGCCAGGGCTCTGTGGACTCGGCCAGGGCTCTGTGGACTCCACCAGGGCTCTGTGGACTCGGCCAGGGCTCTGTGGACTCTGCCAGGGCTCTGTGGACTCGGCCAGGGCTCTGTGGATTCCGCCAGGGCTCTGTGGACTCCGCCAGGGCTCTGTGAACTCGGCCAGGGCTCTGTGGACTCGGCCAGGGCTCTGTGAACTCGGCCAGGGCTCTGTGGACTCGGCCAGGGCTCTGTGGCTTCCGCCAGGGCTCTGTGAACTCGGCCAGGGCTCTGTGGACTCTGCCAGGGCTCTGTGGACTCTGCCAGGGCTCTGTGGAATCTGCCAGGGCTCTGTGGACTCTGCCAGGGCTCTGTGAACTCGGCCAGGGCTCTCTGAACTCGGCCAGGGCTCTGTGGACTCGGCCAGGGCTCTGTGCAATCCGCCAGGGCTCTGTGAACTCGGCCAGGGCTCTGTGGACTCGGCCAGGGCTCTGTGGACTCTGCCAGGGCTCTGTGGACTCGGCCAGGGCTCTGTGGACTCGGCCAGGGCTCTGTGGACTCGGCCAGGGCTCTGTGAACTCTGCCAGGGCTCTGTGGATGTGGCAAGGGCTCTGTGGATGTGGCCAGGGCTCTGTGGACTCCGCCAGGGCTCTGTGGACTCCGCCAGGGCTCTGTGGACTCTGCCAGGGCTCTGTGGACTCCGCCAGGGCTCTGTGAACTCGGCCAGGGCTCTGTGGAGTCGGCCAGGGCTCTGTGGACTCCGCCAGGGCTCTGTGGATGTGGCAAGGGCTCTGTGGATGTGTCCAGGGCTCTGTGGACTCCGCCAGGGCTCTGTGGACTCCGCCAGGGCTCTGTGAACTCGGCCAGGGCTCTGTGGACTCCGCCAGGGCTCTGTGGATGTGGCAAGGGCTCTGTGGATGTGGCCAGGGCTCTGTGGACTCCGCCAGGGCTCTGTGGACTCCGCCAGGGCTCTGTGGACTCTGCCAGGGCTCTGTGGACTCCGCCAGGGCTCTGTGAACTCGGCCAGGGCTCTGTGGACTCGGCCAGGGCTCTGTGAACTCGGCCAGGGATCTGTGGACGTGGCCAGGGCTCTGTGGACTCCGCCAGGGCTCTGTGGACTCGGCCAGGGCTCTGTGCACTCCGCCAGGGCTCTGTGAACTCGGCCAGGGCTCTGTGGACTCTGCCAGGGCTCTGTGGACTCCGCCAGGGCTCTGTGAACTCGGCCAGGGCTCTGTGGACTCGGCCAGGGCTCTGTGGAGTTGGCCAGGGCTCTGTGGACTCCGCTAGGGCTCTGTGGACTCTGCCAGGGCTCTGTGGACTCTGCCAGGGCTCTGTGGACTCCGCCAGGGCTCTGTGATATCGGCCAGGGCTCTGTGGACTCCGCCAGGGCTCTGTGGACTTGGCCAGGGCTCTGTGGTCGTGGCCAGGGCTCTGTGGACTCTGCCAGGGCTCTGTGGACTCGGCCAGGGCTCTGTGGACTCCGCCAGGGCTCTGTGGACTCGGCCAGGGCTCTGTGGACGTGGCCAGGGCTCTGTGGACTCGGCCAGGGCTCTGTGGACTCGGCCAGGGCTCTGTGGACTCGGCCAGGGCTCTGTGAACTCGGCCAGGGCTCTGTGGACTCTGCCAGGGCTCTGTGGCCTCCGCCAGGGCTCTGTGAACTCCGCCAGGGCTCTGTGGACTCGGCCAGGGCTCTGTGAACACGGCCAGGGCTCTGTGGACTCTGCCAGGGCTCTGTGGACTCCGCCAGGGCTCTGTGGACTCTGCCAGGGCTCTGTGGACTCGGCCAGGGCTCTGTGGACTCCGCCAGGGCTCTGTGAACTCCGCCAGGGCTCTGTGAACTCGGCCAGGGCTCTGTGGACTCCGCCAGGGCTCTGTGGACTCCGCCAGGGCTCTGTGGACTCTGCCAGGGCTCTGTGGACTCGGCCAGGGCTCTGTGGACTCTGCCAGGGCTCTGTGGCCTCCGCCAGGGCTCTGTGGACTCCGCCAGGGCTCTGTGGACTCCGCCAGGGCTCTGTGAACTCGGCCAGGGCTCTGTGGACTCCGCCAGGGCTCTGTGTATGTGGCAAGGGCTCTGTGGATGTGGCCAGGGCTCTGTGGACTCCGCCAGGGCTCTGTGGACTCCGCCAGGGCTCTGTGGATGTGGCAAGGGCTCTGTGGATGTGGCCAGGGCTCTGTGGACTCCGCCAGGGCTCTGTGGACTCGGCCAGGGCTCTGTGGACTCTGCCAGGGCTCTGTGGACTCCGCCAGGGCTCTGTGGACTCCGCCAGGGGTCTGTGGACTCCGCCAGGGCTCTGTGGACTCTGCCAGGGCTCTGTGGACTCCGCCAGGGCTCTGTGGACTCGGCCAGGCCTCTGTGGACTCGGCCAGGGCTCTGTGAACTCGGCCAGGGCTCTGTGGACTCGGCCAGGGCTCTGTGAACTCGGCCAGGGCTCTCTGAACTCGGCCAGGGCTCTGTGGACTCGGCCAGGGCTCTGTGGACTCGGCCAGGGCTCTGTGGCTTCCGCCAGGTGTCTGTGAACTCGGCCAGGGCTCTGTGGACTCTGCCAGGGCTCTGTGGAATCTGCCAGGGCTCTGTGGACTCTGCCAGGGCTCTGTGAACTCGGCCAGGGCTCTGTGGACTCCACCAGGGCTCTGTGAACTCGGCCAGGGCTCTGTGGACTCCGCCAGGGCTCTGTGGACACCACCAGGGCTCTGTGGACTCCGCCAGGGCTCTGTGGTCGTGGCCAGGGCTCTGTGGACTCGGCCAGGGCTCTGTGGACTCCGCCAGGGCTCTGTGGACTCGGCCAGGGCTCTGTGGACTCGGCCAGGGCTCTGTGGACTCCGCCAGGGCTCTGTGGACTCCGCCAGGGCTCTGTGAACTCGGCCAGGGCTCTGTGGACTCCGCCAGGGCTCTGTGAACTCGGCCAGGGCTCTGTGGCTTCCGCCAGGGCTCTGTGAACTCGGCCAGGGCTCTGTGGACTCTGCCAGGGCTCTGTGGACTCTGCCAGGGCTCTGTGGAATCTGCCAGGGCTCTGTGGACTCTGCCAGGGCTCTGTGAACTCGGCCAGGGCTCTGTGACCTCGGCCAGGGCTCTGTGGACTCCGCCAGGACTCTGTGCACTCCGCCAGGGCTCTGTGAACTCGGCCAGGGCTCTGTGGACTCGGCCAGGGCTCTGTGGACTCTGCCAGGGCTCTGTGGACTCGGCCAGGGCTCTGTGGACTCGGCCAGGGCTCTGTGAACTCTGCCAGGGCTCTGTGGATGTGGCAAGGGCTCTGTGGATGTGGCCAGGGCTCTGTGGACTCCGCCAGGGCTCTGTGGACTCCGCCAGGGCTCTGTGGACTCTGCCAGGGCTCTGTGGACTCCGCCAGGGCTCTGTGAACTCGGCCAGGGCTCTGTGGACTCGGCCAGGGCTCTGTGGACTCCGCCAGGGCTCTGTGAACTCGGCCAGGGCTCTGTGGACTCGGCCAGGGCTCTGTGAACTCGGCCAGGGCTCTGTGGACTCGGCCAGGGCTCTGTGGCTTCCGCCAGGGCTCTGTGAACTCGGCCAGGGCTCTGTGGACTCGGCCAGGGCTCTGTGGACTCTGCCAGGGCTCTGTGGAATCTGCCAGGGCTCTGTGGACTCTGCCAGGGCTCTGTGAACTCGGCCAGGGCTCTCTGAACTCGGCCAGGGCTCTGTGGACTCGGCCAGGGCTCTGTGCAATCCGCCAGGGCTCTGTGAACTCGGCCAGGGCTCTGTGGACTCGGCCAGGGCTCTGTGGACTCTGCCAGGGCTCTGTGGACTCGGCCAGGGCTCTGTGGACTCGGCCAGGGCTCTGTGGACTCGGCCAGGGCTCTGTGAACTCTGCCAGGGCTCTGTGGATGTGGCAAGGGCTCTGTGGATGTGGCCAGGGCTCTGTGGACTCCGCCAGGGCTCTGTGGACTCGGCCAGGGCTCTGTGGACTCGGCCAGGGCTCTGTGGACTCTGCCAGGGCTCTGTGGACTCCGCCAGGGCTCTGTGAACTCGGCCAGGGCTCTGTGGACGTGGCCAGGGCTCTGTGAACTCGGCCAGGGCTCTCTGAACTCGGCCAGGGCTCTGTGGACTCGGCCAGGGCTCTGTGGACTCGGACAGGGCTCTGTGGCTTCCGCCAGGGCTCTGTGGATGTGGCAAGGGCTCTGTGGATGTGGCCAGGGCTCTGTGGACTCCGCCAGGGCTCTGTGAACTCGGCCAGGGCTCTGTGGACGTGGCCAGGGCTCTGTGAACTCGGCCAGGGCTCTCTGAACTCGGCCAGGGCTCTGTGGACTCGGCCAGGGCTCTGTGAACTCGGCCAGGGCTCTGTGGACTCGGCCAGGGCTCTGTGGATGTGGCAAGGGCTCTGTGGATGTGGCCAGGGCTCTGTGGACTCCGCCAGGGCTCTGTGGACTCCGCCAGGGCTCTGTGGATGTGGCCAGGGCTCTGTGGACTCCGCCAGGGCTCTGTGGACTCCGCCAGGGCTCTGTGGACTCGGCCAGGGCTCTGTGGACTCGGCCAGGGCTCTGTGGACTCGGCCAGGGCTCTGTGAACTCTGCCAGGGCTCTGTGGATGTGGCCAGGGCTCTGTGGATGTGGCCAGGGCTCTGTGGACTCCGCCAGGGCTCTGTGGACTCCGCCAGGGCTCTGTGGACTCTGCCAGGGCTCTGTGGACTCCGCCAGGGCTCTGTGAACTCGGCCAGGGCTCTGTGGAGTCGGCCAGGGCTCTGTGGACTCCGCCAGGGCTCTGTGGATGTGGCAAGGGCTCTGTGGATGTGTCCAGGGCTCTGTGGACTCCGCCAGGGCTCTGTGGACTCCGCCAGGGCTCTGTGAACTCGGCCAGGGCTCTGTGGACTCCGCCAGGGCTCTGTGGATGTGGCAAGGGCTCTGTGGATGTGGCCAGGGCTCTGTGGACTCCGCCAGGGCTCTGTGGACTCCGCCAGGGCTCTGTGGACTCTGCCAGGGCTCTGTGGACTCCGCCAGGGCTCTGTGAACTCGGCCAGGGCTCTGTGGACTCGGCCAGGGCTCTGTGAACTCGGCCAGGGATCTGTGGACGTGGCCAGGGCTCTGTGGACTCCGCCAGGGCTCTGTGGACTCGGCCAGGGCTCTGTGCACTCCGCCAGGGCTCTGTGAACTCGGCCAGGGCTCTGTGGACTCTGCCAGGGCTCTGTGGACTCCGCCAGGGCTCTGTGAACTCGGCCAGGGCTCTGTGGACTCGGCCAGGGCTCTGTGGAGTTGGCCAGGGCTCTGTGGACTCCGCTAGGGCTCTGTGGACTCTGCCAGGGCTCTGTGGACTCTGCCAGGGCTCTGTGGACTCCGCCAGGGCTCTGTGATATCGGCCAGGGCTCTGTGGACTCCGCCAGGGCTCTGTGGACTTGGCCAGGGCTCTGTGGTCGTGGCCAGGGCTCTGTGGACTCTGCCAGGGCTCTGTGGACTCGGCCAGGGCTCTGTGGACTCCGCCAGGGCTCTGTGGACTCGGCCAGGGCTCTGTGGACGTGGCCAGGGCTCTGTGGACTCGGCCAGGGCTCTGTGGACTCGGCCAGGGCTCTGTGGACTCGGCCAGGGCTCTGTGAACTCGGCCAGGGCTCTGTGGACTCTGCCAGGGCTCTGTGGCCTCCGCCAGGGCTCTGTGAACTCCGCCAGGGCTCTGTGGACTCGGCCAGGGCTCTGTGAACACGGCCAGGGCTCTGTGGACTCTGCCAGGGCTCTGTGGACTCCGCCAGGGCTCTGTGGACTCTGCCAGGGCTCTGTGGACTCGGCCAGGGCTCTGTGGACTCCGCCAGGGCTCTGTGAACTCCGCCAGGGCTCTGTGAACTCGGCCAGGGCTCTGTGGACTCCGCCAGGGCTCTGTGGACTCCGCCAGGGCTCTGTGGACTCTGCCAGGGCTCTGTGGACTCGGCCAGGGCTCTGTGGACTCTGCCAGGGCTCTGTGGACTCCGCCAGGGCTCTGTGAACTCCGCCAGGGCTCTGTGGACTCCGCCAGGGCTCTGTGAACTCGGCCAGGGCTCTGTGGACTCCGCCAGGGCTCTGTGGATGTGGCAAGGGCTCTGTGGATGTGGCCAGGGCTCTGTGGACTCCGCCAGGGCTCTGTGGACTCCGCCAGGGCTCTGTGGATGTGGCAAGGGCTCTGTGGATGTGGCCAGGGCTCTGTGGACTCCGCCAGGGCTCTGTGGACTCGGCCAGGGCTCTGTGGACTCTGCCAGGGCTCTGTGGACTCCGCCAGGGCTCTGTGGACTCCGCCAGGGGTCTGTGGACTCCGCCAGGGCTCTGTGGACTCTGCCAGGGCTCTGTGGACTCCGCCAGGGCTCTGTGGACTCGGCCAGGCCTCTGTGGACTCGGCCAGGGCTCTGTGAACTCGGCCAGGGCTCTGTGGACTCGGCCAGGGCTCTGTGAACTCGGCCAGGGCTCTCTGAACTCGGCCAGGGCTCTGTGGACTCGGCCAGGGCTCTGTGGCTTCCGCCAGGTGTCTGTGAACTCGGCCAGGGCTCTGTGGACTCTGCCAGGGCTCTGTGGAATCTGCCAGGGCTCTGTGGACTCTGCCAGGGCTCTGTGAACTCGGCCAGGGCTCTGTGGACTCCACCAGGGCTCTGTGAACTCGGCCAGGGCTCTGTGAACTCCGCCAGGGCTCTGTGGACACCACCAGGGCTCTGTGGACTCCGCCAGGGCTCTGTGGTCGTGGCCAGGGCTCTGTGGACTCGGCCAGGGCTCTGTGGACTCCGCCAGGGCTCTGTGGACTCGGCCAGGGCTCTGTGGACTCGGCCAGGGCTCTGTGGACTCCGCCAGGGCTCTGTGGACTCCGCCAGGGCTCTGTGAACTCGGCCAGGGCTCTGTGGACTCCGCCAGGGCTCTGTGAACTCGGCCAGGGCTCTGTGGCTTCCGCCAGGGCTCTGTGAACTCGGCCAGGGCTCTGTGGACTCTGCCAGGGCTCTGTGGACTCTGCCAGGGCTCTGTGGAATCTGCCAGGGCTCTGTGGACTCTGCCAGGGCTCTGTGAACTCGGCCAGGGCTCTGTGACCTCGGCCAGGGCTCTGTGGACTCTGCCAGGACTCTGTGCACTCCGCCAGGGCTCTGTGGACTCCGCCAGGGCTCTGTGGACTCGGCCAGGGCTCTGTGGACTCGGCCAGGGCTCTGTGGACTCGGCCAGGGCTCTGTGAACTCTGCCAGGGCTCTGTGGATGTGGCAAGGGCTCTGTGGATGTGGCCAGGGCTCTGTGGACTCCGCCAGGGCTCTGTGGACTCCGCCAGGGCTCTGTGGACTCTGCCAGGGCTCTGTGGACTCCGCCAGGGCTCTGTGAACTCGGCCAGGGCTCTGTGGACTCGGCCAGGGCTCTGTGGACTCCGCCAGGGCTCTGTGAACTCGGCCAGGGCTCTGTGGACTCGGCCAGGGCTCTGTGAACTCGGCCAGGGCTCTGTGGACTCGGCCAGGGCTCTGTGGCTTCCGCCAGGGCTCTGTGAACTCGGCCAGGGCTCTGTGGACTCTGCCAGGGCTCTGTGGACTCTGCCAGGGCTCTGTGGAATCTGCCAGGGCTCTGTGGACTCTGCCAGGGCTCTGTGAACTCGGCCAGGGCTCTCTGAACTCGGCCAGGGCTCTGTGGACTCGGCCAGGGCTCTGTGCAATCCGCCAGGGCTCTGTGAACTCGGCCAGGGCTCTGTGGACTCGGCCAGGGCTCTGTGGACTCTGCCAGGGCTCTGTGGACTCGGCCAGGGCTCTGTGGACTCGGCCAGGGCTCTGTGGACTCGGCCAGGGCTCTGTGAACTCTGCCAGGGCTCTGTGGATGTGGCAAGGGCTCTGTGGATGTGGCCAGGGCTCTGTGGACTCGGCCAGGGCTCTGTGGACTCGGCCAGGGCTCTGTGGACTCGGCCAGGGCTCTGTGGACTCTGCCAGGGCTCTGTGGACTCCGCCAGGGCTCTGTGAACTCGGCCAGGGCTCTGTGGACGTGGCCAGGGCTCTGTGAACTCGGCCAGGGCTCTCTGAACTCGGCCAGGGCTCTGTGGACTCGGCCAGGGCTCTGTGGACTCGGACAGGGCTCTGTGGCTTCCGCCAGGGCTCTGTGGATGTGGCAAGGGCTCTGTGGATGTGGCCAGGGCTCTGTGGACTCCGCCAGGGCTCTGTGAACTCGGCCAGGGCTCTGTGGACGTGGCCAGGGCTCTGTGAACTCGGCCAGGGCTCTGTGAACTCGGCCAGGGCTCTGTGGACTCGGCCAGGGCTCTGTGAACTCGGCCAGGGCTCTGTGGACTCGGCCAGGGCTCTGTGGATGTGGCAAGGGCTCTGTGGATGTGGCCAGGGCTCTGTGGACTCCGCCAGGGCTCTGTGGACTCCGCCAGGGCTCTGTGGATGTGGCAAGGGCTCTGTGGATGTGGCCAGGGCTCTGTGGACTCCGCCAGGGCTCTGTGGACTCCGCCAGGGCTCTGTGGACTCGGCCAGGGCTCTGTGGACTCTGCCAGGGCTCTGTGGACTCCGCCAGGGCTCTGTGGACTCGGCCAGGGGTCTGTGGACTCCGCCAGGGCTCTGTGGACTCTGCCAGGGCTCTGTGGACTCCGCCAGGGCTCTGTGGACTCTGCCAGGGCTCTGTGGACTCGGCCAGGGCTCTGTGAACTCGGCCAGGGCTCTGTGGACTCGGCCAGGGCTCTGTGAACTCGGCCAGGGCTCTCTGAACTCGGCCAGGGCTCTGTGGACTCGGCCAGGGCTCTGTGGACTCGGCCAGGGCTCTGTGGCTTCCGCCAGGTGTCTGTGAACTCGGCCAGGGCTCTGTGGACTCTGCCAGGGCTCTGTGGACTCTGCCAGGGCTCTGTGGAATCTGCCAGGGCTCTGTGGACTCTGCCAGGGCTCTGTGAACTCGGCCAGGGCTCTGTGGACTCTGCCAGGGCTCTGTGAACTCGGCCAGGGCTCTGTGGACTCCGCCAGGGCTCTGTGGACACCACCAGGGCTCTGTGGACTCCGCCAGGGCTCTGTGGTCGTGGCCAGGGCTCTGTGGACTCTGCCAGGGCTCTGTGGAATCTGCCAGGGCTCTGTGGATGTGGCCAGGGCTCTGTGAACTCGGCCAGGGCTCTGTGACCTCGGCCAGGGCTCTGTGGACTCCGCCAGGGCTCTGTGCACTCCGCCAGGGCTCTGTGAACTCGGCCAGGGCTCTGTGGACTCGGCCAGGGCTCTGTGGACTCTGCCAGGGCTCTGTGGACTCGGCCAGGGCTCTGTGGACTCGGCCAGGGCTCTGTGAACTCTGCCAGGGCTCTGTGGATGTGGCAAGGGCTCTGTGGATGTGGCCAGGGCTCTGTGGACTCCGCCAGGGCTCTGTGGACTCCGCCAGGGCTCTGTGGACTCTGCCAGGGCTCTGTGGACTCCGCCAGGGCTCTGTGAACTCGGCCAGGGCTCTGTGGACTCGGCCAGGGCTCTGTGGACTCCGTCAGGGCTCTGTGAACTCGGCCAGGGCTCTGTGGACTCGGCCAGGGCTCTGTGAACTCGGCCAGGGCTCTGTGGACTCGGCCAGGGCTCTGTGCACTCCGCCAGGGCTCTGTGAACTCGGCCAGGGCTCTGTGGACTCGGCCAGGGCTCTGTGGACTCCGCCAGGGCTCTGTGAACTCGGCCAGGGCTCTGTGGACTCGGCCAGGGCTCTGTGGAGTTGGCCAGGGCTCTGTGGACTCCGCCAGGGCTCTGTGGACTCTGCCAGGGCTCTGTGGACTCGGCCAGGGCTCTGTGGACTCCGCCAGGGCTCTGTGGTCTCGGCCAGGGCTCTGTGGACTCCGCCAGGGCTCTGTGAACTCGGCCAGGGCTCTGTGGACTCCACCAGGGCTCTGTGAACTCGGCCAGGGCTCTGTGGACTCCGCCAGGGCTCTGTGGACTCGGCCAGGGCTCTGTGAACTCGGCCAGGGCTCTGTGGACTCCGCCAGGGCTCTGTGGACTCGGCCAGGGCTCTGTGGACTCCGCCAGGGCTCTGTGGACTCCGCCAGGCCTCTGTGGACTCGGCCAGGGCTCTGTGGACTCGGCCAGGGCTCTGTGCACTCCGCCAGGGCTCTGTGGACTCCGCCAGGGCTCTGTGAACTTGGCCAGGGCTCTGTGGACTCGGCCAGGGCTCTGTGGACTTGGCCAGGGCTCTGTGGACTCCGCCAGGGCTCTGTGGACTCTGCCAGGGCTCTGTGGACACGGCCAGGGCTCTGTGGCCTCCGCCAGGGCTCTGTGGACTCGGCCAGGGCTCTGTGGACTCCGCCAGGGCTCTGTGAACTCGGCCAGGGCTCTGTGGACTCCACCAGGGCTCTGTGAACTCGGCCAGGGCTCTGTGGACTCCGCCAGGGCTCTGTGGACTCGGCCAGGGCTGTGTGAACTCGGCCAGGGCTCTGTGGACTCCGCCAGGGCTCTGTGGACTCGGCCAGGGCTCTGTGGACTCCGCCAGGGCTCTGTGGTCTCCGCCAGGCCTCTGTGGACTCGGCCAGGGCTCTGTGGACTCGGCCAGGGCTCTGTGCACTCCGCCAGGGCTCTGTGGACTCGGCCAGGGCTCTGTGAACTCGGCCAGGGCTCTGTGGACTCGGCCAGGGCTCTGTGAACTCCGCCAGGGCTCTGTGGACTCGGCCAGGGCTCTGTGGACGTGGCCAGGGCTCTGTGGACTCCGCCAGGGCTCTGTGGACTCGGCCAGGGCTCTGTGGACTCCGCCAGGGCTCTGTGGACTCTGCCAGGGCTCTGTGGACTCCGCCAGGGCTCTGTGAACTCGGCCAGGGCTCTGTGGACTCCGCCAGGGCTCTGTGAACTCGGCCAGGGCTCTCTGAACTCGGCCAGGGCTCTGTGGACTCGGCCAGGGCTCTGTGGACTCGGACAGGGCTCTGTGGCTTCCGCCAGGTGTCTGTGAACTCGGCCAGGGCTCTGTGGACTCGGCCAGGGCTCTGTGAACTCGGCCAGGGCTCTCTGAACTCGGCCAGGGCTCTGTGGACTCGGCCAGGGCTCTGTGGACTCGGCCAGGGCTCTGTGGCTTCCGCCAGGTGTCTGTGAACTCGGCCAGGGCTCTGTGGACTCCGCCAGGGCTCTGTGGACTCTGCCAGGGCTCTGTGAACTCGGCCAGGGCTCTGTGAACTCGGCCAGGGCTCTGTGGACTCCGCCAGGGCTCTGTGAACTCGGCCAGGGCTCTGTGGACTCCGCCAGGGCTCTGTGGATGTGGCAAGGGCTCTGTGGATGTGGCCAGGGCTCTGTGGACTCCGCCAGGGCTCTGTGGACTCTGCCAGGGCTCTGTGGAATCTGCCAGGGCTCTGTGGACTCTGCCAGGGCTCTGTGAACTCGGCCAGGGCTCTCTGAACTCGGCCAGGGCTCTGTGGACTCGGCCAGGGCTCTGTGGAATCCGCCAGGGCTCTGTGAACTCGGCCAGGGCTCTGTGGACTCGGCCAGGGCTCTGTGGACTCTGCCAGGGCTCTGTGGACTCGGCCAGGGCTCTGTGGACTCGGCCAGGGCTCTGTGAACTCTGCCAGGGCTCTGTGGATGTGGCAAGGGCTCTGTGGATGTGGCCAGGGCTCTGTGGACTCCGCCAGGGCTCTGTGGACTCCGCCAGGGCTCTGTGGACTCTGCCAGGGCTCTGTGGACTCCGCCAGGGCTCTGTGAACTCGGCCAGGGCTCTGTGGACTCGGCCAGGGCTCTGTGGACTCCGCCAGGGCTCTGTGGATGTGGCCAGGGCTCTGTGGATGTGTCCAGGGCTCTGTGGACTCCGCCAGGGCTCTGTGGACTCCGCCAGGGCTCTGTGAACTCGGCCAGGGCTCTGTGGACTCCGCCAGGGCTCTGTGGATGTGGCAAGGGCTCTGTGGATGTGGCCAGGGCTCTGTGGACTCCGCCAGGGCTCTGTGGACTCCGCCAGGGCTCTGTGGACTCTGCCAGGGCTCTGTGGACTCCGCCAGGGCTCTGTGAACTCGGCCAGGGCTCTGTGGACTCGGCCAGGGCTCTGTGAACTCGGCCAGGGATCTGTGGACGTGGCCAGGGCTCTGTGGACTCCGCCAGGGCTCTGTGGACTCGGCCAGGGCTCTGTGCACTCCGCCAGGGCTCTGTGAACTCGGCCAGGGCTCTGTGGACTCTGCCAGGGCTCTGTGGACTCCGCCAGGGCTCTGTGAACTCGGCCAGGGCTCTGTGGACTCGGCCAGGGCTCTGTGGAGTTGGCCAGGGCTCTGTGGACTCCGCCAGGGCTCTGTGGACTCTGCCAGGGCTCTGTGGACTCTGCCAGGGCTCTGTGGACTCCGCCAGGGCTCTGTGATATCGGCCAGGGCTCTGTGGACTCCGCCAGGGCTCTGTGGACTTGGCCAGGGCTCTGTGGTCGTGGCCAGGGCTCTGTGGACTCTGCCAGGGCTCTGTGGACTCGGCCAGGGCTCTGTGGACTCCGCCAGGGCTCTGTGGACTCGGCCAGGGCTCTGTGGACGTGGCCAGGGCTCTGTGGACTCGGCCAGGGCTCTGTGGACTCGGCCAGGGCTCTGTGGACTCGGCCAGGGCTCTGTGAACTCGGCCAGGGCTCTGTGGACTCTGCCAGGGCTCTGTGGACTCCGCCAGGGCTCTGTGAACTCCGCCAGGGCTCTGTGGACTCGGCCAGGGCTCTGTGAACTCGGCCAGGGCTCTGTGGACTCTGCCAGGGCTCTGTGGACTCCGCCAGGGCTCTGTGGACTCTGCCAGGGCTCTGTGGACTCGGCCAGGGCTCTGTGGACTCCGCCAGGGCTCTGTGAACTCCGCCAGGGCTCTGTGAACTCGGCCAGGGCTCTGTGGACTCCGCCAGGGCTCTGTGGACTCCGCCAGGGCTCTGTGGACTCTGCCAGGGCTCTGTGGACTCGGCCAGGGCTCTGTGGACTCTGCCAGGGCTCTGTGGACTCCGCCAGGGCTCTGTGAACTCCGCCAGGGCTCTGTGGACTCCGCCAGGGCTCTGTGAACTCGGCCAGGGCTCTGTGGACTCCGCCAGGGCTCTGTGGATGTGGCCAGGGCTCTGTGGATTTGGCCAGGGCTCTGTGGACTCCGCCAGGGCTCTGTGGACTCCGCCAGGGCTCTGTGGATGTGGCCAGGGCTCTGTGGATGTGGCCAGGGCTCTGTGGACTCCGCCAGGGCTCTGTGGACTCGGCCAGGGCTCTGTGGACTCTGCCAGGGCTCTGTGGACTCCGCCAGGGCTCTGTGGACTCCGCCAGGGCTCTGTGGACTCCGCCAGGGCTCTGTGGACTCTGCCAGGGCTCTGTGGACTCCGCCAGGGCTCTGTGGACTCGGCCAGGGCTCTGTGGACTCGGCCAGGGCTCTGTGAACTCGGCCAGGGCTCTGTGGACTCGGCCAGGGCTCTGTGGACTCGGCCAGGGCTCTCTGAACTCGGCCAGGGCTCTGTGGACTCGGCCAGGGCTCTGTGGACTCGGCCAGGGCTCTGTGGCTTCCGCCAGGGCTCTGTGAACTCGGCCAGGGCTCTGTGGACTCTGCCAGGGCTCTGTGGACTCTGCCAGGGCTCTGTGGACTCTGCCAGGGCTCTGTGAACTCGGCCAGGGCTCTGTGGACTCCGCCAGGGCTCTGTGAACTCGGCCAGGGCTCTGTGGACTCGGCCAGGGCTCTGTGGACTCCACCAGGGCTCTGTGGACTCCGCCAGGGCTCTGTGGTCGTGGCCAGGGCTCTGTGGACTCGGCCAGGGCTCTGTGGACTCCGCCAGGGCTCTGTGGACTCGGCCAGGGCTCTGTGGACTCGGCCAGGGCTCTGTGGACTCCGCCAGGGCTCTGTGGACTCCGCCAGGGCTCTGTGAACTCGGCCAGGGCTCTGTGGACGTGGCCAGGGCTCTGTGAACTCGGCCAGGGCTCTGTGGCCTCCGCCAGGGCTCTGTGAACTCGGCCAGGGCTCTGTGGACTCTGCCAGGGCTCTGTGGACTCTGCCAGGGCTCTGTGGACTCTGCCAGGGCTCTGTGGACTCTGCCAGGGCTCTGTGAACTCGGCCAGGGCTCTGTGAACTCGGCCAGGGCTCTGTGGACTCCGCCAGGGCTCTGTGCACTCCGCCAGGGCTCTGTGAACTCGGCCAGGGCTCTGTGGACTCGGCCAGGGCTCTGTGGACTCTGCCAGGGCTCTGTGGACTCGGCCAGGGCTCTGTGGACTCGGCCAGGGCTCTGTGAACTCTGCCAGGGCTCTGTGGATGTGGCAAGGGCTCTGTGGATGTGGCCAGGGCTCTGTGGACTCCGCCAGGGCTCTGTGGACTCCGCCAGGGCTCTGTGGACTCTGCCAGGGCTCTGTGGACTCCGCCAGGGCTCTGTGGACTCGGCCAGGGCTCTGTGGACTCGGCCAGGGCTCTGTGGACTCCGCCAGGGCTCTGTGAACTCGGCCAGGGCTCTGTGGACTCGGCCAGGGCTCTGTGAACTCGGCCAGGGCTCTGTGGACTCGGCCAGGGCTCTGTGGATTCCGCCAGGGCTCTGTGAACTCGGCCAGGGCTCTGTGGACTCTGCCAGGGCTCTGTGGACTCTGCCAGGGCTCTGTGGACTCTGCCAGGGCTCTGTGGACTCTGCCAGGGCTCTGTGAACTCGGCCAGGGCTCTGTGAACTCGGCCAGGGCTCTGTGGACTCGGCCAGGGCTCTGTGGACTCCGCCAGGGCTCTGTGAACTCGGCCAGGGCTCTGTGGACTCGGCCAGGGCTCTGTGGACTCTGCCAGGGCTCTGTGGACTCGGCCAGGGCTCTGTGGACTCGGCCAGGGCTCTGTGGACTCGGCCAGGGCTCTGTGGACTCTGCCAGGGCTCTGTGGATGTGGCCAGGGCTCTGTGGATGTGGCCAGGGCTCTGTGGACTCCGCCAGGGCTCTGTGGACTCGGCCAGGGCTCTGTGGACTCGGCCAGGGCTCTGTGGACTCGGCCAGGGCTCTGTGGACTCTGCCAGGGCTCTGTGGACTCCGCCAGGGCTCTGTGGACTCGGCCAGGGCTCTGTGGACGTGGCCAGGGCTCTGTGAACTCGGCCAGGGCTCTGTGGACTCGGCCAGGGCTCTGTGGACTCGGCCAGGGCTCTGTGGACTCGGCCAGGGCTCTGTGGATTCCGCCAGGGCTCTGTGGATGTGGCAAGGGCTCTGTGGATGTGGCCAGGGCTCTGTGGACTCCGCCAGGGCTCTGTGAACTCGGCCAGGGCTCTGTGGACTTGGCCAGGGCTCTGTGAACTCGGCCAGGGCTCTGTGGACTCGGCCAGGGCTCTGTGGACTCGGCCAGGGCTCTGTGAACTCGGCCAGGGCTCTGTGGACTCGGCCAGGGCTCTGTGGATGTGGCAAGGGCTCTGTGGATGTGGCCAGGGCTCTGTGGACTCCGCCAGGGCTCTGTGGACTCCGCCAGGGCTCTGTGGATGTGGCAAGGGCTCTGTGGATGTGGCCAGGGCTCTGTGGACTCCGCCAGGGCTCTGTGGACTCCGCCAGGGCTCTGTGGACTCGGCCAGGGCTCTGTGGACTCTGCCAGGGCTCTGTGGACTCCGCCAGGGCTCTGTGGACTCGGCCAGGGCTCTGTGGACTCCGCCAGGGCTCTGTGGACTCTGCCAGGGCTCTGTGGACTCCGCCAGGGCTCTGTGGACTCGGCCAGGGCTCTGTGGACTCGGCCAGGGCTCTGTGAACTCGGCCAGGGCTCTGTGGACTCGGCCAGGGCTCTGTGAACTCGGCCAGGGCTCTCTGAACTCGGCCAGGGCTCTGTGGACTCGGCCAGGGCTCTGTGGACTCGGCCAGGGCTCTGTGGCTTCCGCCAGGTGTCTGTGAACTCGGCCAGGGCTCTGTGGACTCTGCCAGGGCTCTGTGGACTCTGCCAGGGCTCTGTGGACTCTGCCAGGGCTCTGTGGACTCTGCCAGGGCTCTGTGGACTCGGCCAGGGCTCTGTGGACTCTGCCAGGGCTCTGTGAACTCGGCCAGGGCTCTGTGGACTCCGCCAGGGCTCTGTGGACTCCGCCAGGGCTCTGTGGACTCCGCCAGGGCTCTGTGGACGTGGCCAGGGCTCTGTGGACTCTGCCAGGGCTCTGTGGACTCGGCCAGGGCTCTGTGGACGCGGCCAGGGCTCTGTGAACTCGGCCAGGGCTCTGTGAACTCGGCCAGGGCTCTGTGGACTCCGCCAGGGCTCTGTGGACTCCGCCAGGGCTCTGTGAACTCGGCCAGGGCTCTGTGGACTCGGCCAGGGCTCTGTGGACTCTGCCAGGGCTCTGTGGACTCGGCCAGGGCTCTGTGGACTCCGCCAGGGCTCTGTGAACTCTGCCAGGGCTCTGTGGATGTGGCAAGGGCTCTGTGGATGTGGCCAGGGCTCTGTGGACTCCGCCAGGGCTCTGTGGACTCCGCCAGGGCTCTGTGGACTCTGCCAGGGCTCTGTGGACTCCGCCAGGGCTCTGTGAACTCGGCCAGGGCTCTGTGGACTCGGCCAGGGCTCTGTGGACTCCGCCAGGGCTCTGTGAACTCGGCCAGGGCTCTGTGGACTCGGCCAGGGCTCTGTGAACTCGGCCAGGGCTCTGTGGACTCGGCCAGGGCTCTGTGGACTCCGCCAGGGCTCTGTGAACTCGGCCAGGGCTCTGTGGACTCGGCCAGGGCTCTGTGGACTCCGCCAGGGCTCTGTGAACTCGGCCAGGGCTCTGTGGACTCGGCCAGGGCTCTGTGGACTCGGCCAGGGCTCTGTGGACTCCGCCAGGGCTCTGTGGACTCTGCCAGGGCTCTGTGGACTCGGCCAGGGCTCTGTGGACTCCGCCAGGGCTCTGTGGTCTCGGCCAGGGCTCTGTGGACTCCGCCAGGGCTCTGTGAACTCGGCCAGGGCTCTGTGGACTCCGCCAGGGCTCTGTGAACTCGGCCAGGGCTCTGTGGACTCCGCCAGGGCTCTGTGGACTCGGCCAGGGCTCTGTGGACTCGGCCAGGGCTCTGTGGACTCCGCCAGGGCTCTGTGGACTCGGCCAGGGCTCTGTGGACTCGGCCAGGGCTCTGTGGACTCCGCCAGGGCTCTGTGGACTCGGCCAGGGCTCTGTGGACTCGGCCAGGGCTCTGTGGACTCCGCCAGGGCTCTGTGGACTCGGCCAGGGCTCTGTGGACTCGGCCAGGGCTCTGTGGACTCGGCCAGGGCTCTGTGGACTCCGCCAGGGCTCTGTGGACTCGGCCAGGGCTCTGTGGACTTGGCCAGGGCTCTGTGGACTCCGCCAGGGCTCTGTGGACTCGGCCAGGGCTCTGTGGACTCCGCCAGGGCTCTGTGGACTCGGCCAGGGCTCTGTGGACTCCGCCAGGGCTCTGTGGACTCGGCCAGGGCTCTGTGGACTCCGCCAGGGCTCTGTGAACTCGGCCAGGGCTCTGTGAACTCGGCCAGGGCTCTGTGGACTCGGCCAGGGCTCTGTGGACTCGGCCAGGGCTCTGTGGCTTCCGCCAGGGCTCTGTGAACTCGGCCAGGGCTCTGTGGACTCGGCCAGGGCTCTGTGGACTCGGCCAGGGCTCTGTGAACTCGGCCAGGGCTCTGTGGACTCGGCCAGGGCTCTGTGGACTCGGCCAGGGCTCTGTGGACTCCGCCAGGGCTCTGTGAACTCGGCCAGGGCTCTGTGGACTCCGCCAGGGCTCTGTGGACTCTGCCAGGGCTCTGTGGACTCGGCCAGGGCTCTGTGGACTCGGCCAGGGCTCTGTGGACTCCGCCAGGGCTCTGTGGACTCGGCCAGGGCTCTGTGGACTCCGCCAGGGCTCTGTGGATCTGGCAAGGGCTCTGTGGATGTGTCCAGGGCTCTGTGGACTCCGCCAGGGCTCTGTGGACTCCGCCAGGGCTCTGTGAACTCGGCCAGGGCTCTGTGGACTCCGCCAGGGCTCTGTGGATGTGGCAAGGGCTCTGTGGATGTGGCCAGGGCTCTGTGGACTCCGCCAGGGCTCTGTGGACTCCGCCAGGGCTCTGTGGACTCGGCCAGGGCTCTGTGGACTCCGCCAGGGCTCTGTGAACTCGGCCAGGGCTCTGTGGACTCGGCCAGGGCTCTGTGGACTCGGCCAGGGCTCTGTGGACTTGGCCAGGGCTCTGTGGACTCGGCCAGGGCTCTGTGGACTCGGCCAGGGCTCTGTGGACTCCGCCAGGGCTCTGTGAACTCGGCCAGGGCTCTGTGGACTCGGCCAGGGCTCTGTGGACTCCGCCAGGGCTCTGTGGACTCGGCCAGGGCTCTGTGGACTCGGCCAGGGCTCTGTGGAGTTGGCCAGGGCTCTGTGGACTCCGCCAGGGCTCTGTGGACTCTGCCAGGGCTCTGTGGACTCTGCCAGGGCTCTGTGGACTCCGCCAGGGCTCTGTGATATCGGCCAGGGCTCTGTGGACTCCGCCAGGGCTCTGTGGACTCGGCCAGGGCTCTGTGGTCGTGGCCAGGGCTCTGTGGACTCGGCCAGGGCTCTGTGGACTCTGCCAGGGCTCTGTGGACTCCGCCAGGGCTCTGTGGACTCCGCCAGGGCTCTGTGGACTCGGCCAGGGCTCTGTGGACTCGGCCAGGGCTCTGTGGACTCGGCCAGGGCTCTGTGGACTCGGCCAGGGCTCTGTGGACTCTGCCAGGGCTCTGTGAACTCGGCCAGGGCTCTGTGCACTCCACCAGGGCTCTGTGAACTCGGCCAGGGCTCTGTGGACTCCGCCAGGGCTCTGTGGACTCGGCCAGGGCTCTGTGAACTCGGCCAGGGCTCTGTGGACTCTGCCAGGGCTCTGTGGACTCCGCCAGGGCTCTGTGAACTCCGCCAGGGCTCTGTGGACTCGGCCAGGGCTCTGTGAACACGGCCAGGGCTCTGTGGACTCCGCCAGGGCTCTGTGGACTCCGCCAGGGCTCTGTGGACTCTGCCAGGGCTCTGTGGACTCGGCCAGGGCTCTGTGGACTCGGCCAGGGCTCTGTGGACTCCGCCAGGGCTCTGTGGACTCCGCCAGGGCTCTGTGAACTCGGCCAGGGCTCTGTGGACTCCGCCAGGGCTCTGTGGATGTGGCAAGGGCTCTGTGGATGTGGCCAGGGCTCTGTGGACTCCGCCAGGGCTCTGTGGACTCCGCCAGGGCTCTGTGAACTCGGCCAGGGCTCTGTGGACTCGGCCAGGGCTCTGTGGACTCGGCCAGGGCTCTGTGGACTCCGCCAGGGCTCTGTGGACTCCGCCAGGGCTCTGTGGACTCGGCCAGGGCTCTGTGGACTCGGCCAGGGCTCTGTGGACTCTGCCAGGGCTCTGTGGACTCGGCCAGGGCTCTGTGGACTCTGCCAGGGCTCTGTGGACTCGGCCAGGGCTCTGTGGATTTGGCCAGGGCTCTGTGGACTCCGCCAGGGCTCTGTGGACTCGGCCAGGGCTCTGTGGACTCGGCCAGGGCTCTGTGGACTCCGCCAGGGCTCTGTGGACTCCGCCAGGGCTCTGTGGACTCCGCCAGGGCTCTGTGGACTCTGCCAGGGCTCTGTGGACTCCGCCAGGGCTCTGTGGACTCTGCCAGGGCTCTGTGGACTCTGCCAGGGCTCTGTGGACTCGGCCAGGGCTCTGTGAACTCGGCCAGGGCTCTGTGAACTCGGCCAGGGCTCTGTGGACTCGGCCAGGGCTCTGTGGACTCGGCCAGGGCTCTGTGGATTCCGCCAGGGGTCTGTGAACTCGGCCAGGGCTCTGTGGACTCTGCCAGGGCTCTGTGGACTCTGCCAGGGCTCTGTGGACTCTGCCAGGGCTCTGTGGACTCTGCCAGGGCTCTGTGGACTCGGCCAGGGCTCTGTGGACTCCGCCAGGGCTCTGTGAACTCGGCCAGGGCTCTGTGGACTCCGCCAGGGCTCTGTGGACTCCGCCAGGGCTCTGTGGACTCCGCCAGGGCTCTGTGGACGTGGCCAGGGCTCTGTGGACTCGGCCAGGGCTCTGTGGACTCCGCCAGGGCTCTGTGGACTCGGCCAGGGCTCTGTGGACTCTGCCAGGGCTCTGTGGACTCGGCCAGGGCTCTGTGGACTCCGCCAGGGCTCTGTGGACTCCGCCAGGGCTCTGTGAACTCGGCCAGGGCTCTGTGGACTCGGCCAGGGCTCTGTGAACTCGGCCAGGGCTCTGTGGACTCGGCCAGGGCTCTGTGGCTTCCGCCAGGGCTCTGTGAACTCGGCCAGGGCTCTGTGGACTCTGCCAGGGCTCTGTGGACTCTGCCAGGGCTCTGTGGACTCTGCCAGGGCTCTGTGGACTCTGCCAGGGCTCTGTGAACTCGGCCAGGGCTCTGTGGACTCGGCCAGGGCTCTGTGGACTCGGCCAGGGCTCTGTGGACTCCGCCAGGGCTCTGTGGACTCGGCCAGGGCTCTGTGGACTCGGCCAGGGCTCTGTGGACTCTGCCAGGGCTCTGTGGACTCGGCCAGGGCTCTGTGGACTCGGCCAGGGCTCTGTGGACTCGGCCAGGGCTCTGTGAACTCTGCCAGGGCTCTGTGGATGTGGCAAGGGCTCTGTGGATGTGGCCAGGGCTCTGTGGACTCCGCCAGGGCTCTGTGGACTCCGCCAGGGCTCTGTGGACTCTGCCAGGGCTCTGTGGACTCCGCCAGGGCTCTGTGAACTCGGCCAGGGCTCTGTGGACTCGGCCAGGGCTCTGTGGACTCCGCCAGGGCTCTGTGGATGTGGCCAGGGCTCTGTGGATGCGGCCAGGGCTCTGTGGACTCCGCCAGGGCTCTGTGGACTCCGCCAGGGCTCTGTGAACTCGGCCAGGGCTCTGTGGACTCCGCCAGGGCTCTGTGGATGTGGCAAGGGCTCTGTGGATGTGGCCAGGGCTCTGTGGACTCCGCCAGGGCTCTGTGGACTCCGCCAGGGCTCTGTGGACTCTGCCAGGGCTCTGTGGACTCCGCCAGGGCTCTGTGAACTCGGCCAGGGCTCTGTGGACTCGGCCAGGGCTCTGTGGACTCGGCCAGGGCTCTGTGGACGTGGCCAGGGCTCTGTGGACTCCGCCAGGGCTCTGTGGACTCGGCCAGGGCTCTGTGGACTCCGCCAGGGCTCTGTGAACTCGGCCAGGGCTCTGTGGACTCTGCCAGGGCTCTGTGGACTCCGCCAGGGCTCTGTGAACTCGGCCAGGGCTCTGTGGACTCGGCCAGGGCTCTGTGGAGTTGGCCAGGGCTCTGTGGACTCCGCCAGGGCTCTGTGGACTCTGCCAGGGCTCTGTGGACTCTGCCAGGGCTCTGTGGACTCGGCCAGGGCTCTGTGATATCGGCCAGGGCTCTGTGGACTCCGCCAGGGCTCTGTGGACTCGGCCAGGGCTCTGTGGTCGTGGCCAGGGCTCTGTGGACTCGGCCAGGGCTCTGTGGACTCGGCCAGGGCTCTGTGGACTCCGCCAGGGCTCTGTGGACTCGGCCAGGGCTCTGTGGACTCGGCCAGGGCTCTGTGGACTCGGCCAGGGCTCTGTGGACTCGGCCAGGGCTCTGTGGACTCGGCCAGGGCTCTGTGAACTCGGCCAGGGCTCTGTGGACTCTGCCAGGGCTCTGTGGACTCCGCCAGGGCTCTGTGAACTCCGCCAGGGCTCTGTGGACTCGGCCAGGGCTCTGTGGACTCGGCCAGGGCTCTGTGGACTCTGCCAGGGCTCTGTGGACTCCGCCAGGGCTCTGTGGACTCTGCCAGGGCTCTGTGGACTCGGCCAGGGCTCTGTGGACTCCGCCAGGGCTCTGTGAACTCCGCCAGGGCTCTGTGGACTCGGCCAGGGCTCTGTGGACTCCGCCAGGGCTCTGTGGACTCCGCCAGGGCTCTGTGGACTCGGCCAGGGCTCTGTGGACTCGGCCAGGGCTCTGTGGACTCTGCCAGGGCTCTGTGGACTCCGCCAGGGCTCTGTGAACTCGGCCAGGGCTCTGTGGACTCCGCCAGGGCTCTGTGAACTCGGCCAGGGCTCTGTGGACTCCGCCAGGGCTCTGTGGATGTGGCAAGGGCTCTGTGGATGTGGCCAGGGCTCTGTGGACTCCGCCAGGGCTCTGTGGACTCCGCCAGGGCTCTGTGGATGTGGCCAGGGCTCTGTGGATGTGGCCAGGGCTCTGTGGACTCCGCCAGGGCTCTGTGGACTCGGCCAGGGCTCTGTGGACTCTGCCAGGGCTCTGTGGACTCCGCCAGGGCTCTGTGGACTCCGCCAGGGCTCTGTGGACTCTGCCAGGGCTCTGTGGACTCCGCCAGGGCTCTGTGGACTCTGCCAGGGCTCTGTGGACTCGGCCAGGGCTCTGTGAACTCGGCCAGGGCTCTGTGGACTCGGCCAGGGCTCTGTGAACTCGGCCAGGGCTCTCTGAACTCGGCCAGGGCTCTGTGGACTCGGCCAGGGCTCTGTGGACTCGGCCAGGGCTCTGTGGCTTCCGCCAGGTGTCTGTGAACTCGGCCAGGGCTCTGTGGACTCTGCCAGGGCTCTGTGGAATCTGCCAGGGCTCTGTGGACTCTGCCAGGGCTCTGTGAACTCGGCCAGGGCTCTGTGGACTCCACCAGGGCTCTGTGAACTCGGCCAGGGCTCTGTGGACTCCGCCAGGGCTCTGTGGACTCCGCCAGGGCTCTGTGGACTCCGCCAGGGCTCTGTGGTCGTGGCCAGGGCTCTGTGGACTCGGCCAGGGCTCTGTGGACTCCGCCAGGGCTCTGTGGACTCGGCCAGGGCTCTGTGGACTCGGCCAGGGCTCTGTGGACTCCGCCAGGGCTCTGTGGACTCCGCCAGGGCTCTGTGAACTCGGCCAGGGCTCTGTGGACTCCGCCAGGGCTCTGTGAACTCGGCCAGGGCTCTGTGGCTTCCGCCAGGGCTCTGTGAACTCGGCCAGGGCTCTGTGGACTCTGCCAGGGCTCTGTGGACTCTGCCAGGGCTCTGTGGAATCTGCCAGGGCTCTGTGGACTCTGCCAGGGCTCTGTGAACTCGGCCAGGGCTCTGTGACCTCGGCCAGGGCTCTGTGGACTCCGCCAGGGCTCTGTGCACTCCGCCAGGGCTCTGTGAACTCGGCCAGGGCTCTGTGGACTCGGCCAGGGCTCTGTGGACTCTGCCAGGGCTCTGTGGACTCGGCCAGGGCTCTGTGGACTCGGCCAGGGCTCTGTGAACTCTGCCAGGGCTCTGTGGATGTGGCAAGGGCTCTGTGGATGTGGCCAGGGCTCTGTGGACTCCGCCAGGGCTCTGTGGACTCCGCCAGGGCTCTGTGGACTCTGCCAGGGCTCTGTGGACTCCGCCAGGGCTCTGTGAACTCGGCCAGGGCTCTGTGGACTCGGCCAGGGCTCTGTGGACTCCGCCAGGGCTCTGTGAACTCGGCCAGGGCTCTGTGGACTCGGCCAGGGCTCTGTGAACTCGGCCAGGGCTCTGTGGACTCGGCCAGGGCTCTGTGGCTTCCGCCAGGGCTCTGTGAACTCGGCCAGGGCTCTGTGGACTCTGCCAGGGCTCTGTGGACTCTGCCAGGGCTCTGTGGAATCTGCCAGGGCTCTGTGGACTCTGCCAGGGCTCTGTGAACTCGGCCAGGGCTCTCTGAACTCGGCCAGGGCTCTGTGGACTCGGCCAGGGCTCTGTGCACTCCGCCAGGGCTCTGTGAACTCGGCCAGGGCTCTGTGGACTCGGCCAGGGCTCTGTGGACTCTGCCAGGGCTCTGTGGACTCGGCCAGGGCTCTGTGGACTCGGCCAGGGCTCTGTGGATGTGGCCAGGGCTCTGTGGATGTGGCCAGGGCTCTGTGGACTCCGCCAGGGCTCTGTGGACTCGGCCAGGGCTCTGTGGACTCTGCCAGGGCTCTGTGGACTCCGCCAGGGCTCTGTGAACTCGGCCAGGGCTCTGTGGAGTCGGCCAGGGCTCTGTGGACTCCGCCAGGGCTCTGTGGATGTGGCAAGGGCTCTGTGGATGTGTCCAGGGCTCTGTGGACTCCGCCAGGGCTCTGTGGACTCCGCCAGGGCTCTGTGAACTCGGCCAGGGCTCTGTGGACTCCGCCAGGGCTCTGTGGATGTGGCAAGGGCTCTGTGGATGTGGCCAGGGCTCTGTGGACTCCGCCAGGGCTCTGTGGACTCTGCCAGGGCTCTGTGGACTCCGCCAGGGCTCTGTGAACTCGGCCAGGGCTCTGTGGACTCGGCCAGGGCTCTGTGAACTCGGCCAGGGATCTGTGGACTTGGCCAGGGCTCTGTGGACTCCGCCAGGGCTCTGTGGACTCGGCCAGGGCTCTGTGCACTCCGCCAGGGCTCTGTGAACTCGGCCAGGGCTCTGTGGACTCTGCCAGGGCTCTGTGGACTCCGCCAGGGCTCTGTGAACTCGGCCAGGGCTCTGTGGACTCGGCCAGGGCTCTGTGGAGTTGGCCAGGGCTCTGTGGACTCCGCCAGGGCTCTGTGGACTCTGCCAGGGCTCTGTGGACTCTGCCAGGGCTCTGTGGACTCCGCCAGGGCTCTGTGATATCGGCCAGGGCTCTGTGGACTCCGCCAGGGCTCTGTGGACTTGGCCAGGGCTCTGTGGTCGTGGCCAGGGCTCTGTGGACTCGGCCAGGGCTCTGTGGACTCGGCCAGGGCTCTGTGGACTCCGCCAGGGCTCTGTGGACTCGGCCAGGGCTCTGTGGACGTGGCCAGGGCTCTGTGGACTCGGCCAGGGCTCTGTGGACTCGGCCAGGGCTCTGTGGACTCGGCCAGGGCTCTGTGGACTCGGCCAGGGCTCTGTGGACTCTGCCAGGGCTCTGTGGACTCCGCCAGGGCTCTGTGAACTCCGCCAGGGCTCTGTGGACTCGGCCAGGGCTCTGTGAACACGGCCAGGGCTCTGTGGACTCCGCCAGGGCTCTGTGGACTCCGCCAGGGCTCTGTGGACTCTGCCAGGGCTCTGTGGACTCGGCCAGGGCTCTGTGGACTCCGCCAGGGCTCTGTGAACTCCGCCAGGGCTCTGTGAACTCGGCCAGGGCTCTGTGGACTCCGCCAGGGCTCTGTGGACTCCGCCAGGGCTCTGTGGACTCGGCCAGGGCTCTGTGGACTCTGCCAGGGCTCTGTGGACTCCGCCAGGGCTCTGTGAACTCCGCCAGGGCTCTGTGGACTCGGCCAGGGCTCTGTGGACTCGGCCAGGGCTCTGTGGACTCTGCCAGGGCTCTGTGGACTCCGCCAGGGCTCTGTGAACTCCGCCAGGGCTCTGTGGACTCTGCCAGGGCTCTGTGGACTCGGCCAGGGCTCTGTGGACTCGGCCAGGGCTCTGTGGACTCCGCCAGGGCTCTGTGGACTCCGCCAGGGCTCTGTGAACTCGGCCAGGGCTCTGTGGACTCTGCCAGGGCTCTGTGGATGTGGCCAGGGCTCTGTGGATGTGGCCAGGGCTCTGTGGACTCCGCCAGGGCTCTGTGGACTCCGCCAGGGCTCTGTGGATGTGGCAAGGGCTCTGTGGATGTGGCCAGGGCTCTGTGGACTCCGCCAGGGCCCTGTGGACTCTGCCAGGGCTCTGTGGACTCCGCCAGGGCTCTGTGAACTCGGCCAGGGCTCTGTGAACTCGGCCAGGGCTCTGTGGACTCGGCCAGGGCTCTGTGAACTCGGCCAGGGCTCTGTGGACTCTGCCAGGGCTCTGTGGACTCTGCCAGGGCTCTGTGGACTCGGCCAGGGCTCTGTGGACTCGGCCAGGGCTCTGTGAACTCTGCCAGGGCTCTGTGGATGTGGCAAGGGCTCTGTGGATGTGGCCAGGGCTCTGTGGACTCCGCCAGGGCTCTGTGGACTCGGCCAGGGCTCTGTGGACTCTGCCAGGGCTCTGTGGACTCCGCCAGGGCTCTGTGGACTCCGCCAGGGCTCTGTGGACTCGGCCAGGGCTCTGTGGAATCCGCCAGGGCTCTGTGGACTCTGCCAGGGCTCTGTGGACTCGGCCAGGGGTCTGTGGACTCCGCCAGGGCTCTGTGGACTCTGCCAGGGCTCTGTGGACTCCGCCAGGGCTCTGTGGACTCTGCCAGGGCTCTGTGGACTCGGCCAGGGCTCTGTGAACTCGGCCAGGGCTCTGTGGACTCGGCCAGGGCTCTGTGAACTCGGCCAGGGCTCTCTGAACTCGGCCAGGGCTCTGTGAACTCGGCCAGGGCTCTGTGGACTCGGCCAGGGCTCTGTGGAATCTGCCAGGGCTCTGTGGACTCTGCCAGGGTTCTGTGAACTCGGCCAGGGCTCTGTGGACTCGGCCAGGGCTCTGTGGACTCGGCCAGGGCTCTGTGCACTCCGCCAGGGCTCTGTGGACTCGGCCAGGGCTCTGTGGACTTGGCCAGGGCTCTGTGGACTCCGCCAGGGCTCTGTGGACTCCGCCAGGGCTCTGTGAACTCGGCCAGGGCTCTGTGAACTCGGCCAGGGCTCTGTGGACTCCGCCAGGGCTCTGTGCACTCCGCCAGGGCTCTTTGGACTCGGCCAGGGCTCTGTGAACTCGGCCAGGGCTCTGTGGACTCGGCCAGGGCTCTGTGGACTCGGCCAGGGCTCTGTGAACTCGGCCAGGGCTCTGTGGACTCGGCCAGGGCTCTCTGGAATTGGCCAGGGCTCTGTGGACTCCGCCAGGGCTCTGTGGACTCTGCCAGGGCTCTGTGGACTCGGCCAGGGCTCTGTGCACTCCGCCAGGGCTCTGTGAACTCGGCCAGGGCTCTGTGGACTCTGCCAGGGCTCTGTGGACTCCGCCAGGGCTCTGTGAACTCGGCCAGGGCTCTGTGGACTCGGCCAGGGCTCTGTGGAGTTGGCCAGGGCTCTGTGGACTCCGCCAGGGCTCTGTGGACTCTGCCAGGGCTCTGTGGACTCTGCCAGGGCTCTGTGGACTCCGCCAGGGCTCTGTGATATCGGCCAGGGCTCTGTGGACTCCGCCAGGGCTCTGTGGACTTGGCCAGGGCTCTGTGGTCGTGGCCAGGGCTCTGTGGACTCGGCCAGGGCTCTGTGGACTCGGCCAGGGCTCTGTGGACTCCGCCAGGGCTCTGTGGACTCGGCCAGGGCTCTGTGGACGTGGCCAGGGCTCTGTGGACTCGGCCAGGGCTCTGTGGACTCGGCCAGGGCTCTGTGGACTCGGCCAGGGCTCTGTGAACTCGGCCAGGGCTCTGTGGACTCTGCCAGGGCTCTGTGGCCTCCGCCAGGGCTCTGTGAACTCCGCCAGGGCTCTGTGGACTCGGCCAGGGCTCTGTGAACACGGCCAGGGCTCTGTGGACTCCGCCAGGGCTCTGTGGACTCCGCCAGGGCTCTGTGGACTCTGCCAGGGCTCTGTGGACTCGGCCAGGGCTCTGTGGACTCCGCCAGGGCTCTGTGAACTCCGCCAGGGCTCTGTGAACTCGGCCAGGGCTCTGTGGACTCCGCCAGGGCTCTGTGGACTCCGCCAGGGCTCTGTGGACTCGGCCAGGGCTCTGTGGACTCTGCCAGGGCTCTGTGGCCTCCGCCAGGGCTCTGTGAACTCCGCCAGGGCTCTGTGGACTCCGCCAGGGCTCTGTGAACTCGGCCAGGGCTCTGTGGACTCCGCCAGGGCTCTGTGGATGTGGCAAGGGCTCTGTGGATGTGGCCAGGGCTCTGTGGACTCCGCCAGGGCTCTGTGGACTCCGCCAGGGCTCTGTGGATGTGGCAAGGGCTCTGTGGATGTGGCCAGGGCTCTGTGGACTCCGCCAGGGCTCTGTGGACTCCGCCAGGGCTCTGTGGACTCGGCCAGGGCTCTGTGGACTCTGCCAGGGCTCTGTGGACTCCGCCAGGGCTCTGTGGACTCGGCCAGGGGTCTGTGGACTCCGCCAGGGCTCTGTGGACTCTGCCAGGGCTCTGTGGACTCCGCCAGGGCTCTGTGGACTCTGCCAGGGCTCTGTGGACTCGGCCAGGGCTCTGTGAACTCGGCCAGGGCTCTGTGGACTCGGCCAGGGCTCTGTGAACTCGGCCAGGGCTCTCTGAACTCGGCCAGGGCTCTGTGGACTCGGCCAGGGCTCTGTGGACTCGGCCAGGGCTCTGTGGCTTCCGCCAGGTGTCTGTGAACTCGGCCAGGGCTCTGTGAACACGGCCAGGGCTCTGTGGACTCCGCCAGGGCTCTGTGGACTCCGCCAGGGCTCTGTGGACTCTGCCAGGGCTCTGTGGACTCGGCCAGGGCTCTGTGGACTCGGCCAGGGCTCTGTGGACTCCGCCAGGCCTCTGTGGACTCCGCCAGGGCTCTGTGAACTCGGCCAGGGCTCTGTGGACTCTGCCAGGGCTCTGTGGATGTGGCAAGGGCTCTGTGGATGTGGCCAGGGCTCTGTGGACTCCGCCAGGGCTCTGTGGACTCCGCCAGGGCTCTGTGGATGTGGCAAGGGCTCTGTGGATGTGGCCAGGGCTCTGTGGACTCCGCCAGGGCCCTGTGGACTCTGCCAGGGCTCTGTGGACTCCGCCAGGGCTCTGTGAACTCGGCCAGGGCTCTGTGAACTCGGCCAGGGCTCTGTGGACTCGGCCAGGGCTCTGTGAACTCGGCCAGGGCTCTGTGGACTCTGCCAGGGCTCTGTGGACTCTGCCAGGGCTCTGTGGACTCGGCCAGGGCTCTGTGGACTCGGCCAGGGCTCTGTGAACTCTGCCAGGGCTCTGTGGATGTGGCAAGGGCTCTGTGGATGTGGCCAGGGCTCTGTGGACTCCGCCAGGGCTCTGTGGACTCGGCCAGGGCTCTGTGGACTCTGCCAGGGCTCTGTGGACTCCGCCAGGGCTCTGTGGAATCCGCCAGGGCTCTGTGGACTCGGCCAGGGCTCTGTGGACTCCGCCAGGGCTCTGTGGACTCTGCCAGGGCTCTGTGGACTCGGCCAGGGCTCTGTGGACTCCGCCAGGGCTCTGTGGACTCTGCCAGGGCTCTGTGGACTCCGCCAGGGCTCTGTGGACTCTGCCAGGGCTCTGTGGACTCGGCCAGGGCTCTGTGAACTCGGCCAGGGCTCTGTGGACTCGGCCAGGGCTCTGTGAACTCGGCCAGGGCTCTCTGAACTCGGCCAGGGCTCTGTGAACTCGGCCAGGGCTCTGTGGACTCGGCCAGGGCTCTGTGGACTCTGCCAGGGCTCTATGGACTCTGCCAGGGTTCTGTGAACTCGGCCAGGGCTCTGTGGACTCGGCCAGGGCTCTGTGGACTCGGCCAGGGCTCTGTGCACTCCGCCAGGGCTCTGTGGACTCGGCCAGGGCTCTGTGGACTTGGCCAGGGCTCTGTGGACTCCGCCAGGGCTCTGTGGACTCCGCCAGGGCTCTGTGAACTCGGCCAGGGCTCTGTGAACTCGGCCAGGGCTCTGTGGACTCCGCCAGGGCTCTGTGCACTCCGCCAGGGCTCTGTGGACTCGGCCAGGGCTCTGTGAACTCGGCCAGGGCTCTGTGGACTCGGCCAGGGCTCTGTGGACTTGGCCAGGGCTCTGTGAACTCGGCCAGGGCTCTGTGGACTCGGCCAGGGCTCTGTGGAATTGGCCAGGGCTCTGTGGACTCCGCCAGGTCTCTGTGAACTCCGCCAGGGCTCTGTGAACTCGGCCAGGGCTCTGTGAACTGGGCCAGGGCTCTGTGGACTCCGCCAGGGCTCTGTGGATGTGGCAAGGGCTCTGTGGATGTGGCCAGGGCTCTGTGGACTCCGCCAGGGCTCTGTGGACTCTGCCAGGGCTCTGTGGACTCGGCCAGGGCTCTGTGAACTCGGCCAGGGCTCTGTGGACTCGGCCAGGGCTCTGTGAACTCGGCCAGGGCTCTCTGAACTCGGCCAGGTGTCTGTGAACTCGGCCAGGGCTCTGTGGACTCGGCCAGGGCTCTGTGGAATCTGCCAGGGCTCTATGGACTCTGCCAGGGTTCTGTGAACTCGGCCAGGGCTCTGTGGACTCGGCCAGGGCTCTGTGGACTCGGCCAGGGCTCTGTGCACTCCGCCAGGGCTCTGTGGACTCGGCCAGGGCTCTGTGGACTTGGCCAGGGCTCTGTGGACTCCGCCAGGGCTCTGTGGACTCCACCAGGGCTCTGTGAACTCGGCCAGGGCTCTGTGAACTCGGCCAGGGCTCTGTGGACTCCGCCAGGGCTCTGTGCACTCCGCCAGGGCTCTTTGGACTCGGCCAGGGCTCTGTGAACTCGGCCAGGGCTCTGTGGACTCGGCCAGGGCTCTGTGGACTTGGCCAGGGCTCTGTGAACTCGGCCAGGGCTCTGTGGACTCGGCCAGGGCTCTCTGGAATTGGCCAGGGCTCTGTGGACTCCGCCAGGTCTCTGTGAACTCCGCCAGGGCTCTGTGAACTCGGCCAGGGCTCTGTGAACTGGGCCAGGGCTCTGTGGACTCCGCCAGGGCTCTGTGGATGTGGCAAGGGCTCTGTGGATGTGGCCAGGGCTCTGTGGACTCCGCCAGGGCTCTGTGGACTCCGCCAGGGCTCTGTGGACTCCGCCAGGGCTCTGTGGATGTGGCAAGGGCTCTGTGGATGTGGCCGGGGGTCTGTGGACTCCGCCAGGGCTCTGTGGACTCCGCCAGGGCTCTGTGAACTCGGCCAGGGCTCTGTGGACTCGGCCAGGGCTCTGTGAACTCGGCCAGGGCTCTCTGAACTCGGCCAGGGCTCTGTGGACGTGGCCAGGGCTCTGTGGACTCGGCCAGGGCTCTGTGGACTCTGCCAGGGCTCTGTGGACTCGGCCAGGGCTCTGTGGACTCGGCCAGGGCTCTGTGGACGTGGCCAGGGCTCTGTGGACTCGGCCAGGGCTCTGTGGACGTGGCCAGGGCTCTGTGGACTCCGCCAGGGCTCTGTGGACTCGGCCAGGGCTCTGTGGACTCCGCCAGGGCTCTGTGGACTCTGCCAGGGCTCTGTGGACTCCGCCAGGGCTCTGTGAACTCGGCCAGGGCTCTGTGGACGTGGCCAGGGCTCTGTGAACTCGGCCAGGGCTCTCTGAACTCGGCCAGGGCTCTGTGAACTCGGCCAGGGCTCTGTGGACTCGGACAGGGCTCTGTGGCTTCCGCCAGGTGTCTGTGAACTCGGCCAGGGCTCTGTGGACTCCGCCAGGGCTCTGTGAACTCGGCCAGGGCTCTGTGGACTCCACCAGGGCTCTGTGAACTCGGCCAGGGCTCTGTGGACTCCGCCAGGGCTCTGTGAACTCGGCCAGGGCTCTGTGGACTCCGCCAGGGCTCTGTGGATGTGGCAAGGGCTCTGTGGATGTGTCCAGGTCTCTGTGGACTCCGCCAGGGCTCTGTGGACTCCGCCAGGGCTCTGTGAACTCGGCCAGGGCTCTGTGGACTCCGCCAGGGCTCTGTGGATGTGGCAAGGGCTCTGTGGATGTGGCCAGGGCTCTGTGGACTCCGCCAGGGCTCTGTGGACTCCGCCAGGGCTCTGTGGACTCTGCCAGGGCTCTGTGGACTCCGCCAGGGCTCTGTGAACTCGGCCAGGGCTCTGTGGAATCGGCCAGGGCTCTGTGAACTCGGCCAGGGCTCTGTGGACGTGGCCAGGGCTCTGTGGACTCGGCCAGGGCTCTGTTGACACGGCCAGGGCTCTGTGGACTCCGCCAGGGCTCTGTGAACTCGGCCAGGGCTCTGTGGACTCGGCCAGGGCTCTGTGGACTCCGCCAGGGCTCTGTGAACTCGGCCAGGGCTCTCTGGACTCGGCCAGGGCTCTGTGGAGTTGGCCAGGGCTCTGTGGACTCCGCCAGGGCTCTGTGGACTCTGCCAGGGCTCTGTGGACTCGGCCAGGGCTCTGTGGACTCGGCCAGGGCTCTGTGAACTCTGCCAGGGCTCTGTGGATGTGGCAAGGGCTCTGTGGATGTGGCCAGGGCTCTGTGGACTCCGCCAGGGCTCTGTGGACTCGGCCAGGGCTCTGTGGACTCGGCCAGGGCTCTGTGGACTCCGCCAGGGCTCTGTGGAATCCGCCAGGGCTCTGTGGACTCGGCCAGGGCTCTGTGGACTCCGCCAGGGCTCTGTGGACTCTGCCAGGGCTCTGTGGACTCGGCCAGGGGTCTGTGGACTCCGCCAGGGCTCTGTGGATGTGGCAAGGGCTCTGTGGATGTGGCCAGGGCTCTGTGGACTCCGCCAGGGCTCTGTGGACTCGGCCAGGGCTCTGTGGACTCGGCCAGGGCTCTGTGAACTCGGCCAGGGCTCTGTGGACGTGGCCAGGGCTCTGTGGACTCCGCCAGGGCTCTGTGGACTCGGCCAGGGCTCTGTGCACTCCGCCAGGGCTCTGTGGACTCCGCCAGGGCTCTGTGGACTCCAACAGGGCTCTGTGAACTCGGCCAGGGCTCTGTGGACTCGGCCAGGGCTCTGTGGAGTTGGCCAGGGCTCTGCGGATGTGGCCAGGGCTCTGTGGACTCGGCCAGGGCTCTGTGGACTCTGCCAGGGCTCTGTGGCCTCCGCCAGGGCTCTGTGAACTCGGCCAGGGCTCTGTGGACTCGGCCAGGGCTCTGTGGACTCGGCCAGGGCTCTGTGGCCTCCGCCAGGGCTCTGTGGACGTGGCCAGGGCTCTGTGGACTCGGCCAGGGCTCTGTGGACTCTGCCAGGGCTCTGTGGACACATCCAGGGCTCTGTGGACTCGGCCAGGGCTCTGTGGACTCGGCCAGGGCTCTGTGGACGTGGCCAGGGCTCTGTGGACTCGGCCAGGGCTCTGTGGACTCGGCCAGGGCTCTGTGGACTCCGCCAGGGCTCTGTGAACTCATCCAGGGCTCTGTGAACACGGGCAGGGCTCTGTGGACTCCGCCAGGGCTCTGTGGACTCGGCCAGGGCTCTGTGAACACTGCCAGGGCTCTGTGGACTCCGCCAGGGCTCTGTGGACTCGGCCAGGGCTCTGTGGACTCTGCCAGGGCTCTGTGGACGTGGCCAGGGCTCTGTGGACTCGGCCAGGGCTCTGTGGACTCCTCCAGGGCTCTGTGGACTCGGCCAGGGCTCTGTGAACTCCGCCAGGGCTCTGTGGACTCGGCCAGGGCTCTGTGGACTCGGCCAGGGCTCTTTGAACTCGGCCAGGGCTCTGTGGACTCGGCCAGGGCTCTGTGGACACCGCCAGGGCTCTGTGAACTCGGCCAGGGCTCTGTGGACTCTGCCAGGGCTCTGTGGACTCTGCCAGGGCTCTGTGGACGTGGCCAGGGCTCTGTGAACTCGGCCAGGGCTCTGTGGACTCCGCCAGGGCTCTGTGGACTCTGCCAGGGCTCTGTGGACTCCGACAGGGCTCTGTGAACTCGGCCAGGGCTCTGTGGACTCGGCCAGGGCTCTGTGAACTCGGCCAGGGCTCTGTGGACTCCGCCAGGGCTCTGTGGACTCCGCCAGGGCTCTGTGAACTCGGCCAGGGCTCTGTGGACTCCAACAGGGCTCTGTGGACGTGGCCAGGGCTCTGTGGACTCGGCCAGGGCTCTGTGGACTCGGCCAGGGCTCTGTGGACTCCTCCAGGGCTCTGTGGATGTGGCCAGGGCTCTGTGGACTCGGCCAGGGCTCTGTGAACTCCGCCAGGGCTCTGTGGACTCGGCCAGGGCTCTGTGGACTCGGCCAGGGCTCTGTGGACTCCGCCAGGGCTCTGTGGATGTGGCCAGGGCTCTGTCGATGTGGCCAGGGCTCTCTGGACTTGGCCAGGGCTCTGTGGACTCCACCAGGGCTCTGTGAACTCGGCCAGGGCTCTGTGGACTCCGCCAGGGCTCTGTGAACTCGGCCAGGGCTCTGTGGACTCCGCCAGGGCTCTGTGGACTCGGCCAGGGCTCTGTGGACTCGGCCAGGGCTCTGTGGACTCCGCCAGGGCTCTGTGAACTCGGCCAGGGCGCTGTGGACTCGGCCAGGGCTCTGTGGACTCCACCAGGGCTCTGTGAACTCGGCCAGGGCTCTGTGGACTCCGCCAGGGCTCTGTGGACTCGGCCAGGGCTCTGTGGATGTGGCCAGGGCTATGTGGATGTGGCCAGGGCTCTGTGGACTCGGCCAGGGCTCTGTGGACTCCGCCAGGTCTCTGTGGACTCCGCCAGGGCTCTGTGAACTCGGCCAGGGCTCTGTGGACGTGGCCAGGGCTCTGTGAACTCGGCCAGGGCTCTCTGAACTCGGCCAGGGCTCTGTGAACTCGGCCAGGGCTCTGTGGACTCGGACAGGGCTCTGTGGCTTCCGCCAGGTGTCTGTGAACTCGGCCAGGGCTCTGTGGACTCCGCCAGGGCTCTGTGAACTCGGCCAGGGCTCTGTGGACTCCACCAGGGCTCTGTGAACTCGGCCAGGGCTCTGTGGACTCCGCCAGGGCTCTGTGAACTCGGCCAGGGCTCTGTGGACTCCGCCAGGGCTCTGTGGATGTGGCAAGGGCTCTGTGGATGTGTCCAGGGCTCTGTGGACTCCGCCAGGGCTCTGTGGACTCCGCCAGGGCTCTGTGAACTCGGCCAGGGCTCTGTGGACTCCGCCAGGGCTCTGTGGATGTGGCAAGGGCTCTGTGGATGTGGCCAGGGCTCTGTGGACTCCGCCAGGGCTCTGTGGACTCCGCCAGGGCTCTGTGGACTCTGCCAGGGCTCTGTGGACTCCGCCAGGGCTCTGTGAACTCGGCCAGGGCTCTGTGGAATCGGCCAGGGCTCTGTGAACTCGGCCAGGGCTCTGTGGACGTGGCCAGGGCTCTGTGGACTCGGCCAGGGCTCTGTTGACACGGCCAGGGCTCTGTGGACTCCGCCAGGGCTCTGTGAACTCGGCCAGGGCTCTGTGGACTCGGCCAGGGCTCTGTGGACTCCGCCAGGGCTCTGTGGTCGTGGCCAGGGCTCTGTGGACGTGGCCAGGGCTCTGTGGTCGTGGCCAGGGCTCTGTGGACTCCGCCAGGGCTCTGTGGACTCCGCCAGGGCTCTGTGGACTCTGCCAGGGCTCTGTGGACTCCGCCAGGGCTCTGTGGACTCGGCCAGGGCTCTGTGGACTCGGCCAGGGCTCTGTGGACTCTGCCAGGGCTCTGTGGACTGCGACAGGGCTCTGTGGACTCTGCCAGGGCTCTGTGGACTCCGCCAGGGCTCTGTGAACTCGGCCAGGGCTCTGTGGACTCGGCCAGGGCTCTGTGGACTCCGCCAGGGCTCTGTGAACTCCGCCAGGGCTCTGTGGTCGTGGCCAGGGCTCTGTGGACGTGGCCAGGGCTCTGTGAACTCGGCCAGGGCTCTGTGGACTCCGCCAGGGCTCTGTGAACTCGGCCAGGGCTCTGTGGAATCGGCCAGGGCTCTGTGGACACCACCAGGGCTCTGTGGACTCCGCCAGGGCTCTGTGGACGTGGCCAGGGCTCTGTGGACGTGGCCAGGGCTCTGTGGACTCTGCCAGGGCTCTGTGGACTCGGCCAGGGCTCTGTGAACTCGGCCAGGGCTCTGTGGTCTCGGCCAGGGCTCTGTGGACTTGGCCAGGGCTCTGTGGACTCGGCCAGGGCTCTGTGGACTCCGCCAGGGCTCTGTGAACTCGGCCAGGGCTCTGTGAACTCGGCCAGGGCTCTGTGGACTCGGCCAGGGCTCTGTGGACTCCGCCAGGGCTCTGTGAACTCCGCCAGGGCTCTGTGGTCGTGGCCAGGGCTCTGTGGACGTGGCCAGGGCTCTGTGAACTCGGCCAGGGCTCTGTGGACTCCGCCAGGGCTCTGTGAACTCGGCCAGGGCTCTGTGGAATCGGCCAGGGCTCTGTGGACTCCGCCAGGGCTCTGTGAACTCCGCCAGGGCTCTGTGGTCGTGGCCAGGGCTCTGTGGACGTGGCCAGGGCTCTGTGGACTCTGCCAGGGCTCTGTGGACTCGGCCAGGGCTCTGTGAACTCGGCCAGGGCTCTGTGGACTCGGCCAGGGCTCTGTGGACTTGGCCAGGGCTCTGTGGACTCGGCCAGGGCTCTGTGGACTCCGCCAGGGCTCTGTGAACTCGGCCAGGGCTCTGTGAACTCGGCCAGGGCTCTGTGGACTCGGCCAGGGCTCTGTGGACTCCGCCAGGGCTCTGTGAACTCCGCCAGGGCTCTGTGGTCGTGGCCAGGGCTCTGTGGACGTGGCCAGGGCTCTGTGAACTCGGCCAGGGCTCTGTGGACTCCGCCAGGGCTCTGTGAACTCGGCCAGGGCTCTGTGGAATCGGCCAGGGCTCTGTGGACTCCGCCAGGGCTCTGTGAACTCCGCCAGGGCTCTGTGGACGTGGCCAGGGCTCTGTGGACGTGGCCAGGGCTCTGTGGACTCTGCCAGGGCTCTGTGGACTCGGCCAGGGCTCTGTGAACTCGGCCAGGGCTCTGTGGACTCGGCCAGGGCTCTGTGGACTCGGCCAGGGCTCTGTGGACTCGGCCAGGGCTCTGTGGACTCCGCCAGGGCTCTGTGAACTCGGCCAGGGCTCTGTGGAATCGGCCAGGGCTCTGTGGACTCCACCAGGGCTCTGTGGACTCCGCCAGGGCTCTGTGGTCGTGGCCAGGGCTCTGTGGACATGGCCAGGGCTCTGTGAACTCGGCCAGGGCTCTGTGGATTCCGCCAGGGTTCTGTGAACTAGGCCAGGGCTCTGTGGACTCGGCCACGGCTCTGTGGACTCCGCCAGGGCTCTGTGCACTCCACCAGGGCTCTGTGGACTCGGCCAGGGCTCTGTGAACTCGGCCAGGGCTCTGTGGACTCGGCCAGGGCTCTGTGGACTCGGCCAGGGCTCTGTGGACTCCGCCAGGGCTCTGTGAACTCGGCCAGGGCTCTGTGGACTCCACCAGGGCTCTGTGGATGTGGCAAGGGCTCTGTGGATGTGGCCAGGGCTCTGTGGACTCCGCCAGGGCTCTGTGGACTCGGCCAGGGCTCTGTGGACTCCGCCAGGGCTCTGTGGATGTGGCCAGGGCTCTGTGGATGTGGCCAGGGCTCTGTGGACTCCGCCAGGGCTCTGTGGACTCCGCCAGGGCTCTGTGGACTCTGCCAGGGCTCTGTGGACTCCGCCAGGGCTCTGTGAACTCGGCCAGGGCCCTGTGAACTCGGCCAGGGCTCTGTGGACTCCGCCAGGGCTCTGTGAACTCGGCCAGGGCTCTGTGGACTCGGCCAGGGCTCTGTGAACTCGGCCAGGGCTCTGTGGACTCCGCCAGGGCTCTGTGGACTCCGCCAGGGCTCTGTGAACTCGGCCAGGGCTCTGTGGACTCCGCCAGGGCTCTGTGGACTCTGCCAGGGCTCTGTGGACGTGGCCAGGGCTCTGTGAACTCGGCCAGGGCTCTGTGGACTCGGCCAGGGCTCTGTGGACTCTGCCAGGGCTCTGTGGACTCCGCCAGGGCTCTGTGAACTCGGCCAGGGCTCTGTGGACTCCACCAGGGCTCTGTGAACTCGGCCAGGGCTCTGTGGACTCCGCCAGGGCTCTGTGGACACGACCAGGGCTCTGTGGACTCCGCCAGGGCTCTGTGGTCGTGGCCAGGGCTCTGTGGACTCGGCCAGGGCTCTGTGGACTCCGCCAGGGCTCTGTGGACTCTGCCAGGGCTCTGTGGACTCCGCCAGGGCTCTGTGGACGTGGCCAGGGCTCTGTGAACTCGGCCAGGGCTCTGTGGACTCGGCCAGGGCTCTGTGGACTCTGCCAGGGCTCTGTGGACTCCGCCAGGGCTCTGTGGACTCTGCCAGGGCTCTGTGGACTTGGCCAGGGCTCTGTGAACTCGGCCAGGGCTCTGTGGACTCGGCCAGGGCTCTGTGGTCTCTGCCAGGGCTCTGTGGACTCCGCCAGGGCTCTGTGAACTCGGCCAGGGCTCTGTGGACTCGGCCAGGGCTCTGTGAACTCGGCCAGGGCTCTGTGGACTCCGCCAGGGCTCTGTGGACTCCGCCAGGGCTCTGTGGACTTGGCCAGGGCTCTGTGGACTCGGCCAGGGCTCTGTGGACTCGGCCAGGGCTCTGTGGACTCCTCCAGGGCTCTGTGGACGTGGCCAGGGCTCTGTGGACTCGGCCAGGGCTCTGTGGACTCGGCCAGGGCTCTGTGAACTCTGCCAGGGCTCTGTGGACTCGGCCAGGGCTCTGTGGACTCCGCCAGGGCTCTGTGAACTCGGCCAGGGCTCTGTGGACTCCGCCAGGGCTCTGTGGATGTGGCCAGGGCTCTGTGGATGTGGCCAGGGCTCTGTGGACTCGGCCAGGGCTCTGTGGACTCCGCCAGGGCTCTGTGGACTCGGCCAGGGCTCTGTGGACTCCGCCAGGGCTCTGTGGACTCGGCCAGGGCTCTGTGGACTCCGCCAGGGCTCTGTGGACTCGGCCAGGGCTCTGTGGACTCGGCCAGGGCTCTGTGGACTCCGCCAGGGCTCTGTGAACTCGGCCAGGGCTCTGTGGACTCGGCCAGGGCTCTGTGGACTCCACCAGGGCTCTGTGAACTCGGCCAGGGCTCTGTGGACTCCGCCAGGGCTCTGTGGACTCGGCCAGGGCTCTGTGGACTCCGCCAAGGCTCTGTGGACGTGGCCAGGGCTCTGTGGACTCCGCCAGGGCTCTGTGGACTCCGCCAGGGCTCTGTGGACTCTGCCAGGGCTCTGTGGACTCCGCCAGGGCTCTGTGGACTCGGCCAGGGCTCTGTGGACTCGGCCAGGGCTCTGTGGACTCTGCCAGGGCTCTGTGGACTCCGCCAGGGCTCTGTGGACTCTGCCAGGGCTCTGTGGACTCCGCCAGGGCTCTGTGAACTCGGCCAGGGCTCTGTGGACTCGGCCAGGGCTCTGTGGACTCCGCCAGGGCTCTGTGAACTCCGCCAGGGCTCTGTGGACTTGGCCAGGGCTCTGTGGACTTGGCCAGGGCTCTGTGAACTCGGCCAGGGCTCTGTGGACTCCGCCAGGGCTCTGTGAACTCGGCCAGGGCTCTGTGGACTCGGCCAGGGCTCTGTGGACTCCACCAGGGCTCTGTGGACTCCGCCAGGGCTCTGTGGACGTGGCCAGGGCTCTGTGGACGTGGCCAGGGCTCTGTGGACTCTGCCAGGGCTCTGTGGACTCGGCCAGGGCTCTGTGAACTCGGCCAGGGCTCTGTGGTCTCGGCCAGGGCTCTGTGGACTCGGCCAGGGCTCTGTGGACTCGGCCAGGGCTCTGTGGACTCCGCCAGGGCTCTGTGAACTCGGCCAGGGCTCTGTGAACTCGGCCAGGGCTCTGTGGACTCGGCCAGGGCTCTGTGGACTCCGCCAGGGCTCTGTGAACTCCGCCAGGGCTCTGTGGTCGTGGCCAGGGCTCTGTGGACGTGGCCAGGGCTCTGTGAACTCGGCCAGGGCTCTGTGGACTCCGCCAGGGCTCTGTGAACTCGGCCAGGGCTCTGTGGACTCGGCCAGGGCTCTGTGGACTCCGCCAGGGCTCTGTGAACTCCGCCAGGGCTCTGTGGACGTGGCCAGGGCTCTGTGGACGTGGCCAGGGCTCTGTGGACTCTGCCAGGGCTCTGTGGACTCGGCCAGGGCTCTGTGAACTCGGCCAGGGCTCTGTGGACTCGGCCAGGGCTCTGTGGACTTGGCCAGGGCTCTGTGGACTCGGCCAGGGCTCTGTGGACTCCGCCAGGGCTCTGTGAACTCGGCCAGGGCTCTGTGGACTCGGCCAGGGCTCTGTGGACTCCACCAGGGCTCTGTGGACTCCGCCAGGGCTCTGTGGACGTGGCCAGGGCTCTGTGGACGTGGCCAGGGCTCTGTGAACTCGGCCAGGGCTCTGTGGATTCCGCCAGGGTTCTGTGAACTCGGCCAGGGCTCTGTGGACTCGGCCAGGGCTCTGTGGACTCCGCCAGGGCTCTGTGCACTCCACCAGGGCTCTGTGGACTCGGCCAGGGCTCTGTGAACTCGGCCAGGGCTCTGTGGACTCGGCCAGGGCTCTGTGGACTCGGCCAGGGCTCTGTGGACTCCGCCAGGGCTCTGTGAACTCGGCCAGGGCTCTGTGGACTCCACCAGGGCTCTGTGGATGTGGCCAGGGCTCTGTGGATGTGGCCAGGGCTCTGTGGACTCCGCCAGGGCTCTGTGGACTCGGCCAGGGCTCTGTGGACTCCGCCAGGGCTCTGTGGATGTGGCCAGGGCTCTGTGGATGTGGCCAGGGCTCTGTGGACTCCCCCAGGGCTCTGTGGACTCCGCCAGGGCTCTGTGGACTCTGCCAGGGCTCTGTGGACTCCGCCAGGGCTCTGTGAACTCGGCCAGGGCCCTGTGAACTCGGCCAGGGCTCTGTGGACTCCGCCAGGGCTCTGTGAACTCGGCCAGGGCTCTGTGGACTCGGCCAGGGCTCTGTGAACTCGGCCAGGGCTCTGTGGACTCCGCCAGGGCTCTGTGGACTCCGCCAGGGCTCTGTGAACTCGGCCAGGGCTCTGTGGACTCCGACAGGGCTCTGTGGACTCTGCCAGGGCTCTGTGGACGTGGCCAGGGCTCTGTGAACTCGGCCAGGGCTCTGTGGACTCGGCCAGGGCTCTGTGGACTCTGCCAGGGCTCTGTGGACTCCGACAGGGCTCTGTGAACTCGGCCAGGGCTCTGTGGACTCCGCCAGGGCTCTGTGAACTCGGCCAGGGCTCTGTGGACTCCGCCAGGGCTCTGTGGACTCGACCAGGGCTCTGTGGACTCCGCCAAGGCTCTGTGGTCGTGGCCAGGGCTCTGTGGACTCGGCCAGGGCTCTGTGGACTCCGCCAGGGCTCTGTGGACTCTGCCAGGGCTCTGTGGACTCCGCCAGGGCTCTGTGGACGTGGCCAGGGCTCTGTGAACTCGGCCAGGGCTCTGTGGACTCGGCCAGGGCTCTGTGGACTCTGCCAGGGCTCTGTGGACTCCGCCAGGGCTCTGTGGACTCTGCCAGGGCTCTGTGGACGTGGCCAGGGCTCTGTGAACTCGGCCAGGGCTCTGTGGACTCGGCCAGGGCTCTGTGGTCTCTGCCAGGGCTCTGTGGACTCCGACAGGGCTCTGTGAACTCGGCCAGGGCTCTGTGGACTCGGCCAGGGCTCTGTGGACTCCGCCAGGGCTCTGTGGACGTGGCCAGGGCTCTGTGGACTCGGCCAGGGCTCTGTGGACTCGGCCAGGGCTCTGTGGACTCCTCCAGGGCTCTGTGGACGTGGCCAGGGCTCTGTGGACTCGGCCAGGGCTCTGTGGACTCGGCCAGGGCTCTGTGAACTCTGCCAGGGCTCTGTGGACTCGGCCAGGGCTCTGTGGACTCCGCCAGGGCTCTGTGAACTCGGCCAGGGCTCTGTGGACTCCGCCAGGGCTCTGTGGATGTGGCCAGGGCTCTGTGGATGTGGCCAGGGCTCTGTGGACTCGGCCAGGGCTCTGTGGACTCCGCCAGGGCTCTGTGAACTCGGCCAGGGCTCTGTGGACTCCGCCAGGGCTCTGTGGAGTCGGCCAGGGCTCTGTGGACTCCGCCAGGGCTCTGTGGACTCGGCCAGGGTTCTGTGGACTCGGCCAGGGCTCTGTGGACTCCGCCAGGGCTCTGTGAACTCGGCCAGGGCTCTGTGGACTCGGCCAGGGCTCTGTGGACTCCACCAGGGCTCTGTGAACTCGGCCAGGGCTCTGTGGACTCCGCCAGGGCTCTGTGGACACGACCAGGGCTCTGTGGACTCCGCCAAGGCTCTGTGGTCGTGGCCAGGGCTCTGTGGACTCGGCCAGGGCTCTGTGGACTCCGCCAGGGCTCTGTGGACTCTGCCAGGGCTCTGTGGACTCCGCCAGGGCTCTGTGGACTCGGCCAGGGCTCTGTGGACTCGGCCAGGGCTCTGTGGACTCTGCCAGGGCTCTGTGGACTGCGACAGGGCTCTGTGGACTCTGCCAGGGCTCTGTGGACGTGGCCAGGGCTCTGTGAACTCGGCCAGGGCTCTGTGGACTCGGCCAGGGCTCTGTGGACTCTGCCAGGGCTCTCTGAACTCGGCCAGGGCTCTGTGGACTCGGCCAGGGCTCTGTGGACTCGGCCAGGGCTCTGTGGACTCCACCAGGGCTCTGTGGACTCCGCCAGGGCTCTGTGGTCGTGGCCAGGGCTCTGTGGACATGGCCAGGGCTCTGTGAACTCGGCCAGGGCTCTGTGGCTTCCGCCAGGGTTCTGTGAACTAGGCCAGGGCTCTGTGGACTCGGCCACGGCTCTGTGGACTCCGCCAGGGCTCTGTGCACTCCGCCAGGGCTCTGTGGACTCGGCCAGGGCTCTGTGAACTCGGCCAGGGCTCTGTGGACTCGGCCAGGGCTCTGTGGACTCGGCCAGGGCTCTGTGGACTCCGCCAGGGCTCTGTGAACTCGGCCAGGGCTCTGTGGACTCCACCAGGGCTCTGTGGATGTGGCAAGGGCTCTGTGGATGTGGCCAGGGCTCTGTGGACTCCGCCAGGGCTCTGTGGACTCGGCCAGGGCTCTGTGGACTCCGCCAGGGCTCTGTGGATGTGGCAAGGGCTCTGTGGATGTGGCCAGGGCTCTGTGGACTCCCCCAGGGCTCTGTGGACTCCGCCAGGGCTCTGTGGACTCTGCCAGGGCTCTGTGGACTCCGCCAGGGCTCTGTGAACTCGGCCAGGGCCCTGTGAACTCGGCCAGGGCTCTTTGGACTCCGCCAGGGCTCTGTGAACTCGGCCAGGGCTCTGTGGACTCGGCCAGGGCTCTGTGAACTCGGCCAGGGCTCTGTGGACTCCGCCAGGGCTCTGTGGACTCCGCCAGGGCTCTGTGAACTCGGCCAGGGCTCTGTGGACTCCGACAGGGCTCTGTGGACTCTGCCAGGGCTCTGTGGACGTGGCCAGGGCTCTGTGAACTCGGCCAGGGCTCTGTGGACTCGGCCAGGGCTCTGTGGACTCTGCCAGGGCTCTGTGGACTCCGACAGGGCTCTGTGAACTCGGCCAGGGCTCTGTGGACTCCACCAGGGCTCTGTGAACTCGGCCAGGGCTCTGTGGACTCCGCCAGGGCTCTGTGGACACGACCAGGGCTCTGTGGACTCCGCCAAGGCTCTGTGGTCGTGGCCAGGGCTCTGTGGACTCGGCCAGGGCTCTGTGGACTCCGCCAGGGCTCTGTGGACTCTGCCAGGGCTCTGTGGACTCCGCCAGGGCTCTGTGGACGTGGCCAGGGCTCTGTGAACTCGGCCAGGGCTCTGTGGACTCGGCCAGGGCTCTGTGGACTCTGCCAGGGCTCTGTGGACTCCGACAGGGCTCTGTGGACTCTGCCAGGGCTCTGTGGACGTGGCCAGGGCTCTGTGAACTCGGCCAGGGCTCTGTGGACTCGGCCAGGGCTCTGTGGTCTCTGCCAGGGCTCTGTGGACTCCGACAGGGCTCTGTGAACTCGGCCAGGGCTCTGTGGACTCGGCCAGGGCTCTGTGAACTCGGCCAGGGCTCTGTGGACTCCGCCAGGGCTCTGTGGACTCCGCCAGGGCTCTGTGGACGTGGCCAGGGCTCTGTGGACTCGGCCAGGGCTCTGTGGACTCGGCCAGGGCTCTGTGGACTCCTCCAGGGCTCTGTGGACGTGGCCAGGGCTCTGTGGACTCGGCCAGGGCTCTGTGGACTCGGCCAGGGCTCTGTGAACTCTGCCAGGGCTCTGTGGACTCGGCCAGGGCTCTGTGGACTCCGCCAGGGCTCTGTGAACTCGGCCAGGGCTCTGTGGACTCCGCCAGGGCTCTGTGGATGTGGCCAGGGCTCTGTGGATGTGGCCAGGGCTCTGTGGACTCGGCCAGGGCTCTGTGGACTCCGCCAGGGCTCTGTGAACTCGGCCAGGGCTCTGTGGACTCCGCCAGGGCTCTGTGGAGTCGGCCAGGGCTCTGTGGACTCCGCCAGGGCTCTGTGGACTCGGCCAGGGTTCTGTGGACTCGGCCAGGGCTCTGTGGACTCCGCCAGGGCTCTGTGAACTCGGCCAGGGCTCTGTGGACTCGGCCAGGGCTCTGTGGACTCCACCAGGGCTCTGTGAACTCGGCCAGGGCTCTGTGGACTCCGCCAGGGCTCTGTGGACACGACCAGGGCTCTGTGGACTCCGCCAAGGCTCTGTGGTCGTGGCCAGGGCTCTGTGGACTCCGCCAGGGCTCTGTGGACTCCGCCAGGGCTCTGTGGACTCTGCCAGGGCTCTGTGGACTCCGCCAGGGCTCTGTGGACTCGGCCAGGGCTCTGTGGACTCGGCCAGGGCTCTGTGGACTCTGCCAGGGCTCTGTGGACTGCGACAGGGCTCTGTGGACTCTGCCAGGGCTCTGTGGACTCCGCCAGGGCTCTGTGAACTCGGCCAGGGCTCTGTGGACTCGGCCAGGGCTCTGTGGACTCCGCCAGGGCTCTGTGAACTCCGCCAGGGCTCTGTGGTCGTGGCCAGGGCTCTGTGGACGTGGCCAGGGCTCTGTGAACTCGGCCAGGGCTCTGTGGACTCCGCCAGGGCTCTGTGAACTCGGCCAGGGCTCTGTGGACTCGGCCAGGGCTCTGTGGACTCCACCAGGGCTCTGTGGACTCCGCCAGGGCTCTGTGGTCGTGGCCAGGGCTCTGTGGACGTGGCCAGGGCTCTGTGGACTCTGCCAGGGCTCTGTGGACTCGGCCAGGGCTCTGTGAACTCGGCCAGGGCTCTGTGGACTCGGCCAGGGCTCTGTGGACTTGGCCAGGGCTCTGTGGACTCGGCCAGGGCTCTGTGGACTCCGCCAGGGCTCTGTGAACTCGGCCAGGGCTCTGTGAACTCGGCCAGGGCTCTGTGGACTCGGCCAGGGCTCTGTGGACTCCGCCAGGGCTCTGTGAACTCCGCCAGGGCTCTGTGGACGTGGCCAGGGCTCTGTGGACGTGGCCAGGGCTCTGTGAACTCGGCCAGGGCTCTGTGGACTCCGCCAGGGCTCTGTGAACTCGGCCAGGGCTCTGTGGACTCGGCCAGGGCTCTGTGGACTCCGCCAGGGCTCTGTGAACTCCGCCAGGGCTCTGTGGACGTGGCCAGGGCTCTGTGGACGTGGCCAGGGCTCTGTGGACTCTGCCAGGGCTCTGTGGACTCGGCCAGGGCTCTGTGAACTCGGCCAGGGCTCTGTGGACTCGGCCAGGGCTCTGTGGACTTGGCCAGGGCTCTGTGGACTCGGCCAGGGCTCTGTGGACTCCGCCAGGGCTCTGTGAACTCGGCCAGGGCTCTGTGGACTCGGCCAGGGCTCTGTGGACTCCACCAGGGCTCTGTGGACTCCGCCAGGGCTCTGTGGACGTGGCCAGGGCTCTGTGGACGTGGCCAGGGCTCTGTGAACTCGGCCAGGGCTCTGTGGATTCCGCCAGGGTTCTGTGAACTAGGCCAGGGCTCTGTGGACTCGGCCACGGCTCTGTGGACTCCGCCAGGGCTCTGTGCACTCCACCAGGGCTCTGTGGACTCGGCCAGGGCTCTGTGAACTCGGCCAGGGCTCTGTGGACTCGGCCAGGGCTCTGTGGACTCGGCCAGGGCTCTGTGGACTCCGCCAGGGCTCTGTGAACTCGGCCAGGGCTCTGTGGACTCCACCAGGGCTCTGTGGATGTGGCAAGGGCTCTGTGGATGTGGCCAGGGCTCTGTGGACTCCGCCAGGGCTCTGTGGACTCGGCCAGGGCTCTGTGGACTCCGCCAGGGCTCTGTGGATGTGGCAAGGGCTCTGTGGATGTGGCCAGGGCTCTGTGGACTCCGCCAGGGCTCTGTGGACTCCGCCAGGGCTCTGTGGACTCTGCCAGGGCTCTGTGGACTCCGCCAGGGCTCTGTGAACTCGGCCAGGGCCCTGTGAACTCGGCCAGGGCTCTGTGGACTCCGCCAGGGCTCTGTGAACTCGGCCAGGGCTCTGTGGACTCGGCCAGGGCTCTGTGAACTCGGCCAGGGCTCTGTGGACTCCGCCAGGGCTCTGTGGACTCCGCCAGGGCTCTGTGAACTCGGCCAGGGCTCTGTGGACTCCGACAGGGCTCTGTGGACTCTGCCAGGGCTCTGTGGACGTGGCCAGGGCTCTGTGAACTCGGCCAGGGCTCTGTGGACTCGGCCAGGGCTCTGTGGACTCTGCCAGGGCTCTGTGGACTCCGCCAGGGCTCTGTGAACTCGGCCAGGGCTCTGTGGACTCCGCCAGGGCTCTGTGAACTCGGCCAGGGCTCTGTGGACTCCGCCAGGGCTCTGTGGACTCGACCAGGGCTCTGTGGACTCCGCCAGGGCTCTGTGGTCTTGGCCAGGGCTCTGTGGACTCGGCCAGGGCTCTGTGGACTCCGCCAGGGCTCTGTGGACTCTGCCAGGGCTCTGTGGACTCCGCCAGGGCTCTGTGGACTTGGCCAGGGCTCTGTGAACTCGGCCAGGGCTCTGTGGACTCGGCCAGGGCTCTGTGGACTCTGCCAGGGCTCTGTGGACTCCGCCAGGGCTCTGTGGACTCTGCCAGGGCTCTGTGGACGTGGCCAGGGCTCTGTGAACTCGGCCAGGGCTCTGTGGACTCGGCCAGGGCTCTGTGGTCTCTGCCAGGGCTCTGTGGACTCCGCCAGGGCTCTGTGAACTCGGCCAGGGCTCTGTGGACTCGGCCAGGGCTCTGTGGACTCCGCCAGGGCTCTGTGGACGTGGCCAGGGCTCTGTGGACTCGGCCAGGGCTCTGTGGACTCGGCCAGGGCTCTGTGGACTCCTCCAGGGCTCTGTGGACGTGGCCAGGGCTCTGTGGACTCGGCCAGGGCTCTGTGGACTCGGCCAGGGCTCTGTGAACTCTGCCAGGGCTCTGTGGACTCGGCCAGGGCTCTGTGGACTCCGCCAGGGCTCTGTGAACTCGGCCAGGGCTCTGTGGACTCCGCCAGGGCTCTGTGGATGTGGCCAGGGCTCTGTGGATGTGGCCAGGGCTCTGTGGACTCGGCCAGGGCTCTGTGGACTCCGCCAGGGCTCTGTGAACTCGGCCAGGGCTCTGTGGACTCCGCCAGGGCTCTGTGGAGTCGGCCAGGGCTCTGTGGACTCCGCCAGGGCTCTGTGGACTCGGCCAGGGTTCTGTGGACTCGGCCAGGGCTCTGTGGACTCCGCCAGGGCTCTGTGAACTCGGCCAGGGCTCTGTGGACTCGGCCAGGGCTCTGTGGACTCCACCAGGGCTCTGTGAACTCGGCCAGGGCTCTGTGGACTCCGCCAGGGCTCTGTGGACACGACCAGGGCTCTGTGGACTCCGCCAGGGCTCTGTGGTCGTGGCCAGGGCTCTGTGGACTCGGCCAGGGCTCTGTGGACTCCGCCAGGGCTCTGTGGACTCTGCCAGGGCTCTGTGGACTCCGCCAGGGCTCTGTGGACTCGGCCAGGGCTCTGTGGACTCGGCCAGGGCTCTGTGGACTCTGCCAGGGCTCTGTGGACTGCGACAGGGCTCTGTGGACTCTGCCAGGGCTCTGTGGACTTGGCCAGGGCTCTGTGAACTCGGCCAGGGCTCTGTGGACTCGGCCAGGGCTCTGTGGACTCTGCCAGGGCTCTCTGAACTCGGCCAGGGCTCTGTGGACTCGGCCAGGGCTCTGTGGACTCGGCCAGGGCTCTGTGGACTCCGCCAGGGCTCTGTGAACTCGGCCAGGGCTCTGTGGACTCTGCCAGGGCTCTGTGGACTCTGCCAGGGCTCTGTGGACTCTGCCAGGGCTCTGTGGACTCTGCCAGGGCTCTGTGAACTCGGCCAGGGCTCTGTGGACTCGGCCAGGGCTCTGTGAACTCTGCCAGGGCTCTGTGGACTCCGCCAGGGCTCTGTGGACTCGGCCAGGGCTCTGTGGACTCCGCCAGGGCTCTGTGAACTCGGCCAGGGCTCTGTGGACTCGGCCAGGGCTCTGTGGACTCCGCCAGGGCTCTGTGGACTCCGCCAGGGCTCTGTGGTCGTGGCCAGGGCTCTGTGGACGTGGCCAGGGCTCTGTGGACTCGGCCAGGGCTCTGTGGCTTCCGCCAGGGCTCTGTGAACTAGGCCAGGGCTCTGTGGACTCGGCCAGGGCTCTGTGGACACTGCCAGGGCTCTGTGGACTCTGCCAGGGCTCTGTGGACTCTGCCAGGGCTCTGTGAACTGCGACAGGGCTCTGTGGACTCTGCCAGGGCTCTGTGGACGTGGCCAGGGCTCTGTGAACTCGGCCAGGGCTCTGTGGACTCGGCCAGGGCTCTGTGAACTCGGCCAGGGCTCTCTGAACTCGGCCAGGGCTCTGTGGACTCGGCCAGGGCTCTGTGGACTCGGCCAGGGCTCTGTGGCTTCCGCCAGGGCTCTGTGAACTCGGCCAGGGCTCTGTGGACTCGGCCAGGGCTCTGTGGACTCCGCCAGGGCTCTGTGGACTCCGCCAGGGCTCTGTGGACTCGGCCAGGGCTCTGTGAACTCGGCCAGGGCTCTGTGGACTCGGCCAGGGCTCTGTGGACTCGGCCAGGGCTCTGTGGACTCCGCCAGGGCTCTGTGAACTCCGCCAGGGCTCTGTGAACTCGGCCAGGGCTCTGTGGACTCCGCCAGGGCTCTGTGGACTCCGCCAGGGCTCTGTGGACTCCGCCAGGGCTCTGTGAACTCGGCCAGGGCTCTGTGGACTCCGCCAGGGCTCTGTGGACTCCGCCAGGGCTCTGTGGACTCCGCCAGGGCTCTGTGGACTCGGCCAGGGCTCTGTGGACTCCGCCAGGGCTCTGTGAACTCGGCCAGGGCTCTGTGGACTCCGCCAGGGCTCTGTGGATGTGGCAAGGGCTCTGTGGATGTGGCCAGGGCTCTGTGGACTCCGCCAGGGCTCTGTGGACTCGGCCAGGGCTCTGTGGACTCCGCCAGGGCTCTGTGAACTCGGCCAGGGCTCTGTGGACTCCGCCAGGGCTCTGTGGACTCCGCCAGGGCTCTGTGGACTCTGCCAGGGCTCTGTGGATGTGGCAAGGGCTCTGTGGATGTGGCCAGGGCTCTGTGGACTCCGCCAGGGCTATGTGGACTCGGCCAGGGCTCTGTGGACTCTGCCAGGGCTCTGTGGACTCCGCCAGGGCTCTGTGAACTCGGCCAGGGCTCTGTGGACTCGGCCAGGGCTCTGTGAACTCGGCCAGGGCTCTGTGGACTTGGCCAGGGCTCTGTGGACTCGGCCAGGGCTCTGTGGACTCGGCCAGGGCTCTGTGCACTCCGCCAGGGCTCTGTGGACTCCGCCAGGGCTCTGTGGACTCCGCCAGGGCTCTGTGAACTCGGCCAGGGCTCTGTGGACTCGGCCAGGGCTCTGTGGACTTGGCCAGGGCTCTGTGGATGTGGCCAGGGCTCTGTGGACTCGGCCAGGGCTCTGTGGACTCAGCCAGGGCTCTGTGGACTCCGCCAGGGCTCTGTGAACTCGGCCAGGGCTCTGTGGACTCGGCCAGGGCTCTGTGGACTCGGCCAGGGCTCTGTGGACTCCGCCAGGGCTCTGTGGACGTGGCCAGGGCTCTGTGGACTCGGCCAGGGCTCTGTGGACTCTGCCAGGGCTCTGTGGACACAGCCAGGGCTCTGTGGACTCGGCCAGGGCTCTGTGGACTCGGCCAGGGCTCTGTGGACGTGGCCAGGGCTCTGTGGACTCGGCCAGGGCTCTGTGGACTCGGCCAGGGCTCTGTGGACTCGGCCAGGGCTCTGTGGACTCGGCCAGGGCTCTGTGAACTCGGCCAGGGCTCTGTGGACTCCGCCAGGGCTCTGTGGACTCGGCCAGGGCTCTGTGAACTCTGCCAGGGCTCTGTGGACTCCGCCAGGGCTCTGTGGACTCGGCCAGGGCTCTGTGGACTCTGCCAGGGCTCTGTGGACTTGGCCAGGGCTCTGTGGACTCGGCCAGGGCTCTGTGGACTCCGCCAGGGCTCTGTGGACTCGGCCAGGGCTCTGTGGACTCGGCCAGGGCTCTGTGAACTCCGCCAGGGCTCTGTGGACTCCGCCAGGGCTCTGTGGACTCGGCCAGGGCTCTGTGAACTCGGCCAGGGCTCTGTGGACTCGGCCAGGGCTCTGTGGACTCCGCCAGGGCTCTGTGAACTCGGCCAGGGCTCTGTGGACTCTGCCAGGGCTCTGTGGACTCTGCCAGGGCTCTGTGGACGTGGCCAGGGCTCTGTGAACTCGGCCAGGGCTCTGTGGACTCCGCCAGGGCTCTGTGGACTCTGCCAGGGCTCTGTGGACTCCGCCAGGGCTCTGTGAACTCGGCCAGGGCTCTGTGGACTCGGCCAGGGCTCTGTGGACTCCGCCAGGGCTCTGTGGACTCGGCCAGGGCTCTGTGGACTCCGCCAGGGCTCTGTGAACTCGGCCAGGGCTCTGTGGACTCGGCCAGGGCTCTGTGGATGTGGCCAGGGCTCTGTGGATGTGGCCAGGGCTCTGTGGACTCGGCCAGGGCTCTGTGGACTCCGCCAGGGCTCTGTGAACTCGGCCAGGGCTCTGTGGACTCCGCCAGGGCTCTGTGGACTCGGCCAGGGCTCTGTGGACTCCGCCAGGGCTCTGTGGATGTGGCAAGGGCTCTGTGGATGTGGCCAGGGCTCTGTGGACTCCGCCAGGGCTCTGTGAACTCGGCCAGGGCTCTGTGAACTCGGCCAGGGCTCTGTGGACTCCGCCAGGGCTCTGTGGACTCGGCCAGGGCTCTGTGGACTCCGCCAGGGCTCTGTGGACTCGGCCAGGGCTCTGTGAACTCGGCCAGGGCTCTGTGGACTCCGCCAGGGCTCTGTGGATGTGGCAAGGGCTCTGTGGATGTGGCCAGGGCTCTGTGGACTCCGCCAGGGCTCTGTGGACTCGGCCAGGGCTCTGTGAACTCGGCCAGGGCTCTGTGGACTCCGCCAGGGCTCTGTGAACTCGGCCAGGGCTCTGTGGACTCGGCCAGGGCTCTGTGGACTCGGCCAGGGCTCTGTGGACTCCGCCAGGGCTCTGTGGACTCCGCCAGGGCTCTGTGAACTCGGCCAGGGCTCTGTGGACTCCGACAGGGCTCTGTGGACTCTGCCAGGGCTCTGTGGACGTGGCCAGGGCTCTGTGAACTCGGCCAGGGCTCTGTGGACTCCGCCAGGGCTCTGTGGACTCTGCCAGGGCTCTGTGGACTCCGCCAGGGCTCTGTGAACTCGGCCAGGGCTCTGTGGACTCGGCCAGGGCTCTGTGAACTCGGCCAGGGCTCTGTGGACTCCGCCAGGGCTCTGTGGACTCCGCCAGGGCTCTGTGAACTCGGCCAGGGCTCTGTGGACTCCGCCAGGGCTCTGTGGACGTGGCCAGGGCTCTGTGGACTCGGCCAGGGCTCTGTGGACTCGGCCAGGGCTCTGTGGACTCCGCCAGGGCTCTGTGGACGTGGCCAGGGCTCTGTGGACTCGGCCAGGGCTCTGTGGACTCGGCCAGGGCTCTGTGAACTCTGCCAGGGCTCTGTGGACTCGGCCAGGGCTCTGTGGACTCCGCCAGGGCTCTGTGAACTCGGCCAGGGCTCTGTGGACTCGGCCAGGGCTCTGTGGATGTGGCCAGGGCTCTGTGGACTCGGCCAGGGCTCTGTGGACTCCGCCAGGGCTCTGTGAACTCGGCCAGGGCTCTGTGGACTCCGCCAGGGCTCTGTGGAGTCGGCCAGGGCTCTGTGGACTCCGCCAGGGCTCTGTGGACTCGGCCAGGGCTCTGTGGACTCGGCCAGGGCTCTGTGGACTCCGCCAGGGCTCTGTGAACTCGGCCAGGGCTCTGTGGACTCGGCCAGGGCTCTGTGGACTCCACCAGGGCTCTGTGAACTCGGCCAGGGCTCTGTGGACTCCGCCAGGGCTCTGTGGACACGACCAGGGCTCTGTGGACTCCGCCAGGGCTCTGTGGTCGTGGCCAGGGCTCTGTGGACTCGGCCAGGGCTCTGTGGACTCCGCCAGGGCTCTGTGGACTCTGCCAGGGCTCTGTGGACTCCGCCAGGGCTCTGTGGACTCGGCCAGGGCTCTGTGGACTCGGCCAGGGCTCTGTGGACTCTGCCAGGGCTCTGTGGACTGCGACAGGGCTCTGTGGACTCTGCCAGGGCTCTGTGGACGTGGCCAGGGCTCTGTGAACTCGGCCAGGGCTCTGTGAACTCGGCCAGGGCTCTGTGGACTCTGCCAGGGCTCTCTGAACTCGGCCAGGGCTCTGTGGACTCGGCCAGGGCTCTGTGGACTCGGCCAGGGCTCTGTGGCTTCCGCCAGGGCTCTGTGAACTCGGCCAGGGCTCTGTGGACTCTGCCAGGGCTCTGTGGACTCTGCCAGGGCTCTGTGGAATCTGCCAGGGCTCTGTGGACTCTGCCAGGGCTCTGTGAACTCGGCCAGGGCTCTGTGGACTCGGCCAGGGCTCTGTGAACTCTGCCAGGGCTCTGTGGACTCCGCCAGGGCTCTGTGGACTCGGCCAGGGCTCTGTGGACTCCGCCAGGGCTCTGTGAACTCGGCCAGGGCTCTGTGGACTCCGCCAGGGCTCTGTGGACACCACCAGGGCTCTGTGGACTCCGCCAGGGCTCTGTGGACGTGGCCAGGGCTCTGTGGACTCGGCCAGGGCTCTGTGGACTCTGCCAGGGCTCTGTGGACTCGGCCAGGGCTCTGTGGACTCCGCCAGGGCTCTGTGGACTCGGCCAGGGCTCTGTGGACTTGGCCAGGGCTCTGTGGACTCGGCCAGGGCTCTGTGGACTCCGCCAGGGCTCTGTGGACTCGGCCAGGGCTCTGTGGACGTGGCCAGGGCTCTGTGAACTCGGCCAGGGCTCTGTGGACTCGGCCAGGGCTCTGTGAACTCGGCCAGGGCTCTGTGGACTCGGCCAGGGCTCTGTGGACTCGGCCAGGGCTCTGTGGACTCCGCCAGGGCTCTGTGGACGCGGCCAGGGCTCTGTGGACTCGGCCAGGGCTCTGTGGACTCGGCCAGGGCTCTGTGGACTCCGCCAGGGCTCTGTGGATGTGGCCAGGGCTCTGTGGACTCGGCCAGGGCTCTGTGGACTCGGCCAGGGCTCTGTGGACTCCGCCAGGGCTCTGTGGACTCGGCCAGGGCTCTGTGGACTCGGCCAGGGCTCTGTGGACTCGGCCAGGGCTCTGTGGATGTGGCCAGGGCTCTGTCGATGTGGCCAGGGCTCTGTGGACTCGGCCAGGGCTCTGTGGACTCCGCCAGGGCTCTGTGAACTCGGCCAGGGCTCTGTGGACTCCGCCAGGGCTCTGTGAACTCGGCCAGGGCTCTGTGGACTCCGCCAGGGCTCTGTGGACTCGGCCAGGGCTCTGTGGACTCGGCCAGGGCTCTGTGGACTCCGCCAGGGCTCTGTGAACTCGGCCAGGGCTCTGTGGACTCGGCCAGGGCTCTGTGGACTCCGCCAGGGCTCTGTGAACTCGGCCAGGGCTCTGTGGACTCCGCCAGGGCTCTGTGGACTCGGCCAGGGCTCTGTGGATGTGGCCAGGGCTCTGTGGATGTGGCCAGGGCTCTGTGGACTCGGCCAGGGCTCTGTGGACTCCGCCAGGGCTCTGTGAACTCGGCCAGGGCTCTGTGGACTCCGCCAGGGCTCTGTGGACTCGGCCAGGGCTCTGTGGACTCTGCCAGGGCTCTGTGGACTCGGCCAGGGCTCTGTGGACTCGGCCAGGGCTCTGTGGACTCCGCCAGGGCTCTGTGAACTCGGCCAGGGCTCTGTGGACTCGGCCAGGGCTCTGTGGACTCCACCAGGGCTCTGTGAACTCGGCCAGGGCTCTGTGGACTCCGCCAGGGCTCTGTGGACACCACCAGGGCTCTGTGGACTCCGCCAGGGCTCTGTGGTCGTGGCCAGGGCTCTGTGGACTCGGCCAGGGCTCTGTGGACTCGGCCAGGGCTCTGTGGACTCTGCCAGGGCTCTGTGGACTCGGCCAGGGCTCTGTGGACTCGGCCAGGGCTCTGTGGACTCTGCCAGGGCTCTGTGGACTCTGCCAGGGCTCTGTGGACTCCGCCAGGGCTCTGTGGACTCCGCCAGGGCTCTGTGGACTCGGCCAGGGCTCTGTGAACTCGGCCAGGGCTCTGTGGACTCGGCCAGGGCTCTGTGAACTCGGCCAGGGCTCTGTGAACTCGGCCAGGGCTCTGTGGACTCGGCCAGGGCTCTGTGGACTCGGCCAGGGCTCTGTGAACTCGGCCAGGGCTCTGTGGACTCGGCCAGGGCTCTGTGGACTCGGCCAGGGCTCTGTGGACTCCGCCAGGGCTCTGTGGACTCCGCCAGGGCTCTGTGGACTCCGCCAGGGCTCTGTGGACTCGGCCAGGGCTCTGTGGACTCGGCCAGGGCTCTGTGAACTCGGCCAGGGCTCTGTGGACTCGGCCAGGGCTCTGTGGACTCGGCCAGGGCTCTGTGGACTCCGCCAGGGCTCTGTGAACTCCGCCAGGGCTCTGTGAACTCGGCCAGGGCTCTGTGGACTCGGCCAGGGCTCTGTGGACTCCGCCAGGGCTCTGTGGACTCCGCCAGGGCTCTGTGGACTCCGCCAGGGCTCTGTGAACTCGGCCAGGGCTCTGTGGACTCGGCCAGGGCTCTGTGGATGTGGCCAGGGCTCTGTGGACTCCGCCAGGGCTCTGTGGACTCGGCCAGGGCTCTGTGGACTCTGCCAGGGCTCTGTGGACTCCGCCAGGGCTCTGTGAACTCGGCCAGGGCTCTGTGGACTCGGCCAGGGCTCTGTGAACTCGGCCAGGGCTCTGTGGACGTGGCCAGGGCTCTGTGGACTCGGCCAGGGCTCTGTGGACTCGGCCAGGGCTCTGTGCACTCCGCCAGGGCTCTGTGGACTCCGCCAGGGCTCTGTGGACTCCAACAGGGCTCTGTGAACTCGGCCAGGGCTCTGTGGACTCGGCCAGGGCTCTGTGGACTTGGCCAGGGCTCTGTGGATGTGGCCAGGGCTCTGTGGACTCGGCCAGGGCTCTGTGGACTCAGCCAGGGCTCTGTGGACTCCGCCAGGGCTCTGTGAACTCGGCCAGGGCTCTGTGGACTCGGCCAGGGCTCTGTGGACTCGGCCAGGGCTCTGTGGACTCCGCCAGGGCTCTGTGGACGTGGCCAGGGCTCTGTGGACTCGGCCAGGGCTCTGTGGACTCTGCCAGGGCTCTGTGGACACATCCAGGGCTCTGTGGACTCGGCCAGGGCTCTGTGGACTCGGCCAGGGCTCTGTGGACGTGGCCAGGGCTCTGTGGACTCGGCCAGGGCTCTGTGGACTCGGCCAGGGCTCTGTGGACTCGGCCAGGGCTCTGTGGACTCGGCCAGGGCTCTGTGAACACGGCCAGGGCTCTGTGGACTCCGCCAGGGCTCTGTGGACTCGGCCAGGGCTCTGTGAACACTGCCAGGGCTCTGTGGACTCCGCCAGGGCTCTGTGGACTCGGCCAGGGCTCTGTGGACTCTGCCAGGGCTCTGTGGACGTGGCCAGGGCTCTGTGGACTCGGCCAGGGCTCTGTGGACTCCTCCAGGGCTCTGTGGACTCGGCCAGGGCTCTGTGGACTCGGCCAGGGCTCTGTGAACTCCGCCAGGGCTCTGTGGACTCCGCCAGGGCTCTGTGGACTCGGCCAGGGCTCTGTGAACTCGGCCAGGGCTCTGTGGACTCGGCCAGGGCTCTGTGGACTCCGCCAGGGCTCTGTGGACTCGGCCAGGGCTCTGTGGACTCTGCCAGGGCTCTGTGGACTCTGCCAGGGCTCTGTGGACGTGGCCAGGGCTCTGTGAACTCGGCCAGGGCTCTGTGGACTCCGCCAGGGCTCTGTGGACTCTGCCAGGGCTCTGTGGACTCCGCCAGGGCTCTGTGAACTCGGCCAGGGCTCTGTGGACTCGGCCAGGGCTCTGTGAACTCCGCCAGGGCTCTGTGAACTCGGCCAGGGCTCTGTGGACTCCGCCAGGGCTCTGTGAACTCGGCCAGGGCTCTGTGGACTCGGCCAGGGCTCTGTGGATGTGGCCAGGGCTCTGTGGATGTGGCCAGGGCTCTGTGGACTCGGCCAGGGCTCTGTGGACTCCGCCAGGGCTCTGTGAACTCGGCCAGGGCTCTGTGGACTCCGCCAGGGCTCTGTGGACTCGGCCAGGGCTCTGTGGACTCCGCCAGGGCTCTGTGGATGTGGCAAGGGCTCTGTGGATGTGGCCAGGGCTCTGTGGACTCCGCCAGGGCTCTGTGAACTCGGCCAGGGCTCTGTGAACTCGGCCAGGGCTCTGTGGACTCCGCCAGGGCTCTGTGAACTCGGCCAGGGCTCTGTGGACTCCGCCAGGGCTCTGTGGACTCGGCCAGGGCTCTGTGGACTCGGCCAGGGCTCTGTGGACTCCGCCAGGGCTCTGTGGATGTGGCCAGGGCTCTGTGGATGTGGCCAGGGCTCTGTGGACTCCGCCAGGGCTCTGTGGACTCGGCCAGGGCTCTGTGAACTCGGCCAGGGCTCTGTGGACTCCGCCAGGGCTCTGTGGACTCGGCCAGGGCTCTGTGGACTCGGCCAGGGCTCTGTGAACTCGGCCAGGGCTCTGTGGACTCCGCCAGGGCTCTGTGGACTCCGCCAGGGCTCTGTGGACTCGGCCAGGGCTCTGTGGACTCCGCCAGGGCTCTGTGGACTCTGCCAGGGCTCTGTGGACGTGGCCAGGGCTCTGTGAACTCGGCCAGGGCTCTGTGGACTCCGCCAGGGCTCTGTGGACTCTGCCAGGGCTCTGTGGACTCCGCCAGGGCTCTGTGAACTCGGCCAGGGCTCTGTGGACTCGGCCAGGGCTCTGTGAACTCGGCCAGGGCTCTGTGGACTCCGCCAGGGCTCTGTGGACTCCGCCAGGGCTCTGTGAACTCGGCCAGGGCTCTGTGGACTCCGCCAGGGCTCTGTGGACGTGGCCAGGGCTCTGTGGACTCGGCCAGGGCTCTGTGGACTCGGCCAGGGCTCTGTGGACTCCGCCAGGGCTCTGTGGACTTGGCCAGGGCTCTGTGGACTCGGCCAGGGCTCTGTGGACTCGGCCAGGGCTCTGTGGACTCTGCCAGGGCTCTGTGGACTCGGCCAGGGCTCTGTGGACTCCGCCAGGGCTCTGTGAACTCGGCCAGGGCTCTGTGGACTCGGCCAGGGCTCTGTGGACGTGGCCAGGGCTCTGTGGACTCGGCCAGGGCTCTGTGGACTCCGCCAGGGCTCTGTGAACTCGGCCAGGGCTCTGTGGACTCCGCCAGGGCTCTGTGGACTCGGCCAGGGCTCTGTGGACTCCGCCAGGGCTCTGTGGACTCGGCCAGGGCTCTGTGGACTCGGCCAGGGCTCTGTGGACTCCGCCAGGGCTCTGTGAACTCGGCCAGGGCTCTGTGGACTCGGCCAGGGCTCTGTGGACTCCACCAGGGCTCTGTGAACTCGGCCAGGGCTCTGTGGACTCCGCCAGGGCTCTGTGGACACGACCAGGGCTCTGTGGACTCCGCCAGGGCTCTGTGGTCGTGGCCAGGGCTCTGTGGACTCGGCCAGGGCTCTGTGGACTCCGCCAGGGCTCTGTGGACTCTGCCAGGGCTCTGTGGACTCCGCCAGGGCTCTGTGGACTCGGCCAGGGCTCTGTGGACTCGGCCAGGGCTCTGTGGACTCTGCCAGGGCTCTGTGGACTGCGACAGGGCTCTGTGGACTCTGCCAGGGCTCTGTGGACGTGGCCAGGGCTCTGTGAACTCGGCCAGGGCTCTGTGGACTCGGCCAGGGCTCTGTGGACTCTGCCAGGGCTCTGTGAACTCGGCCAGGGCTCTGTGGACTCGGCCAGGGCTCTGTGGACTCGGCCAGGGCTCTGTGGCCTCCGCCAGGGCTCTGTGAACTCGGCCAGGGCTCTGTGGACTCGGCCAGGGCTCTGTGGACTCTGCCAGGGCTCTGTGGACTCTGCCAGGGCTCTGTGGACTCTGCCAGGGCTCTGTGAACTCGGCCAGGGCTCTGTGGACTCGGCCAGGGCTCTGTGGACTCTGCCAGGGCTCTGTGGACTCCGCCAGGGCTCTGTGGACTCGGCCAGGGCTCTGTGGACTCCGCCAGGGCTCTGTGGACTCGGCCAGGGCTCTGTGGACTCCGCCAGGGCTCTGTGGACTCCGCCAGGGCTCTGTGGACTCCGCCAGGGCTCTGTGGACGTGGCCAGGGCTCTGTGGACTCGGCCAGGGCTCTGTGGACTCTGCCAGGGCTCTGTGGACTCGGCCAGGGCTCTGTGGACTCCGCCAGGGCTCTGTGGACTCGGCCAGGGCTCTGTGGACTCGGCCAGGGCTCTGTGGACTCTGCCAGGGCTCTGTGGACTCCGCCAGGGCTCTGTGGACTCGGCCAGGGCTCTGTGGACTTGGCCAGGGCTCTGTGAACTCGGCCAGGGCTCTGTGGACTCGGCCAGGGCTCTGTGGACTCGGCCAGGGCTCTGTGAACTCGGCCAGGGCTCTGTGGACTCGGCCAGGGCTCTGTGGACTCCGCCAGGGCTCTGTGGACTCGGCCAGGGCTCTGTGGACTCGGCCAGGGCTCTGTGGACTCGGCCAGGGCTCTGTGGACTCCGCCAGGGCTCTGTGGACGTGGCCAGGGCTCTGTGGACTCGGCCAGGGCTCTGTGGACTCGGCCAGGGCTCTGTGGACTCCGCCAGGGCTCTGTGGACTCGGCCAGGGCTCTGTGGACTCGGCCAGGGCTCTGTGGACTCGGCCAGGGCTCTGTGGACGTGGCCAGGGCTCTGTCGATGTGGCCAGGGCTCTGTGGACTCGGCCAGGGCTCTGTGGACTCCGCCAGGGCTCTGTGAACTCGGCCAGGGCTCTGTGGACTCCGCCAGGGCTCTGTGAACTCGGCCAGGGCTCTGTGGACTCCGCCAGGGCTCTGTGGACTCGGCCAGGGCTCTGTGGACTCGGCCAGGGCTCTGTGGACTCCGCCAGGGCTCTGTGAACTCGGCCAGGGCTCTGTGGACTCGGCCAGGGCTCTGTGGACTCCGCCAGGGCTCTGTGAACTCGGCCAGGGCTCTGTGGACTCCGCCAGGGCTCTGTGGACTCGGCCAGGGCTCTGTGGATGTGGCCAGGGCTCTGTGGATGTGGCCAGGGCTCTGTGGACTCGGCCAGGGCTCTGTGGACTCCGCCAGGGCTCTGTGAACTCGGCCAGGGCTCTGTGGACTCCGCCAGGGCTCTGTGGACTCGGCCAGGGCTCTGTGGACTCTGCCAGGGCTCTGTGGACTCGGCCAGGGCTCTGTGGACTCGGCCAGGGCTCTGTGGACTCCGCCAGGGCTCTGTGAACTCGGCCAGGGCTCTGTGGACTCGGCCAGGGCTCTGTGGACTCCACCAGGGCTCTGTGAACTCGGCCAGGGCTCTGTGGACTCCGCCAGGGCTCTGTGGACACCGCCAGGGCTCTGTGGACTCCGCCAGGGCTCTGTGGTCGTGGCCAGGGCTCTGTGGACTCGGCCAGGGCTCTGTGGACTCGGCCAGGGCTCTGTGGACTCGGCCAGGGCTCTGTGGACTCGGCCAGGGCTCTGTGGACTCGGCCAGGGCTCTGTGGACTCTGCCAGGGCTCTGTGGACTCTGCCAGGGCTCTGTGGACTGCGACAGGGCTCTGTGGACTCCGCCAGGGCTCTGTGGACTCGGCCAGGGCTCTGTGAACTCGGCCAGGGCTCTGTGGACTCGGCCAGGGCTCTGTGGACTCGGCCAGGGCTCTGTGAACTCGGCCAGGGCTCTGTGGACTCGGCCAGGGCTCTGTGGACTCGGCCAGGGCTCTGTGAACTCGGCCAGGGCTCTGTGGACTCGGCCAGGGCTCTGTGGACTCGGCCAGGGCTCTGTGGACTCCGCCAGGGCTCTGTGGACTCCGCCAGGGCTCTGTGGACTCCGCCAGGGCTCTGTGAACTCGGCCAGGGCTCTGTGGACTCGGCCAGGGCTCTGTGAACTCGGCCAGGGCTCTGTGGACTCGGCCAGGGCTCTGTGGACTCGGCCAGGGCTCTGTGGACTCCGCCAGGGCTCTGTGAACTCCGCCAGGGCTCTGTGAACTCGGCCAGGGCTCTGTGGACTCGGCCAGGGCTCTGTGGACTCCGCCAGGGCTCTGTGGACTCCGCCAGGGCTCTGTGGACTCCGCCAGGGCTCTGTGAACTCGGCCAGGGCTCTGTGGACTCGGCCAGGGCTCTGTGGACTCCGCCAGGGCTCTGTGGACTCGGCCAGGGCTCTGTGGACTCCGCCAGGGCTCTGTGGACTCGGCCAGGGCTCTGTGGACTCCGCCAGGGCTCTGTGAACTCGGCCAGGGCTCTGTGGACTCCGCCAGGGCTCTGTGGATGTGGCAAGGGCTCTGTGGATGTGGCCAGGGCTCTGTGGACTCCGCCAGGGCTCTGTGGACTCCGCCAGGGCTCTGTGGACTCGGCCAGGGCTCTGTGGACTCCGCCAGGGCTCTGTGGATGTGGCAAGGGCTCTGTGGATGTGGCCAGGGCTCTGTGGACTCCGCCAGGGCTCTGTGGACTCCGCCAGGGCTCTGTGGACTCTGCCAGGGCTCTGTGGACTCCGCCAGGGCTCTGTGAACTCGGCCAGGGCTCTGTGAACTCGGCCAGGGCTCTGTGGACTCGGCCAGGGCTCTGTGGACTCCGCCAGGGCTCTGTGGACTCGGCCAGGGCTCTGTGAACTCGGCCAGGGCTCTGTGGACTCCGCCAGGGCTCTGTGGACTCCGCCAGGGCTCTGTGAACTCGGCCAGGGCTCTGTGGACTCCGCCAGGGCTCTGTGGACTCTGCCAGGGCTCTGTGGACGTGGCCAGGGCTCTGTGAACTCGGCCAGGGCTCTGTGGACTCCGCCAGGGCTCTGTGGACTCGGCCAGGGCTCTGTGGACTCGGCCAGGGCTCTGTGAACTCGGCCAGGGCTCTGTGGACTCCGCCAGGGCTCTGTGGACTCCGCCAGGGCTCTGTGAACTCGGCCAGGGCTCTGTGGACTCCAACAGGGCTCTGTGGACGTGGCCAGGGCTCTGTGGACTCCGCCAGGGCTCTGTGGACTCGGCCAGGGCTCTGTGGACTCCGCCAGGGCTCTGTGGACTTGGCCAGGGCTCTGTGGACTCGGCCAGGGCTCTGTGGACTCGGCCAGGGCTCTGTGAACTCTGCCAGGGCTCTGTGGACTCGGCCAGGGCTCTGTGGACTCCGCCAGGGCTCTGTGAACTCGGCCAGGGCTCTGTGGACTCGGCCAGGGCTCTGTGGATGTGGCCAGGGCTCTGTGGATGTGGCCAGGGCTCTGTGGACTCGGCCAGGGCTCTGTGGACTCCGCCAGGGCTCTGTGAACTCGGCCAGGGCTCTGTGGACTCCGCCAGGGCTCTGTGGAGTCGGCCAGGGCTCTGTGGACTCCGCCAGGGCTCTGTGGACTCGGCCAGGGTTCTGTGGACTCGGCCAGGGCTCTGTGGACTCCGCCAGGGCTCTGTGAACTCGGCCAGGGCTCTGTGGACTCGGCCAGGGCTCTGTGGACTCCGCCAGGGCTCTGTGAACTCGGCCAGGGCTCTGTGGACTCCGCCAGGGCTCTGTGGACACGACCAGGGCTCTGTGGACTCCGCCAGGGCTCTGTGGTCGTGGCCAGGGCTCTGTGGACTCGGCCAGGGCTCTGTGGACTCCGCCAGGGCTCTGTGGACTCTGCCAGGGCTCTGTGGACTCCGCCAGGGCTCTGTGGACTCGGCCAGGGCTCTGTGGACTCGGCCAGGGCTCTGTGGACTCTGCCAGGGCTCTGTGGACTGCGACAGGGCTCTGTGGACTCTGCCAGGGCTCTGTGGACTTGGCCAGGGCTCTGTGGACTCCGCCAGGGCTCTGTGGACTCGGCCAGGGCTCTGTGGACTCCGCCAGGGCTCTGTGGACTCGGCCAGGGCTCTGTGGACTCCGCCAGGGCTCTGTGGACTCCGCCAGGGCTCTGTGGACTCCGCCAGGGCTCTGTGAACTCGGCCAGGGCTCTGTGGACTCCGCCAGGGCTCTGTGGACTCGGCCAGGGCTCTGTGGACTCCGCCAGGGCTCTGTGGATGTGGCAAGGGCTCTGTGGATGGGCCAGGGCTCTGTGGACTCCGCCAGGGCTCTGTGGACTCGGCCAGGGCTCTGTGAACTCGGCCAGGGCTCTGTGGACTCCGCCAGGGCTCTGTGGATGTGGCAAGGGCTCTGTGGATGTGGCCAGGGCTCTGTGGACTCCGCCAGGGCTCTGTGAACTCGGCCAGGGCTCTGTGAACTCGGCCAGGGCTCTGTGGACTCCGCCAGGGCTCTGTGGACTCGGCCAGGGCTCTGTGGACTCCGCCAGGGCTCTGTGGACTCGGCCAGGGCTCTGTGAACTCGGCCAGGGCTCTGTGGACTCCGCCAGGGCTCTGTGGATGTGGCAAGGGCTCTGTGGATGCGGCCAGGGCTCTGTGGACTCCGCCAGGGCTCTGTGAACTCGGCCAGGGCTCTGTGAACTCGGCCAGGGCTCTGTGGACTCCGCCAGGGCTCTGTGAACTCGGCCAGGGCTCTGTGGACTCCGCCAGGGCTCTGTGAACTCGGCCAGGGCTCTGTGGACTCCGCCAGGGCTCTGTGGACTCCGCCAGGGCTCTGTGAACTCGGCCAGGGCTCTGTGGACTCCGACAGGGCTCTGTGGACTCTGCCAGGGCTCTGTGGACGTGGCCAGGGCTCTGTGAACTCGGCCAGGGCTCTGTGGACTCCGCCAGGGCTCTGTGGACTCTGCCAGGGCTCTGTGGACTCCGACAGGGCTCTGTGAACTCGGCCAGGGCTCTGTGGACTCGGCCAGGGCTCTGTGAACTCGGCCAGGGCTCTGTGGACTCCGCCAGGGCTCTGTGGACTCCGCCAGGGCTCTGTGAACTCGGCCAGGGCTCTGTGGACTCCAACAGGGCTCTGTGGACGTGGCCAGGGCTCTGTGGACTCGGCCAGGGCTCTGTGGACTCGGCCAGGGCTCTGTGGACTCCTCCAGGGCTCTGTGGACGTGGCCAGGGCTCTGTGGACTCGGCCAGGGCTCTGTGGACTCGGCCAGGGCTCTGTGAACTCTGCCAGGGCTCTGTGGACTCGGCCAGGGCTCTGTGGACTCGGCCAGGGCTCTGTGGACTCCGCCAGGGCTCTGTGAACTCGGCCAGGGCTCTGTGGACTCGGCCAGGGCTCTGTGGATGTGGCCAGGGCTCTGTGGACTCGGCCAGGGCTCTGTGGACTCCGCCAGGGCTCTGTGAACTCGGCCAGGGCTCTGTGGACTCCGCCAGGGCTCTGTGGAGTCGGCCAGGGCTCTGTGGACTCCGCCAGGGCTCTGTGGACTCGGCCAGGGTTCTGTGGACTCGGCCAGGGCTCTGTGGACTCCGCCAGGGCTCTGTGAACTCGGCCAGGGCTCTGTGGACTCGGCCAGGGCTCTGTGGACTCCACCAGGGCTCTGTGAACTCGGCCAGGGCTCTGTGGACTCCGCCAGGGCTCTGTGGACACGACCAGGGCTCTGTGGACTCCGCCAAGGCTCTGTGGTCGTGGCCAGGGCTCTGTGGACTCGGCCAGGGCTCTGTGGACTCCGCCAGGGCTCTGTGGACTCTGCCAGGGCTCTGTGGACTCCGCCAGGGCTCTGTGGACTCGGCCAGGGCTCTGTGGACTCGGCCAGGGCTCTGTGGACTCTGCCAGGGCTCTGTGGACTGCGACAGGGCTCTGTGGACTCTGCCAGGGCTCTGTGGACGTGGCCAGGTCTCTGTGAACTCGGCCAGGGCTCTGTGAACTCGGCCAGGGCTCTGTGGACTCTGCCAGGGCTCTCTGAACTCGGCCAGGGCTCTGTGGACTCGGCCAGGGCTCTGTGGACTCGGCCAGGGCTCTGTGGCTTCCGCCAGGGCTCTGTGAACTCGGCCAGGGCTCTGTGGACTCTGCCAGGGCTCTGTGGACTCTGCCAGGGCTCTGTGGAATCTGCCAGGGCTCTGTGGACTCTGCCAGGGCTCTGTGAACTCGGCCAGGGCTCTGTGGACTCGGCCAGGGCTCTGTGAACTCTGCCAGGGCTCTGTGGACTCCGCCAGGGCTCTGTGGACTCGGCCAGGGCTCTGTGGACTCCGCCAGGGCTCTGTGAACTCGGCCAGGGCTCTGTGGACTCCGCCAGGGCTCTGTGGACACCACCAGGGCTCTGTGGACTCCGCCAGGGCTCTGTGGTCGTGGCCAGGGCTCTGTGGACTCGGCCAGGGCTCTGTGGACTCTGCCAGGGCTCTGTGGACTCGGCCACGGCTCTGTGGACTCCGCCAGGGCTCTGTGGATTCGGCCAGGGCTCTGTGGACTTGGCCAGGGCTCTGTGGACTCTGCCAGGGCTCTGTGGACTGCGACAGGGCTCTGTGGACTCGGCCAGGGCTCTGTGGACGTGGCCAGGGCTCTGTGAACTCGGCCAGGGCTCTGTGGACTCGGCCAGGGCTCTGTGAACTCGGCCAGGGCTCTGTGGACTCCGCCAGGGCTCTGTGAACTCGGCCAGGGCTCTGTGGACTCCACCAGGGCTCTGTGGATGTGGCAAGGGCTCTGTGGATGTGGCCAGGGCTCTGTGGACTCCGCCAGGGCTCTGTGGACTCCGCCAGGGCTCTGTGGACTCGGCCAGGGCTCTGTGGACTCCGCCAGGGCTCTGTGGATGTGGCAAGGGCTCTGTGGATGTGGCCAGGGCTCTGTGGACTCCCCCAGGGCTCTGTGGACTCCGCCAGGGCTCTGTGGACTCTGCCAGGGCTCTGTGGACTCCGCCAGGGCTCTGTGAACTCGGCCAGGGCCCTGTGAACTCGGCCAGGGCTCTGTGGACTCGGCCAGGGCTCTGTGGACTCCGCCAGGGCTCTGTGGACTCGGCCAGGGCTCTGTGAACTCGGCCAGGGCTCTGTGGACTCCGCCAGGGCTCTGTGGACTCCGCCAGGGCTCTGTGAACTCGGCCAGGGCTCTGTGGACTCCGACAGGGCTCTGTGGACTCTGCCAGGGCTCTGTGGACGTGGCCAGGGCTCTGTGAACTCGGCCAGGGCTCTGTGGACTCCGCCAGGGCTCTGTGGACTCTGCCAGGGCTCTGTGGACTCCGACAGGGCTCTGTGAACTCGGCCAGGGCTCTGTGGACTCGGCCAGGGCTCTGTGAACTCGGCCAGGGCTCTGTGGACTCCGCCAGGGCTCTGTGGACTCCGCCAGGGCTCTGTGAACTCGGCCAGGGCTCTGTGGACTCCAACAGGGCTCTGTGGACGTGGCCAGGGCTCTGTGGACTCGGCCAGGGCTCTGTGGACTCGGCCAGGGCTCTGTGGACTCCGCCAGGGCTCTGTGGACGTGGCCAGGGCTCTGTGGACTCGGCCAGGGCTCTGTGGACTCGGCCAGGGCTCTGTGAACTCTGCCAGGGCTCTGTGGACTCGGCCAGGGCTCTGTGGACTCCGCCAGGGCTCTGTGAACTCGGCCAGGGCTCTGTGGACTCGGCCAGGGCTCTGTGGATGTGGCCAGGGCTCTGTGGATGTGGCCAGGGCTCTGTGGACTCGGCCAGGGCTCTGTGGACTCCGCCAGGGCTCTGTGAACTCGGCCAGGGCTCTGTGGACTCCGCCAGGGCTCTGTGGAGTCGGCCAGGGCTCTGTGGACTCCGCCAGGGCTCTGTGGACTCGGCCAGGGTTCTGTGGACTCGGCCAGGGCTCTGTGGACTCCGCCAGGGCTCTGTGAACTCGGCCAGGGCTCTGTGGACTCGGCCAGGGCTCTGTGGACTCCGCCAGGGCTCTGTGAACTCGGCCAGGGCTCTGTGGACTCCGCCAGGGCTCTGTGGACACGACCAGGGCTCTGTGGACTCCGCCAAGGCTCTGTGGTCGTGGCCAGGGCTCTGTGGACTCGGCCAGGGCTCTGTGGACTCCGCCAGGGCTCTGTGGACTCTGCCAGGGCTCTGTGGACTCCGCCAGGGCTCTGTGGACTCGGCCAGGGCTCTGTGGACTCGGCCAGGGCTCTGTGGACTCTGCCAGGGCTCTGTGGACTGCGACAGGGCTCTGTGGACTCTGCCAGGGCTCTGTGGACGTGGCCAGGGCTCTGTGGACTCCGCCAGGGCTCTGTGGACTCTGCCAGGGCTCTGTGGACTCCGCCAGGGCTCTGTGGACTCGGCCAGGGCTCTGTGGACTCCGCCAGGGCTCTGTGGACTCCGCCAGGGCTCTGTGGCCTCCGCCAGGGCTCTGTGAACTCGGCCAGGGCTCTGTGGACTCCGCCAGGGCTCTGTGAACTCGGCCAGGGCTCTGTGGACTCCGCCAGGGCTCTGTGGATGTGGCAAGGGCTCTGTGGATGTGGCCAGGGCTCTGTGGACTGCGCCAGGGCTCTGTGGACTCGGCCAGGGCTCTGTGAACTCGGCCAGGGCTCTGTGGACTCCGCCAGGGCTCTGTGGATGTGGCAAGGGCTCTGTGGATGTGGCCAGGGCTCTGTGGACTCCCCCAGGGCTCTGTGAACTCGGCCAGGGCCCTGTGAACTCGGCCAGGGCTCTGTGGACTCCGCCAGGGCTCTGTGAACTCGGCCAGGGCTCTGTGGACTCCGCCAGGGCTCTGTGGACTCGGCCAGGGCTCTGTGAACTCGGCCAGGGCTCTGTGGACTCCGCCAGGGCTCTGTGGATGTGGCAAGGGCTCTGTGGATGTGGCCAGGGCTCTGTGGACTCCGCCAGGGCTCTGTGAACTCGGCCAGGGCCCTGTGAACTCGGCCAGGGCTCTGTGGACTCCGCCAGGGCTCTGTGAACTCGGCCAGGGCTCTGTGGACTCCGCCAGGGCTCTGTGAACTCGGCCAGGGCTCTGTGGACTCCGCCAGGGCTCTGTGGACTCCGCCAGGGCTCTGTGAACTCGGCCAGGGCTCTGTGGACTCCGACAGGGCTCTGTGGACTCTGCCAGGGCTCTGTGGACGTGGCCAGGGCTCTGTGAACTCGGCCAGGGCTCTGTGGACTCCGCCAGGGCTCTGTGGACTCTGCCAGGGCTCTGTGGACTCCGACAGGGCTCTGTGAACTCGGCCAGGGCTCTGTGGACTCGGCCAGGGCTCTGTGAACTCGGCCAGGGCTCTGTGGACTCCGCCAGGGCTCTGTGGACTCCGCCAGGGCTCTGTGAACTCGGCCAGGGCTCTGTGGACTCCAACAGGGCTCTGTGGACGTGGCCAGGGCTCTGTGGACTCGGCCAGGGCTCTGTGGACTCGGCCAGGGCTCTGTGGACTCCTCCAGGGCTCTGTGGACGTGGCCAGGGCTCTGTGGACTCGGCCAGGGCTCTGTGGACTCGGCCAGGGCTCTGTGAACTCTGCCAGGGCTCTGTGGACTCGGCCAGGGCTCTGTGGACTCCGCCAGGGCTCTGTGAACTCGGCCAGGGCTCTGTGGACTCGGCCAGGGCTCTGTGGATGTGGCCAGGGCTCTGTGGACTCGGCCAGGGCTCTGTGGACTCCGCCAGGGCTCTGTGAACTCGGCCAGGGCTCTGTGGACTCCACCAGGGCTCTGTGGAGTCGGCCAGGGCTCTGTGGACTCCGCCAGGGCTCTGTGGACTCGGCCAGGGTTCTGTGGACTCGGCCAGGGCTCTGTGGACTCCGCCAGGGCTCTGTGAACTCGGCCAGGGCTCTGTGGACTCGGCCAGGGCTCTGTGGACTCCACCAGGGCTCTGTGAACTCGGCCAGGGCTCTGTGGACTCCGCCAGGGCTCTGTGGACACGACCAGGGCTCTGTGGCCTCCGCCAAGGCTCTGTGGTCGTGGCCAGGGCTCTGTGGACTCGGCCAGGGCTCTGTGGACTCCGCCAGGGCTCTGTGGACTCTGCCAGGGCTCTGTGGACTCCGCCAGGGCTCTGTGGACTCGGCCAGGGCTCTGTGGACTCGGCCAGGGCTCTGTGGACTCTGCCAGGGCTCTGTGGACTGCGACAGGGCTCTGTGGACTCTGCCAGGGCTCTGTGGACGTGGCCAGGTCTCTGTGAACTCGGCCAGGGCTCTGTGAACTCGGCCAGGGCTCTGTGGACTCTGCCAGGGCTCTCTGAACTCGGCCAGGGCTCTGTGGACTCGGCCAGGGCTCTGTGGACTCGGCCAGGGCTCTGTGGCTTCCGCCAGGGCTCTGTGAACTCGGCCAGGGCTCTGTGGACTCTGCCAGGGCTCTGTGGACTCTGCCAGGGCTCTGTGGAATCTGCCAGGGCTCTGTGGACTCTGCCAGGGCTCTGTGAACTCGGCCAGGGCTCTGTGGACTCGGCCAGGGCTCTGTGAACACTGCCAGGGCTCTTTGGACTCCGCCAGGGCTCTGTGGACTCGGCCAGGGCTCTGTGGACTCCGCCAGGGCTCTGTGAACTCGGCCAGGGCTCTGTGGACTCCGCCAGGGCTCTGTGGACACCACCATGGCTCTGTGGACTCCGCCAGGGCTCTGTGGTCGTGGCCAGGGCTCTGTGGACTCGGCCAGGGCTCTGTGGACTCTGCCAGGGCTCTGTGGACTCGGCCACGGCTCTGTGGACTCCGCCAGGGCTCTGTGGATTCGGCCAGGGCTCTGTGGACTCGGCCAGGGCTCTGTGGACTCTGCCAGGGCTCTGTGGACTGCGACAGGGCTCTGTGGACTCGGCCAGGGCTCTGTGGACGTGGCCAGGGCTCTGTGAACTCGGCTAGGGCTCTGTGGACTCGGCCAGGGCTCTGTGAACTCGGCCAGGGCTCTCTGAACTCGGCCAGGGCTCTGTGGACTCGGCCAGGGCTCTGTGGACTCGGCCAGGGCTCTGTGGCTTCCGCCAGGGCTCTGTGAACTAGGCCAGGGCTCTGTGGACTCGGCCAGGGCTCTGTGGACACTGCCAGGGCTCTGTGGAATCTGCCAGGGCTCTGTGGACTCTGCCAGGGCTCTGTGAACTGCGACAGGGCTCTGTGGACTCTGCCAGGGCTCTGTGGACGTGGCCAGGGCTCTGTGAACTCGGCCAGGGCTCTGTGGACTCCGCCAGGACTCTGTGGACTCGGCCAGGGCTCTGTGGCTTCCGCCAGGGCTCTGTGAACTCGGCCAGGGCTCTGTGGACTCGGCCAGGGCTCTGTGGACACTGCCAGGGCTCTGTGGAATCTGCCAGGGCTCTGTGGACTCTGCCAGGGCTCTGTGAACTCGGCCAGGGCTCTGTGGACTCGGCCAGGGCTCTGTGGACTCCGCCAGGGCTCTGTGCACTCCACCAGGGCTCTGTGGACTCGGCCAGGGCTCTGTGAACTCGGCCAGGGCTCTGTGGACTCGGCCAGGGCTCTGTGGACTCGGCCAGGGCTCTGTGGACTCCGCCAGGGCTCTGTGAACTCCGCCAGGGCTCTGTGAACTCGGCCAGGGCTCTGTGGACTCGGCCAGGGCTCTGTGGACTCCGCCAGGGCTCTGTGCACTCCGCCAGGGCTCTGTGGACGTGGCCAGGGCTCTGTGAACTCGGCCAGGGCTCTGTGGACTCGGCCAGGGCTCTGTGGACTCCGCCAGGGCTCTGTGGACTCCGCCAGGGCTCTGTGGCCTCCGCCAGGGCTCTGTGAACTCGGCCAGGGCTCTGTGGACTCCGCCAGGGCTCTGTGAACTCGGCCAGGGCTCTGTGGACTCCGCCAGGGCTCTGTGGATGTGGCAAGGGCTCTGTGGATGTGGCCAGGGCTCTGTGGACTCCGCCAGGGCTCTGTGGACTCGGCCAGGGCTCTGTGAACTCGGCCAGGGCTCTGTGGACTCCGCCAGGGCTCTGTGGATGTGGCAAGGGCTCTGTGGATGTGGCCAGGGCTCTGTGGACTCCCCCAGGGCTCTGTGGACTCGGCCAGGGCTCTGTGGACTCCGCCAGGGCTCTGTGAACTCGGCCAGGGCTCTGTGGACTCTGCCAGGGCTCTGTGGACTCGGCCAGGGCTCTGTGGCCTCCGCCAGGGCTCTGTGGACTTGGCCAGGGCTCTGTGGTCTCGGCCAGGGCTCTGTGGACTCTGCCAGGGCTCTGTGGACTCATCCAGTGCTCTGTGGACTCGGCCAGGGCTCTGTGGACGTGGCCAGGGCTCTGTGGACTCGGCCAGGGCTCTGTGGACGTGGCCAGGGCTCTGTGGACTCCGCCAGGGCTCTCTGGACTCTGCCAGGGCTCTGTGGATTCCTCCAGGGCTCTGTGGACTCGGCCAGGGCTCTGTGGACTCGGCCAGGGCTCTGTGGACTCCGCCAGGCCTCTGTGGACTCGGCCAGGGCTCTGTGAACTCGGCCAGGGCTCTGTGGACTCGGCCAGGGCTCTGTGGACTCTGCCAGGGCTCTGTGAACTCGGCCAGGGCTCTGTGGACTCCGACAGGGCTCTGTGGACTCTGCCAGGGCTCTGTGGACGTGGCCAGGGCTCTGTGAACTCGGCCAGGGCTCTGTGGACTCCGCCAGGGCTCTGTGGACTCTGCCAGGGCTCTGTGGACTCCGACAGGGCTCTGTGAACTCGGCCAGGGCTCTGTGGACTCGGCCAGGGCTCTGTGAACTCGGCCAGGGCTCTGTGGACTCCGCCAGGGCTCTGTGGACTCCGCCAGGGCTCTGTGAACTCGGCCAGGGCTCTGTGGACTCCGACAGGGCTCTGTGGACGTGGCCAGGGCTCTGTGGACTTGGCCAGGGCTCTGTGCACTCCGCCAGGTCTCTGTGGACTCCTCCAGGGCTCTGTGGACGTGGCCAGGGCTCTGTGGACTCGGCCAGGGCTCTGTGGACTCGGCCAGGGCTCTGTGAACTCCGCCAGGGCTCTGTGGACTCGGCCAGGGCTCTGTGGAC
>JAZGTQ010000642.1:0-173724 GCA_037953605.1 Necrosyrtes monachus | reverse complement strand
CAGATCCGCAGGGCTGTTGTGCTGTGAATAAGCTGCCAAGGAAAGGTGCAGACCAGCAACAGCTTTCAGGCTTAGCACCTTCCTTGTGGGAGAAGGAGCCCGATTTTTGCCTTATCGGAGAGGGGCTCTGCAGAGGAAAAGCAGCAGGAGCTGTATCGTCTGTGGGAAAGCACAGATCCGCAGGGCTGTTGTGCTGTGAATAGGCTGCCAAGGGAAGGTGCAGACCAGCAACAGCTTTCAGGGCTAGCACCTTCCTTGTGGGAGAAGGAGCCGGACGTTTGCCTTTTCGGAGAGGAACTCTGCAGAGGAGAAGCAGCAGGAGATGTATTGTCTGTGGGAAAGCACAGATCCGCAGGGCTGTTGTGCTGTGAATAGGCTGCCAAGGGAAGGTGCAGACCAGCAACAGCTTTCAGGCTTAACACCTTCCTTGTGGGAGAAGGAGCCGGACGTTTGCCTTTTCGGAGAGGAACTCTGCAGAGGAAAAGCATCATGAGCTGTATCGCCTGTGGGAAAGCACAGATCCGCAGGGCTGTTGTGCTGTGAACAGGCTGCCAAGGGAAGGTGCAGACCAGCAAAAGCTTTCAGGCTTAGCACCTTCCTTGTGGGAGAAGGAGCCGGATTTTTGCCTTATCGGACAGGGGCTCTGCAGAGGAAAAGCAGCAGAAGCTGTATCGCCTGTGGGAAAGCACAGATCCGCAGGGCTGTTGTGCTGTGAATAGGCTGCCAAGGGAAGGTGCAGACCAGCAACAGCTTTCAGGCTTAGCACCTTTCCTTGTGGGAGAAGGAGCCGGATTTTTGCCTTATCGGACAGGGGCTCTGCAGAGGAAAAGCAGCAGAAGCTGTATCGCCTGTGGGAAAGCACAGATCCGCAGGGCTGTTGTGCTGTGAACAGGCTGCCAAGGGAAGGTGCAGACCAGCAACAGCTTTCAGGGCTAGCACCTTCCTTGTGGGAGAAGGAGCCGGACGTTTGCCTTTTCGGAGAGGAACTCTGCAGAGGAGAAGCAGCAGGAGCTGTATCGTCTGTGGGAAAGCACAGATCCGCAGGGCTGTTGTGCTGTGAATAGGCTGCCAAGGAAAGGTGCAGACCAGCAACAGCTTTCAGGGCTAGCACCTTCCTTGTGGGAGAAGGAGCCGGATTTTTGCCTTATCGGAGAGGGGCTCTGCAGAGGAAAAGCAGCAGGAGCTGTATCGTCTGTGGGAAAGCACAGATCCGCAGGGCTGTTGTGCTGTGAATAGGCTGCCAAGGGAAGGTGCAGACCAGCAACAGCTTTCAGGCTTAGCACCTTCCTTGTGGGAGAAGGAGCCGGATTTTTGCCTTATCGGAGAGGGGCTCTGCAGAGGAAAAGCATCAGGAGCTGTATCGTCTGTGGGAAAGCACAGATCCGCAGGGCTGTTGTGCTGTGAATAGGCTGCCAAGGGAAGGTGCAGACCAGCAACAGCTTTCAGGGCTAGCACCTTCCTTGTGGGAGAAGGAGCCGGACGTTTGCCTTTTCGGAGAGGAACTCTGCAGAGGAGAAGCAGCAGGAGATGTATTGTCTGTGGGAAAGCACAGATCCGCAGGGCTGTTGTGCTGTGAATAGGCTGCCAAGGGAAGGTGCAGACCAGCAACAGCTTTCAGGCTTAGCACCTTCCTTGTGGGAGAAGGAGCCGGATTTTTGCCTTATCGGACAGGGGCTCTGCAGAGGAAAAGCAGCAGAAGCTGTATCGCCTGTGGGAAAGCACAGATCCGCAGGGCTGTTGTGCTGTGAACAGGCTGTCAAGGGAAGGTGCAGACCAGCAACAGCTTTCAGGCTTAACACCTTCCTTGTGGGAGAAGGAGCCGGACGTTTGCCTTTCCCGAAAGGGGCTCTGCAGAGGAAAAGCAGCAGGAGCAGTATCGTCTGTGGGAAAGCACAGATCCGCAGGGCTGTTGTGCTGTGAATAGGCTGCCAAGGAAAGGTGCAGACCAGCAACAGCTTTCAGGCTTAGCACCTTCCTTGTGGGAGAAGGAGCCCGATTTTTGCCTTATCGGAGAGGGGCTCTGCAGAGGAAAAGCAGCAGGAGCTGTATCGTCTGTGGGAAAGCACAGATCCGCAGGGCTGTTGTGCTGTGAATAGGCTGCCAAGGGAAGGTGCAGACCAGCAACAGCTTTCAGGCTTAGCACCTTCCTTGTGGGAGAAGGAGCCGGATTTTTGCCTTATCGGAGAGGGGCTCTGCAGAGGAAAAGCAGCAGGAGCTGTATCGCCTGTGGGAAAGCACAGATCCGCAGGGCTGTTGTGCTGTGAATAAGCTGCCAAGGAAAGGTGCAGACCAGCAACAGCTTTCAGGGCTAGCACCTTCCTTGTGGGAGAAGGAGCCGGACGTTTGCCTTTTCGGAGAGGAACTCTGCAGAGGAGAAGCAGCAGGAGATGTATTGTCTGTGGGAAAGCACAGATCCGCAGGGCTGTTGTGCTGTGAACAGGCTGCCAAGGGAAGGTGCAGACCAGCAACAGCTTTCAGGCTTAGCACCTTCCTTGTGGGAGAAGGAGCCGGATGTTTGCCTTATCGGACAGGGGCTCTGCAGAGGAAAAGCAGCAGAAGCTGTATCGCCTGTGGGAAAGCACAGATCCGCAGGGCTGTTGTGCTGTGAATAGGCTGCCAAGGGAAGGTGCAGACCAGCAACAGCTTTCAGGCTTAGCACCTTCCTTGTGGGAGAAGGAGCCGGATTTTTGCCTTATCGGAGAGGGGCTCTGCAGAGGAAAAGCAGCAGAAGCTGTATCGCCTGTGGGAAAGCACAGATCCGCAGGGCTGTTGTGCTGTGAACAGGCTGCCAAGGGAAGGTGCAGACCAGCAACAGCTTTCAGGGCTAGCACCTTCCTTGTGGGAGAAGGAGCCGGACGTTTGCCTTTTCGGAGAGGAACTCTGCAGAGGAGAAGCAGCAGGAGCTGTATCGTCTGTGGGAAAGCACAGATCCGCAGGGCTGTTGTGCTGTGAATAGGCTGCCAAGGGAAGGTGCAGACCAGCAACAGCTTTCAGGCTTAGCACCTTCCTTGTGGGAGAAGGAGCCCGATTTTTGCCTTATCGGAGAGGGGCTCTGCAGAGGAAAAGCAGCAGGAGCTGTATCGTCTGTGGGAAAGCACAGATCCGCAGGGCTGTTGTGCTGTGAATAGGCTGCCAAGGGAAGGTGCAGACCAGCAACAGCTTTCAGGCTTAGCACCTTCCTTGTGGGAGAAGGAGCCGGAATTTTGCCTTATCGGAGAGGGGCTCTGCAGAGGAAAAGCATCAGGAGCTGTATCGTCTGTGGGAAAGCACAGATCCGCAGGGCTGTTGTGCTGTGAATAGGCTGCCAAGGGAAGGTGCAGACCAGCAACAGCTTTCAGGGCTAGCACCTTCCTTGTGGGAGAAGGAGCCGGACGTTTGCCTTTTCGGAGAGGAACTCTGCAGAGGAGAAGCAGCAGGAGATGTATTGTCTGTGGGAAAGCACAGATCCGCAGGGCTGTTGTGCTGTGAACAGGCTGCCAAGGGAAGGTGCAGACCAGCAACAGCTTTCAGGCTTAGCACCTTCCTTGTGGGAGAAGGAGCCGGATGTTTGCCTTATCGGACAGGGGCTCTGCAGAGGAAAAGCAGCAGAAGCTGTATCGCCTGTGGGAAAGCACAGATCCGCAGGGCTGTTGTGCTGTGAATAGGCTGCCAAGGGAAGGTGCAGACCAGCAACAGCTTTCAGGCTTAGCACCTTCCTTGTGGGAGAAGGAGCCGGATTTTTGCCTTATCGGAGAGGGGCTCTGCAGAGGAAAAGCAGCAGAAGCTGTATCGCCTGTGGGAAAGCACAGATCCGCAGGGCTGTTGTGCTGTGAACAGGCTGCCAAGGGAAGGTGCAGACCAGCAACAGCTTTCAGGGCTAGCACCTTCCTTGTGGGAGAAGGAGCCGGACGTTTGCCTTTTCAGAGAGGAACTCTGCAGAGGAGAAGCAGCAGGAGCTGTATCGTCTGTGGGAAAGCACAGATCCGCAGGGCTGTTGTGCTGTGAATAGGCTGCCAAGGGAAGGTGCAGACCAGCAACAGCTTTCAGGCTTAGCACCTTCCTTGTGGGAGAAGGAGCCGGATTTTTGCCTTATCGGAGAGGGGCTCTGCAGAGGAAAAGCATCAGGAGCTGTATCGTCTGTGGGAAAGCACAGATCCGCAGGGCTGTTGTGCTGTGAATAGGCTGCCAAGGGAAGGTGCAGACCAGCAACAGCTTTCAGGGCTAGCACCTTCCTTGTGGGAGAAGGAGCCGGACGTTTGCCTTTTCGGAGAGGAACTCTGCAGAGGAGAAGCAGCAGGAGATGTATTGCCTGTGGGAAAGCACAGATCCGCAGGGCTGTTGTGCTGTGAATAGGCTGCCAAGGGAAGGTGCAGACCAGCAACAGCTTTCAGGCTTAGCACCTTCCTTGTGGGAGAAGGAGCCGGATTTTTGCCTTATCGGACAGGGGCTCTGCAGAGGAAAAGCAGCAGAAGCTGTATCGCCTGTGGGAAAGCACAGATCCGCAGGGCTGTTGTGCTGTGAACAGGCTGCCAAGGGAAGGTGCAGACCAGCAACAGCTTTCAGGGCTAGCACCTTCCTTGTGGGAGAAGGAGCCGGACGTTTGCCTTTTCGGAGAGGAACTCTGCAGAGGAGAAGCAGCAGGAGCTGTATCGTCCGTGGGAAAGCACAGATCCGCAGGGCTGTTGTGCTGTGAATAGGCTGCCAAGGGAAGGTGCAGACCAGCAACAGCTTTCAGGCTTAGCACCTTCCTTGTGGGAGAAGGAGCCGGACGTTTGCCTTTTCGGAGAGGAACTCTGCAGAGGAAAAGCAGCAGGAGCTGTATCGTCTGTGGGAAAGCACAGATCCGCAGGGCTGTTGTGCTGTGAACAGGCTGCCAAGGGAAGGTGCAGACCAGCAACAGCTTTCAGGGCTAGCACCTTCCTTGTGGGAGAAGGAGCCGGATGTTTGCCTTTCCCGAAAGGGGCTCTGCAGAGGAAAAGCAGCAGGAGCAGTATCGTCTCTGGGAAAGCACAGATCCGCAGGGCTGTTGTGCTGTGAATAGGCTGCCAAGGGAAGGTGCAGACCAGCAACAGCTTTCAGGCTTAGCACCTTCCTTGTGGAAGAAGGAGCCGGATTTTTGCCTTATCGGAGAGGGGCTCTGCAGAGGAAAAGCATCAGGAGCTGTATCGTCTGTGGGAAAGCACAGATCCGCAGGGCTGTTGTGCTGTGAATAGGCTGCCAAGGGAAGGTGCAGACCAGCAACAGCTTTCAGGGCTAGCACCTTCCTTGTGGGAGAAGGAGCCGGACGTTTGCCTTTTCGGAGAGGAACTCTGCAGAGGAGAAGCAGCAGGAGATGTATTGTCTGTGGGAAAGCACAGATCCGCAGGGCTGTTGTGCTGTGAATAGGCTGCCAAGGGAAGGTGCAGACCAGCAACAGCTTTCAGGCTTAGCACCTTCCTTGTGGGAGAAGGAGCCGGATTTTTGCCTTATCGGACAGGGGCTCTGCAGAGGAAAAGCAGCAGAAGCTGTATCGCCTGTGGGAAAGCACAGATCCGCAGGGCTGTTGTGCTGTGAACAGGCTGCCAAGGGAAGGTGCAGACCAGCAACAGCTTTCAGGCTTAACACCTTCCTTGTGGGAGAAGGAGCCGGACGTTTGCCTTTCCCGAAAGGGGCTCTGCAGAGGAAAAGCAGCAGGAGCAGTATCGTCTCTGGGAAAGCACAGATCCGCAGGGCTGTTGTGCTGTGAATAGGCTGCCAAGGGAAGGTGCAGACCAGCAACAGCTTTCAGGCTTAGCACCTTCCTTGTGGGAGAAGGAGCCGGATTTTTGCCTTATTGGAGAGGGGCTCTGCCGCGGACAGGCAGCAGAACATGTATCGTCTGTGGGAAAGCACAGATCCGCAGGGCTGTTGTGCTGTGAATAGGCTGCCAAGGAAAGGTGCAGACCAGCAACAGCTTTCAGGCTTAGCACCTTCCTTGTGGGAGAAGGAGCCCGATTTTTGCCTTATCGGAGAGGGGCTCTGCAGAGGAAAAGCATCATGAGCTGTAGCGTCTGTGGGAAAGCACAGATCCGCAGGGCTGTTGTGCTGTGAATAGGCTGCCAAGGGAAGGTGCAGACCAGCAACAGCTTTCAGGCTTAGCACCTTCCTTGTGGGAGAAGGAGCCGGATTTTTGCCTTATCGGAGAGGGGCTCTGCAGAGGAAAAGCAGCAGGAGCTGTATCGCCTGTGGGAAAGCACAGATCCGCAGGGCTGTTGTGCTGTGAATAGGCTGCCAAGGGAAGGTGCAGACCAGCAACAGCTTTCAGGGCTAGCACCTTCCTTGTGGGAGAAGGAGCCGGACGTTTGCCTTTTCGGAGAGGAACTCTGCAGAGGAGAAGCAGCAGGAGATGTATTGTCTGTGGGAAAGCACAGATCCGCAGGGCTGTTGTGCTGTGAACAGGCTGCCAAGGGAAGGTGCAGACCAGCAACAGCTTTCAGGCTTAGCACCTTCCTTGTGGGAGAAGGAGCCGGATGTTTGCCTTATCGGACAGGGGCTCTGCAGAGGAAAAGCAGCAGAAGCTGTATCGCCTGTGGGAAAGCACAGATCCGCAGGGCTGTTGTGCTGTGAATAGGCTGCCAAGGGAAGGTGCAGACCAGCAACAGCTTTCAGGCTTAGCACCTTCCTTGTGGGAGAAGGAGCCGGATTTTTGCCTTATCGGAGAGGGGCTCTGCAGAGGAAAAGCAGCAGAAGCTGTATCGCCTGTGGGAAAGCACAGATCCGCAGGGCTGTTGTGCTGTGAACAGGCTGCCAAGGGAAGGTGCAGACCAGCAACAGCTTTCAGGGCTAGCACCTTCCTTGTGGGAGAAGGAGCCGGACGTTTGCCTTTTCGGAGAGGAACTCTGCAGAGGAGAAGCAGCAGGAGCTGTATCGTCTGTGGGAAAGCACAGATCCGCAGGGCTGTTGTGCTGTGAATAGGCTGCCAAGGGAAGGTGCAGACCAGCAACAGCTTTCAGGCTTAGCACCTTCCTTGTGGGAGAAGGAGCCCGATTTTTGCCTTATCGGAGAGGGGCTCTGCAGAGGAAAAGCAGCAGGAGCTGTATCGTCTGTGGGAAAGCACAGATCCGCAGGGCTGTTGTGCTGTGAATAGGCTGCCAAGGGAAGGTGCAGACCAGCAACAGCTTTCAGGCTTAGCACCTTCCTTGTGGGAGAAGGAGCCGGATTTTTGCCTTATCGGAGAGGGGCTCTGCAGAGGAAAAGCATCAGGAGCTGTATCGTCTGTGGGAAAGCACAGATCCGCAGGGCTGTTGTGCTGTGAATAGGCTGCCAAGGGAAGGTGCAGACCAGCAACAGCTTTCAGGGCTAGCACCTTCCTTGTGGGAGAAGGAGCCGGACGTTTGCCTTTTCGGAGAGGAACTCTGCAGAGGAGAAGCAGCAGGAGATGTATTGTCTATGGGAAAGCACAGATCCGCAGGGCTGTTGTGCTGTGAATAGGCTGCCAAGGGAAGGTGCAGACCAGCAACAGCTTTCAGGCTTAGCACCTTCCTTGTGGGAGAAGGAGCCGGATTTTTCCCTTATCGGAGAGGGGCTCTGCAGAGGAAAAGCAGCAGAAGCTGTATCGCCTGTGGGAAAGCACAGATCCGCAGGGCTGTTGTGCTGTGAACAGGCTGCCAAGGGAAGGTGCAGACCAGCAACAGCTTTCAGGGCTAGCACCTTCCTTGTGGGAGAAGGAGCCGGACGTTTGCCTTTTCGGAGAGGAACTCTGCAGAGGAGAAGCAGCAGGAGCTGTATCGTCTGTGGGAAAGCACAGATCCGCAGGGCTGTTGTGCTGTGAATAGGCTGCCAAGGGAAGGTGCAGACCAGCAACAGCTTTCAGGCTTAGCACCTTCCTTGTGGGAGAAGGAGCCGGACGTTTGCCTTTTCGGAGAGGAACTCTGCAGAGGAAAAGCAGCAGGAGCTGTATCGCCTGTGGGAAAGCACAGATCCGCAGGGCTGTTGTGCTGTGAATAGGCTGCCAAGGGAAGGTGCAGACCAGCAACAGCTTTCAGGCTTAGCACCTTCCTTGTGGGAGAAGGAGCCAGATTTTTGCCTTATCGGAGAGGGGCTCTGCAGAGGAAAAGCAGCAGGAGCTGTATCGTCTGTGGGAAAGCACAGATCCGCAGGGCTGTTGTGCTGTGAATAAGCTGCCAAGGAAAGGTGCAGACCAGCAACAGCTTTCAGGCTTAGCACCTTCCTTGTGGCAGAAGGAGCCCGATTTTTGCCTTATCGGAGAGGGGCTCTGCAGAGGAAAAGCAGCAGGAGCTGTATCGCCTGTGGGAAAGCACAGATCCGCAGGGCTGTTGTGCTGTGAATAGGCTGCCAAGGGAAGGTGCAGACCAGCAACAGCTTTCAGGCTTAACACCTTCCTTGTGGGAGAAGGAGCCGGACGTTTGCCTTTTCGGAGAGGAACTCTGCAGAGGAAAAGCATCATGAGCTGTATCGCCTGTGGGAAAGCACAGATCCGCAGGGCTGTTGTGCTGTGAACAGGCTGCCAAGGGAAGGTGCAGACCAGCAAAAGCTTTCAGGCTTAGCACCTTCCTTGTGGGAGAAGGAGCCGGATTTTTGCCTTATCGGAGAGGGGCTCTGCAGAGGAAAAGCAGCAGAAGCTGTATCGCCTGTGGGAAAGCACAGATCCGCAGGGCTGTTGTGCTGTGAATAGGCTGCCAAGGGAAGGTGCAGACCAGCAACAGCTTTCAGGCTTAGCACCTTCCTTGTGGGAGAAGGAGCCCGATTTTTGCCTTATCGGAGAGGGGCTCTGCAGAGGAAAAGCAGCAGGAGCTGTATCGTCTGTGGGAAAGCACAGATCCGCAGGGCTGTTGTGCTGTGAATAGGCTGCCAAGGGAAGGTGCAGACCAGCAACAGCTTTCAGGCTTAGCACCTTCCTTGTGGGAGAAGGAGCCGGATTTTTGCCTTATCGGAGAGGGGCTCTGCAGAGGAAAAGCATCAGGAGCTGTATCGTCTGTGGGAAAGCACAGATCCGCAGGGCTGTTGTGCTGTGAATAGGCTGCCAAGGGAAGGTGCAGACCAGCAACAGCTTTCAGGGCTAGCACCTTCCTTGTGGGAGAAGGAGCCGGACGTTTGCCTTTACGGAGAGGAACTCTGCAGAGGAGAAGCAGCAGGAGATGTATTGTCTGTGGGAAAGCACAGATCCGCAGGGCTGTTGTGCTGTGAATAGGCTGCCAAGGGAAGGTGCAGACCAGCAACAGCTTTCAGGCTTAGCACCTTCCTTGTGGGAGAAGGAGCCGGATTTTTGCCTTATCGGACAGGGGCTCTGCAGAGGAAAAGCAGCAGAAGCTGTATCGCCTGTGGGAAAGCACAGATCCGCAGGGCTGTTGTGCTGTGAACAGGCTGCCAAGGGAAGGTGCAGACCAGCAACAGCTTTCAGGGCTATCACCTTCCTTGTGGGAGAAGGAGCCGGACGTTTGCCTTTTCGGAGAGGAACTCTGCAGAGGAGAAGCAGCAGGAGCTGTATCGTCCGTGGGAAAGCACAGATCCGCAGGGCTGTTGTGCTGTGAATAGGCTGCCAAGGGAAGGTGCAGACCAGCAACAGCTTTCAGGCTTAGCACCTTCCTTGTGGGAGAAGGAGCCGGACGTTTGCCTTTTCGGAGAGGAACTCTGCAGAGGAAAAGCAGCAGGAGCTGTATCGTCTGTGGGAAAGCACAGATCCGCAGGGCTGTTGTGCTGTGAACAGGCTGCCAAGGGAAGGTGCAGACCAGCAACAGCTTTCAGGGCTAGCACCTTCCTTGTGGGAGAAGGAGCCGGATGTTTGCCTTTCCCGAAAGGGGCTCTGCAGAGGAAAAGCAGCAGGAGCAGTATCGTCTCTGGGAAAGCACAGATCCGCAGGGCTGTTGTGCTGTGAATAGGCTGCCAAGGGAAGGTGCAGACCAGCAACAGCTTTCAGGCTTAGCACCTTCCTTGTGGAAGAAGGAGCCGGATTTTTGCCTTATCGGAGAGGGGCTCTGCAGAGGAAAAGCATCAGGAGCTGTATCGTCTGTGGGAAAGCACAGATCCGCAGGGCTGTTGTGCTGTGAATAGGCTGCCAAGGGAAGGTGCAGACCAGCAACAGCTTTCAGGGCTAGCACCTTCCTTGTGGGAGAAGGAGCCGGACGTTTGCCTTTTCGGAGAGGAACTCTGCAGAGGAGAAGCAGCAGGAGATGTATTGTCTGTGGGAAAGCACAGATCCGCAGGGCTGTTGTGCTGTGAATAGGCTGCCAAGGGAAGGTGCAGACCAGCAACAGCTTTCAGGCTTAGCACCTTCCTTGTGGGAGAAGGAGCCGGATTTTTGCCTTATCGGACAGGGGCTCTGCAGAGGAAAAGCAGCAGAAGCTGTATCGCCTGTGGGAAAGCACAGATCCGCAGGGCTGTTGTGCTGTGAACAGGCTGTCAAGGGAAGGTGCAGACCAGCAACAGCTTTCAGGCTTAACACCTTCCTTGTGGGAGAAGGAGCCGGACGTTTGCCTTTCCCGAAAGGGGCTCTGCAGAGGAAAAGCAGCAGGAGCAGTATCGTCTCTGGGAAAGCACAGATCCGCAGGGCTGTTGTGCTGTGAATAGGCTGCCAAGGGAAGGTGCAGACCAGCAACAGCTTTCAGGCTTAGCACCTTCCTTGTGGGAGAAGGAGCCGGATTTTTGCCTTATTGGAGAGGGGCTCTGCCGCGGACAGGCAGCAGAACATGTATCGTCTGTGGGAAAGCACAGATCCGCAGGGCTGTTGTGCTGTGAATAGGCTGCCAAGGAAAGGTGCAGACCAGCAACAGCTTTCAGGCTTAGCACCTTCCTTGTGGGAGAAGGAGCCCGATTTTTGCCTTATCGGAGAGGGGCTCTGCAGAGGAAAAGCAGCAGGAGCTGTATCGTCTGTGGGAAAGCACAGATCCGCAGGGCTGTTGTGCTGTGAATAGGCTGCCAAGGGAAGGTGCAGACCAGCAACAGCTTTCAGGCTTAGCACCTTCCTTGTGGGAGAAGGAGCCGGATTTTTGCCTTATCGGAGAGGGGCTCTGCAGAGGAAAAGCAGCAGGAGCTGTATCGCCTGTGGGAAAGCACAGATCCGCAGGGCTGTTGTGCTGTGAATAAGCTGCCAAGGAAAGGTGCAGACCAGCAACAGCTTTCAGGGCTAGCACCTTCCTTGTGGGAGAAGGAGCCCGATTTTTGCCTTATCGGAGAGGGGCTCTGCAGAGGAAAAGCAGCAGGAGCTGTATCGCCTGTGGGAAAGCACAGATCCGCAGGGCTGTTGTGCTGTGAATAGGCTGCCAAGGGAAGGTGCAGACCAGCAACAGCTTTCAGGGCTAGCACCTTCCTTGTGGGAGAAGGAGCCGGACGTTTGCCTTTTCGGAGAGGAACTCTGCAGAGGAGAAGCAGCAGGAGATGTATTGTCTGTGGGAAAGCACAGATCCGCAGGGCTGTTGTGCTGTGAACAGGCTGCCAAGGGAAGGTGCAGACCAGCAACAGCTTTCAGGCTTAGCACCTTCCTTGTGGGAGAAGGAGCCGGATGTTTGCCTTATCGGACAGGGGCTCTGCAGAGGAAAAGCAGCAGAAGCTGTATCGCCTGTGGGAAAGCACAGATCCGCAGGGCTGTTGTGCTGTGAATAGGCTGCCAAGGGAAGGTGCAGACCAGCAACAGCTTTCAGGCTTAGCACCTTCCTTGTGGGAGAAGGAGCCGGACGTTTGCCTTTTCAGAGAGGAACTCTGCAGAGGAGAAGCAGCAGGAGCTGTATCGTCTGTGGGAAAGCACAGATCCGCAGGGCTGTTGTGCTGTGAATAGGCTGCCAAGGGAAGGTGCAGACCAGCAACAGCTTTCAGGCTTAGCACCTTCCTTGTGGGAGAAGGAGCCCGATTTTTGCCTTATCGGAGAGGGGCTCTGCAGAGGAAAAGCAGCAGGAGCTGTATCGTCTGTGGGAAAGCACAGATCCGCAGGGCTGTTGTGCTGTGAATAGGCTGCCAAGGGAAGGTGCAGACCAGCAACAGCTTTCAGGCTTAGCACCTTCCTTGTGGGAGAAGGAGCCGGATTTTTGCCTTATCGGAGAGGGCCTCTGCAGAGGAAAAGCATCAGGAGCTGTATCGTCTGTGGGAAAGCACAGATCCGCAGGGCTGTTGTGCTGTGAATAGGCTGCCAAGGGAAGGTGCAGACCAGCAACAGCTTTCAGGGCTAGCACCTTCCTTGTGGGAGAAGGAGCCGGACGTTTGCCTTTTCGGAGAGGAACTCTGCAGAGGAGAAGCAGCAGGAGATGTATTGCCTGTGGGAAAGCACAGATCCGCAGGGCTGTTGTGCTGTGAATAGGCTGCCAAGGGAAGGTGCAGACCAGCAACAGCTTTCAGGCTTAGCACCTTCCTTGTGGGAGAAGGAGCCGGATTTTTGCCTTATCGGACAGGGGCTCTGCAGAGGAAAAGCAGCAGAAGCTGTATCGCCTGTGGGAAAGCACAGATCCGCAGGGCTGTTGTGCTGTGAACAGGCTGCCAAGGGAAGGTGCAGACCAGCAACAGCTTTCAGGCTTAGCACCTTCCTTGTGGGAGAAGGAGCCGGATTTTTGCCTTATCGGACAGGGGCTCTGCAGAGGAAAAGCAGCAGAAGCTGTATCGCCTGTGGGAAAGCACAGATCCGCAGGGCTGTTGTGCTGTGAACAGGCTGTCAAGGGAAGGTGCAGACCAGCAACAGCTTTCAGGCTTAACACCTTCCTTGTGGGAGAAGGAGCCGGACGTTTGCCTTTCCCGAAAGGGGCTCTGCAGAGGAAAAGCAGCAGGAGCAGTATCGTCTCTGGGAAAGCACAGATCCGCAGGGCTGTTGTGCTGTGAATAGGCTGCCAAGGGAAGGTGCAGACCAGCAACAGCTTTCAGGCTTAGCACCTTCCTTGTGGGAGAAGGAGCCGGATTTTTGCCTTATTGGAGAGGGGCTCTGCCGCGGACAGGCAGCAGAACATGTATCGTCTGTGGGAAAGCACAGATCCGCAGGGCTGTTGTGCTGTGAATAGGCTGCCAAGGAAAGGTGCAGACCAGCAACAGCTTTCAGGCTTAGCACCTTCCTTGTGGGAGAAGGAGCCCGATTTTTGCCTTATCGGAGAGGGGCTCTGCAGAGGAAAAGCAGCAGGAGCTGTATCGTCTGTGGGAAAGCACAGATCCGCAGGGCTGTTGTGCTGTGAATAGGCTGCCAAGGGAAGGTGCAGACCAGCAACAGCTTTCAGGCTTAGCACCTTCCTTGTGGGAGAAGGAGCCCGATTTTTGCCTTATCGGAGAGGGGCTCTGCAGAGGAAAAGCAGCAGGAGCTGTATCGCCTGTGGGAAAGCACAGATCCGCAGGGCTGTTGTGCTGTGAATAAGCTGCCAAGGAAAGGTGCAGACCAGCAACAGCTTTCAGGGCTAGCACCTTCCTTGTGGGAGAAGGAGCCCGATTTTTGCCTTATCGGAGAGGGGCTCTGCAGAGGAAAAGCAGCAGGAGCTGTATCGCCTGTGGGAAAGCACAGATCCGCAGGGCTGTTGTGCTGTGAATAGGCTGCCAAGGGAAGGTGCAGACCAGCAACAGCTTTCAGGGCTAGCACCTTCCTTGTGGGAGAAGGAGCCGGACGTTTGCCTTTTCGGAGAGGAACTCTGCAGAGGAGAAGCAGCAGGAGATGTATTGTCTGTGGGAAAGCACAGATCCGCAGGGCTGTTGTGCTGTGAACAGGCTGCCAAGGGAAGGTGCAGACCAGCAACAGCTTTCAGGCTTAGCACCTTCCTTGTGGGAGAAGGAGCCGGATGTTTGCCTTATCGGACAGGGGCTCTGCAGAGGAAAAGCAGCAGAAGCTGTATCGCCTGTGGGAAAGCACAGATCCGCAGGGCTGTTGTGCTGTGAATAGGCTGCCAAGGGAAGGTGCAGACCAGCAACAGCTTTCAGGCTTAGCACCTTCCTTGTGGGAGAAGGAGCCGGATTTTTGCCTTATCGGAGAGGGGCTCTGCAGAGGAAAAGCAGCAGAAGCTGTATCGCCTGTGGGAAAGCACAGATCCGCAGGGCTGTTGTGCTGTGAACAGGCTGCCAAGGGAAGGTGCAGACCAGCAACAGCTTTCAGGGCTAGCACCTTCCTTGTGGGAGAAGGAGCCGGACGTTTGCCTTTTCAGAGAGGAACTCTGCAGAGGAGAAGCAGCAGGAGCTGTATCGTCTGTGGGAAAGCACAGATCCGCAGGGCTGTTGTGCTGTGAATAGGCTGCCAAGGGAAGCTGCAGACCAGCAACAGCTTTCAGGCTTAGCACCTTCCTTGTGGGAGAAGGAGCCCGATTTTTGCCTTATCGGAGAGGGGCTCTGCAGAGGAAAAGCAGCAGGAGCTGTATCGTCTGTGGGAAAGCACAGATCCGCAGGGCTGTTGTGCTGTGAATAGGCTGCCAAGGGAAGGTGCAGACCAGCAACAGCTTTCAGGCTTAGCACCTTCCTTGTGGGAGAAGGAGCCGGATTTTTGCCTTATCGGAGAGGGCCTCTGCAGAGGAAAAGCATCAGGAGCTGTATCGTCTGTGGGAAAGCACAGATCCGCAGGGCTGTTGTGCTGTGAATAGGCTGCCAAGGGAAGGTGCAGACCAGCAACAGCTTTCAGGGCTAGCACCTTCCTTGTGGGAGAAGGAGCCGGACGTTTGCCTTTTCGGAGAGGAACTCTGCAGAGGAGAAGCAGCAGGAGATGTATTGCCTGTGGGAAAGCACAGATCCGCAGGGCTGTTGTGCTGTGAATAGGCTGCCAAGGGAAGGTGCAGACCAGCAACAGCTTTCAGGCTTAGCACCTTCCTTGTGGGAGAAGGAGCCGGATTTTTGCCTTATCGGACAGGGGCTCTGCAGAGGAAAAGCAGCAGAAGCTGTATCGCCTGTGGGAAAGCACAGATCCGCAGGGCTGTTGTGCTGTGAACAGGCTGCCAAGGGAAGGTGCAGACCAGCAACAGCTTTCAGGGCTAGCACCTTCCTTGTGGGAGAAGGAGCCGGACGTTTGCCTTTTCGGAGAGGAACTCTGCAGAGGAGAAGCAGCAGGAGCTGTATCGTCCGTGGGAAAGCACAGATCCGCAGGGCTGTTGTGCTGTGAACAGGCTGCCAAGGGAAGGTGCAGACCAGCAACAGCTTTCAGGGCTAGCACCTTCCTTGTGGGAGAAGGAGCCGGATGTTTGCCTTTCCCGAAAGGGGCTCTGCAGAGGAAAAGCAGCAGGAGCAGTATCGTCTGTGGGAAAGCACAGATCCGCAGGGCTGTTGTGCTGTGAATAGGCTGCCAAGGGAAGGTGCAGACCAGCAACAGCTTTCAGGCTTAGCACCTTCCTTGTGGAAGAAGGAGCCGGATTTTTGCCTTATCGGAGAGGGGCTCTGCAGAGGAGAAGCAGCAGGAGATGTATTGTCTGTGGGAAAGCACAGATCCGCAGGGCTGTTGTGCTGTGAATAGGCTGCCAAGGGAAGGTGCAGACCAGCAACAGCTTTCAGGCTTAGCACCTTCCTTGTGGGAGAAGGAGCCGGATTTTTGCCTTATCGGACAGGGGCTCTGCAGAGGAAAAGCAGCAGAAGCTGTATCGCCTGTGGGAAAGCACAGATCCGCAGGGCTGTTGTGCTGTGAACAGGCTGTCAAGGGAAGGTGCAGACCAGCAACAGCTTTCAGGCTTAACACCTTCCTTGTGGGAGAAGGAGCCGGACGTTTGCCTTTCCCGAAAGGGGCTCTGCAGAGGAAAAGCAGCAGGAGCAGTATCGTCTCTGGGAAAGCACAGATCCGCAGGGCTGTTGTGCTGTGAATAGGCTGCCAAGGGAAGGTGCAGACCAGCAACAGCTTTCAGGCTTAGCACCTTCCTTGTGGGAGAAGGAGCCGGACGTTTGCCTTTTCGGAGAGGAACTCTGCAGAGGAGAAGCAGCAGGAGCTGTATCGTCTGTGGGAAAGCACAGATCCGCAGGGCTGTTGTGCTGTGAATAGGCTGCCAAGGGAAGGTGCAGACCAGCAACAGCTTTCAGGCTTAGCACCTTCCTTGTGGGAGAAGGAGCCGGACGTTTGCCTTTTCGGAGAGGAACTCTGCAGAGGAAAAGCAGCAGGAGCTGTATCGTCTGTGGGAAAGCACAGATCCGCAGGGCTGTTGTGCTGTGAACAGGCTGCCAAGGGAAGGTGCAGACCAGCAACAGCTTTCAGGGCTAGCACCTTCCTTGTGGGAGAAGGAGCCCGATTTTTGCCTTATCGGAGAGGGGCTCTGCAGAGGAAAAGCAGCAGGAGCTGTATCGCCTGTGGGAAAGCACAGATCCGCAGGGCTGTTGTGCTGTGAATAGGCTGCCAAGGGAAGGTGCAGACCAGCAACAGCTTTCAGGCTTAGCACCTTCCTTGTGGCAGAAGGAGCCCGATTTTTGCCTTATCGGAGAGGGGCTCTGCAGAGGAAAAGCAGCAGGAGCTGTATCGCCTGTGGGAAAGCACAGATCCGCAGGGCTGTTGTGCTGTGAATAGGCTGCCAAGGGAAGGTGCAGACCAGCAACAGCTTTCAGGCTTAACACCTTCCTTGTGGGAGAAGGAGCCGGACGTTTGCCTTTTCGGAGAGGAACTCTGCAGAGGAAAAGCATCATGAGCTGTATCGCCTGTGGGAAAGCACAGATCCGCAGGGCTGTTGTGCTGTGAACAGGCTGCCAAGGGAAGGTGCAGACCAGCAAAAGCTTTCAGGCTTAGCACCTTCCTTGTGGGAGAAGGAGCCGGATTTTTGCCTTATCGGAGAGGGGCTCTGCAGAGGAAAAGCAGCAGAAGCTGTATCGCCTGTGGGAAAGCACAGATCCGCAGGGCTGTTGTGCTGTGAATAGGCTGCCAAGGGAAGGTGCAGACCAGCAACAGCTTTCAGGCTTAGCACCTTCCTTGTGGGAGAAGGAGCCCGATTTTTGCCTTATCGGAGAGGGGCTCTGCAGAGGAAAAGCAGCAGGAGCTGTATCGTCTGTGGGAAAGCACAGATCCGCAGGGCTGTTGTGCTGTGAATAGGCTGCCAAGGGAAGGTGCAGACCAGCAACAGCTTTCAGGCTTAGCACCTTCCTTGTGGGAGAAGGAGCCGGATTTTTGCCTTATCGGAGAGGGGCTCTGCAGAGGAAAAGCATCAGGAGCTGTATCGTCTGTGGGAAAGCACAGATCCGCAGGGCTGTTGTGCTGTGAATAGGCTGCCAAGGGAAGGTGCCGACCAGCAACAGCTTTCAGGGCTAGCACCTTCCTTGTGGGAGAAGGAGCCGGACGTTTGCCTTTACGGAGAGGAACTCTGCAGAGGAGAAGCAGCAGGAGATGTATTGTCTGTGGGAAAGCACAGATCCGCAGGGCTGTTGTGCTGTGAATAGGCTGCCAAGGGAAGGTGCAGACCAGCAACAGCTTTCAGGCTTAGCACCTTCCTTGTGGGAGAAGGAGCCGGATTTTTGCCTTATCGGACAGGGGCTCTGCAGAGGAAAAGCAGCAGAAGCTGTATCGCCTGTGGGAAAGCACAGATCCGCAGGGCTGTTGTGCTGTGAACAGGCTGCCAAGGGAAGGTGCAGACCAGCAACAGCTTTCAGGGCTATCACCTTCCTTGTGGGAGAAGGAGCCGGACGTTTGCCTTTTCGGAGAGGAACTCTGCAGAGGAGAAGCAGCAGGAGCTGTATCGTCCGTGGGAAAGCACAGATCCGCAGGGCTGTTGTGCTGTGAATAGGCTGCCAAGGGAAGGTGCAGACCAGCAACAGCTTTCAGGCTTAGCACCTTCCTTGTGGGAGAAGGAGCCGGACGTTTGCCTTTTCGGAGAGGAACTCTGCAGAGGAAAAGCAGCAGGAGCTGTATCGCCTGTGGGAAAGCACAGATCCGCAGGGCTGTTGTGCTGTGAACAGGCTGTCAAGGGAAGGTGCAGACCAGCAACAGCTTTCAGGCTTAACACCTTCCTTGTGGGAGAAGGAGCCGGACGTTTGCCTTTCCCGAAAGGGGCTCTGCAGAGGAAAAGCAGCAGGAGCAGTATCGTCTCTGGGAAAGCACAGATCCGCAGGGCTGTTGTGCTGTGAATAGGCTGCCAAGGGAAGGTGCAGACCAGCAACAGCTTTCAGGCTTAGCACCTTCCTTGTGGGAGAAGGAGCCGGATTTTTGCCTTATTGGAGAGGGGCTCTGCCGCGGACAGGCAGCAGAACATGTATCGTCTGTGGGAAAGCACAGATCCGCAGGGCTGTTGTGCTGTGAATAGGCTGCCAAGGAAAGGTGCAGACCAGCAACAGCTTTCAGGCTTAGCACCTTCCTTGTGGGAGAAGGAGCCCGATTTTTGCCTTATCGGAGAGGGGCTCTGCAGAGGAAAAGCAGCAGGAGCTGTATCGTCTGTGGGAAAGCACAGATCCGCAGGGCTGTTGTGCTGTGAATAGGCTGCCAAGGGAAGGTGCAGACCAGCAACAGCTTTCAGGCTTAGCACCTTCCTTGTGGGAGAAGGAGCCGGATTTTTGCCTTATCGGAGAGGGGCTCTGCAGAGGAAAAGCAGCAGGAGCTGTATCGCCTGTGGGAAAGCACAGATCCGCAGGGCTGTTGTGCTGTGAATAAGCTGCCAAGGAAAGGTGCAGACCAGCAACAGCTTTCAGGGCTAGCACCTTCCTTGTGGGAGAAGGAGCCCGATTTTTGCCTTATCGGAGAGGGGCTCTGCAGAGGAAAAGCAGCAGGAGCTGTATCGCCTGTGGGAAAGCACAGATCCGCAGGGCTGTTGTGCTGTGAATAGGCTGCCAAGGGAAGGTGCAGACCAGCAACAGCTTTCAGGGCTAGCACCTTCCTTGTGGGAGAAGGAGCCGGACGTTTGCCTTTTCGGAGAGGAACTCTGCAGAGGAGAAGCAGCAGGAGATGTATTGTCTGTGGGAAAGCACAGATCCGCAGGGCTGTTGTGCTGTGAATAGGCTGCCAAGGGAAGGTGCAGACCAGCAACAGCTTTCAGGGCTACCGCCTTCCTTGTGGGAGAAGGAGCCCGATTTTTGCCTTATCGGAGAGGGGCTCTGCAGAGGAAAAGCATCATGAGCTGTATCGTCTCTGGGAAAGCACAGATCCGCAGGGCTGTTGTGCTGTGAATAGGCTGCCAAGGGAAGGTGCAGACCAGCAACAGCTTTCAGGCTTAGCACCTTCCTTGTGGGAGAAAGAGCCAGACGTTTGCCTTATCGGAGAGGGGCTCTGCAGAGGAAAAGCAGCAGGAGCTGTATCGTCTGTGGGAAAGCACAGATCCGCAGGGCTGTTGTGCTGTGAATAGGCTGCCAAGGAAAGGTGCAGACCAGCAACAGCTTTCAGGCTTAGCACCTTCCTTGTGGGAGAAGGAGCCCGATTTTTGCCTTATCGGAGAGGGGCTCTGCAGAGGAAAAGCAGCAGGAGCTGTATCGTCTGTGGGAAAGCACAGATCCGCAGGGCTGTTGTGCTGTGAATAGGCTGCCAAGGGAAGGTGCAGACCAGCAACAGCTTTCAGGGCTAGCACCTTCCTTGTGGGAGAAAGAGCCGGACGTTTGCCTTTTCGGAGAGGAACTCTGCACAGGAATAGAGTCATGAGCTGTACCTTCTGTGGGAAAGCACAGATCCGCAGGGCTGTTGTGCTGTGAATAGGCTGCCAAGGGAAGGTGCAGACCAGCAACAGCTTTCAGGCTTAGCACCTTCCTTGTGGGAGAAGGAGCCGGACGTTTGCCTTTCCCGAAAGGGGCTCTGCAGAGGAAAAGCAGCAGGAGCAGTATCGTCTCTGGGAAAGCACAGATCCGCAGGGCTGTTGTGCTGTGAATAGGCTGCCAAGGGAAGGTGCAGACCAGCAACAGCTTTCAGGCTTAGCACCTTCCTTGTGGGAGAAGGAGCCGGACGTTTGCCTTATCGGAGAGGAACTCTGCAGAGGAGAAGCATCATGAGCTGTATCGTCTCTGGGAAAGCACAGATCCGCGGGGCTGTTGTGCTGTGAATAGGCTGCCAAGGGAAGGTGCAGACCAGCAACAGCTTTCAGGCTTAGCACCTTCCTTGTGGGAGAAGGAGCCCGATTTTTGCCTTATCGGAGAGGGGCTCTGCAGAGGAAAAGCATCATGAGCTGTATCGTCTCTGGGAAAGCACAGATCCGCAGGGCTGTTGTGCTGTGAACAGGCTGCCAAGGGAAGGTGCAGACCAGCAACAGCTTTCAGGGCTAGCACCTTCCTTGTGGGAGAAGGAGCCGGATGTTTGCCTTATTGGAAAGGGGCTCTGCAGAGGAAAAGCATCATGAGCTGTATCGTCTCTGGGAAAGCACAGATCCGCAGGGCTGTTGTGCTGTGAATAGGCTGCCAAGGGAAGGTGCAGACCAGCAACAGCTTTCAGGCTTAGCACCTTCCTTGTGGGAGAAGGAGCCCGATTTTTGCCTTATCGGAGAGGGGCTCTGCAGAGGAAAAGCAGCAGGAGCTGTATCGCCTGTGGGAAAGCACAGATCCGCAGGGCTGTTGTGCTGTGAATAGGCTGCCAAGGGAAGGTGCAGACCAGCAACAGCTTTCAGGCTTAGCACCTTCCTTGTGGGAGAAGGAGCCGGATTTTTGCCTTATCGGAGAGGGGCTCTGCAGAGGAAAAGCAGCAGGAGCTGTATCGTCTGTCGGAAAGCACAGATCCGCAGGGCTGTTGTGCTGTGAATAAGCTGCCAAGGAAAGGTGCAGACCAGCAACAGCTTTCAGGCTTAGCACCTTCCTTGTGGCAGAAGGAGCCCGATTTTTGCCTTATCGGAGAGGGGCTCTGCAGAGGAAAAGCAGCAGGAGCTGTATCGTCTGTGGGAAAGCACAGATCCGCAGGGCTGTTGTGCTGTGAATAGGCTGCCAAGGGAAGGTGCAGACCAGCAACAGCTTTCAGGGCTAGCACCTTCCTTGTGGGAGAAGGAGCCGGACGTTTGCCTTTTCGGAGAGGAACTCTGCAGAGGAGAAGCAGCAGGAGATGTATTGTCTGTGGGAAAGCACAGATCCGCAGGGCTGTTGTGCTGTGAATAGGCTGCCAAGGGAAGGTGCAGACCAGCAACAGCTTTCAGGCTTAACACCTTCCTTGTGGGAGAAGGAGCCGGACGTTTGCCTTTTCGGAGAGGAACTCTGCAGAGGAAAAGCATCATGAGCTGTATCGCCTGTGGGAAAGCACAGATCCGCAGGGCTGTTGTGCTGTGAACAGGCTGCCAAGGGAAGGTGCAGACCAGCAAAAGCTTTCAGGCTTAGCACCTTCCTTGTGGGAGAAGGAGCCGGATTTTTGCCTTATCGGACAGGGGCTCTGCAGAGGAAAAGCAGCAGAAGCTGTATCGCCTGTGGGAAAGCACAGATCCGCAGGGCTGTTGTGCTGTGAATAGGCTGCCAAGGGAAGGTGCAGACCAGCAACAGCTTTCAGGCTTAGCACCTTTCCTTGTGGGAGAAGGAGCCGGATTTTTGCCTTATCGGAGAGGGGCTCTGCAGAGGAAAAGCAGCAGAAGCTGTATCGCCTGTGGGAAAGCACAGATCCGCAGGGCTGTTGTGCTGTGAACAGGCTGCCAAGGGAAGGTGCAGACCAGCAACAGCTTTCAGGGCTAGCACCTTCCTTGTGGGAGAAGGAGCCGGACGTTTGCCTTTTCGGAGAGGAACTCTGCAGAGGAGAAGCAGCAGGAGCTGTATCGTCTGTGGGAAAGCACAGATCCGCAGGGCTGTTGTGCTGTGAATAGGCTGCCAAGGAAAGGTGCAGACCAGCAACAGCTTTCAGGGCTAGCACCTTCCTTGTGGGAGAAGGAGCCGGATTTTTGCCTTATCGGAGAGGGGCTCTGCAGAGGAAAAGCAGCAGGAGCTGTATCGTCTGTGGGAAAGCACAGATCCGCAGGGCTGTTGTGCTGTGAATAGGCTGCCAAGGGAAGGTGCAGACCAGCAACAGCTTTCAGGCTTAGCACCTTCCTTGTGGGAGAAGGAGCCGGATTTTTGCCTTATCGGAGAGGGGCTCTGCAGAGGAAAAGCATCAGGAGCTGTATCGTCTGTGGGAAAGCACAGATCCGCAGGGCTGTTGTGCTGTGAATAGGCTGCCAAGGGAAGGTGCAGACCAGCAACAGCTTTCAGGGCTAGCACCTTCCTTGTGGGAGAAGGAGCCGGACGTTTGCCTTTTCGGAGAGGAACTCTGCAGAGGAGAAGCAGCAGGAGATGTATTGTCTGTGGGAAAGCACAGATCCGCAGGGCTGTTGTGCTGTGAATAGGCTGCCAAGGGAAGGTGCAGACCAGCAACAGCTTTCAGGCTTAGCACCTTCCTTGTGGGAGAAGGAGCCGGATTTTTGCCTTATCGGACAGGGGCTCTGCAGAGGAAAAGCAGCAGAAGCTGTATCGCCTGTGGGAAAGCACAGATCCGCAGGGCTGTTGTGCTGTGAACAGGCTGTCAAGGGAAGGTGCAGACCAGCAACAGCTTTCAGGCTTAACACCTTCCTTGTGGGAGAAGGAGCCGGACGTTTGCCTTTCCCGAAAGGGGCTCTGCAGAGGAAAAGCAGCAGGAGCAGTATCGTCTCTGGGAAAGCACAGATCCGCAGGGCTGTTGTGCTGTGAATAGGCTGCCAAGGGAAGGTGCAGACCAGCAACAGCTTTCAGGCTTAGCACCTTCCTTGTGGGAGAAGGAGCCGGATTTTTGCCTTATTGGAGAGGGGCTCTGCCGCGGACAGGCAGCAGAACATGTATCGTCTGTGGGAAAGCACAGATCCGCAGGGCTGTTGTGCTGTGAATAGGCTGCCAAGGAAAGGTGCAGACCAGCAACAGCTTTCAGGCTTAGCACCTTCCTTGTGGGAGAAGGAGCCCGATTTTTGCCTTATCGGAGAGGGGCTCTGCAGAGGAAAAGCAGCAGGAGCTGTATCGTCTGTGGGAAAGCACAGATCCGCAGGGCTGTTGTGCTGTGAATAGGCTGCCAAGGGAAGGTGCAGACCAGCAACAGCTTTCAGGCTTAGCACCTTCCTTGTGGGAGAAGGAGCCGGATTTTTGCCTTATCGGAGAGGGGCTCTGCAGAGGAAAAGCAGCAGGAGCTGTATCGCCTGTGGGAAAGCACAGATCCGCAGGGCTGTTGTGCTGTGAATAAGCTGCCAAGGAAAGGTGCAGACCAGCAACAGCTTTCAGGGCTAGCACCTTCCTTGTGGGAGAAGGAGCCGGACGTTTGCCTTTTCGGAGAGGAACTCTGCAGAGGAGAAGCAGCAGGAGATGTATTGTCTGTGGGAAAGCACAGATCCGCAGGGCTGTTGTGCTGTGAACAGGCTGCCAAGGGAAGGTGCAGACCAGCAACAGCTTTCAGGCTTAGCACCTTCCTTGTGGGAGAAGGAGCCGGATGTTTGCCTTATCGGACAGGGGCTCTGCAGAGGAAAAGCAGCAGAAGCTGTATCGCCTGTGGGAAAGCACAGATCCGCAGGGCTGTTGTGCTGTGAATAGGCTGCCAAGGGAAGGTGCAGACCAGCAACAGCTTTCAGGCTTAGCACCTTCCTTGTGGGAGAAGGAGCCGGATTTTTGCCTTATCGGAGAGGGGCTCTGCAGAGGAAAAGCAGCAGAAGCTGTATCGCCTGTGGGAAAGCACAGATCCGCAGGGCTGTTGTGCTGTGAACAGGCTGCCAAGGGAAGGTGCAGACCAGCAACAGCTTTCAGGGCTAGCACCTTCCTTGTGGGAGAAGGAGCCGGACGTTTGCCTTTTCGGAGAGGAACTCTGCAGAGGAGAAGCAGCAGGAGCTGTATCGTCTGTGGGAAAGCAGAGATCCGCAGGGCTGTTGTGCTGTGAATAGGCTGCCAAGGGAAGGTGCAGACCAGCAACAGCTTTCAGGCTTAGCACCTTCCTTGTGGGAGAAGGAGCCCGATTTTTGCCTTATCGGAGAGGGGCTCTGCAGAGGAAAAGCAGCAGGAGCTGTATCGTCTGTGGGAAAGCACAGATCCGCAGGGCTGTTGTGCTGTGAATAGGCTGCCAAGGGAAGGTGCAGACCAGCAACAGCTTTCAGGCTTAGCACCTTCCTTGTGGGAGAAGGAGCCGGAATTTTGCCTTATCGGAGAGGGGCTCTGCAGAGGAAAAGCATCAGGAGCTGTATCGTCTGTGGGAAAGCACAGATCCGCAGGGCTGTTGTGCTGTGAATAGGCTGCCAAGGGAAGGTGCAGACCAGCAACAGCTTTCAGGGCTAGCACCTTCCTTGTGGGAGAAGGAGCCGGACGTTTGCCTTTTCGGAGAGGAACTCTGCAGAGGAGAAGCAGCAGGAGATGTATTGTCTGTGGGAAAGCACAGATCCGCAGGGCTGTTGTGCTGTGAACAGGCTGCCAAGGGAAGGTGCAGACCAGCAACAGCTTTCAGGCTTAGCACCTTCCTTGTGGGAGAAGGAGCCGGATGTTTGCCTTATCGGACAGGGGCTCTGCAGAGGAAAAGCAGCAGAAGCTGTATCGCCTGTGGGAAAGCACAGATCCGCAGGGCTGTTGTGCTGTGAATAGGCTGCCAAGGGAAGGTGCAGACCAGCAACAGCTTTCAGGCTTAGCACCTTCCTTGTGGGAGAAGGAGCCGGATTTTTGCCTTATCGGAGAGGGGCTCTGCAGAGGAAAAGCAGCAGAAGCTGTATCGCCTGTGGGAAAGCACAGATCCGCAGGGCTGTTGTGCTGTGAACAGGCTGCCAAGGGAAGGTGCAGACCAGCAACAGCTTTCAGGGCTAGCACCTACCTTGTGGGAGAAGGAGCCGGACGTTTGCCTTTTCAGAGAGGAACTCTGCAGAGGAGAAGCAGCAGGAGCTGTATCGTCTGTGGGAAAGCACAGATCCGCAGGGCTGTTGTGCTGTGAATAGGCTGCCAAGGGAAGGTGCAGACCAGCAACAGCTTTCAGGCTTAGCACCTTCCTTGTGGGAGAAGGAGCCGGACGTTTGCCTTTTCGGAGAGGAACTCTGCAGAGGAGAAGCAGCAGGAGATGTATTGTCTGTGGGAAAGCACAGATCCGCAGGGCTGTTGTGCTGTGAATAGGCTGCCAAGGGAAGGTGCAGACCAGCAACAGCTTTCAGGCTTAGCACCTTCCTTGTGGGAGAAGGAGCCCGATTTTTGCCTTATCGGAGAGGGGCTCTGCAGAGGAAAAGCAGCAGAAGCTGTATCGCCTGTGGGAAAGCACAGATCCGCAGGGCTGTTGTGCTGTGAACAGGCTGCCAAGGGAAGGTGCAGACCAGCAACAGCTTTCAGGCTTAACACCTTCCTTGTGGGAGAAGGAGCCGGACGTTTGCCTTTCCCGAAAGGGGCTCTGCAGAGGAAAAGCAGCAGGAGCAGTATCGTCTCTGGGAAAGCACAGATCCGCAGGGCTGTTGTGCTGTGAATAGGCTGCCAAGGGAAGGTGCAGACCAGCAACAGCTTTCAGGCTTAGCACCTTCCTTGTGGGAGAAGGAGCCGGATTTTTGCCTTATTGGAGAGGGGCTCTGCCGCGGACAGGCAGCAGAACATGTATCGTCTGTGGGAAAGCACAGATCCGCAGGGCTGTTGTGCTGTGAATAGGCTGCCAAGGAAAGGTGCAGACCAGCAACAGCTTTCAGGCTTAGCACCTTCCTTGTGGGAGAAGGAGCCGGATTTTTGCCTTATCGGAGAGGGGCTCTGCAGAGGAAAAGCAGCAGGAGCTGTATCGCCTGTGGGAAAGCACAGATCCGCAGGGCTGTTGTGCTGTGAATAGGCTGCCAAGGGAAGGTGCAGACCAGCAACAGCTTTCAGGGCTAGCACCTTCCTTGTGGGAGAAGGAGCCGGACGTTTGCCTTTTCGGAGAGGAACTCTGCAGAGGAGAAGCAGCAGGAGATGTATTGTCTGTGGGAAAGCACAGATCCGCAGGGCTGTTGTGCTGTGAACAGGCTGCCAAGGGAAGGTGCAGACCAGCAACAGCTTTCAGGCTTAGCACCTTCCTTGTGGGAGAAGGAGCCGGATGTTTGCCTTATCGGACAGGGGCTCTGCAGAGGAAAAGCAGCAGAAGCTGTATCGCCTGTGGGAAAGCACAGATCCGCAGGGCTGTTGTGCTGTGAATAGGCTGCCAAGGGAAGGTGCAGACCAGCAACAGCTTTCAGGCTTAGCACCTTCCTTGTGGGAGAAGGAGCCGGATTTTTGCCTTATCGGAGAGGGGCTCTGCAGAGGAAAAGCAGCAGAAGCTGTATCGCCTGTGGGAAAGCACAGATCCGCAGGGCTGTTGTGCTGTGAACAGGCTGCCAAGGGAAGGTGCAGACCAGCAACAGCTTTCAGGGCTAGCACCTTCCTTGTGGGAGAAGGAGCCGGACGTTTGCCTTTTCGGAGAGGAACTCTGCAGAGGAGAAGCAGCAGGAGCTGTATCGTCTGTGGGAAAGCACAGATCCGCAGGGCTGTTGTGCTGTGAATAGGCTGCCAAGGGAAGGTGCAGACCAGCAACAGCTTTCAGGCTTAGCACCTTCCTTGTGGGAGAAGGAGCCGGATTTTTGCCTTATCGGAGAGGGGCTCTGCAGAGGAGAAGCAGCAGGAGCTGTATCGTCTGTGGGAAAGCACAGATCCGCAGGGCTGTTGTGCTGTGAATAGGCTGCCAAGGGAAGGTGCAGACCAGCAACAGCTTTCAGGCTTAGCACCTTCCTTGTGGGAGAAGGAGCCGGATTTTTGCCTTATCGGAGAGGGGCTCTGCAGAGGAAAAGCATCAGGAGCTGTATCGTCTGTGGGAAAGCACAGATCCGCAGGGCTGTTGTGCTGTGAATAGGCTGCCAAGGGAAGGTGCAGACCAGCAACAGCTTTCAGGGCTAGCACCTTCCTTGTGGGAGAAGGAGCCGGACGTTTGCCTTTTCGGAGAGGAACTCTGCAGAGGAGAAGCAGCAGGAGATGTATTGTCTATGGGAAAGCACAGATCCGCAGGGCTGTTGTGCTGTGAATAGGCTGCCAAGGGAAGGTGCAGACCAGCAACAGCTTTCAGGCTTAGCACCTTCCTTGTGGGAGAAGGAGCCGGATTTTTCCCTTATCGGAGAGGGGCTCTGCAGAGGAAAAGCAGCAGAAGCTGTATCGCCTGTGGGAAAGCACAGATCCGCAGGGCTGTTGTGCTGTGAACAGGCTGCCAAGGGAAGGTGCAGACCAGCAACAGCTTTCAGGGCTAGCACCTTCCTTGTGGGAGAAGGAGCCGGACGTTTGCCTTTTCGGAGAGGAACTCTGCAGAGGAGAAGCAGCAGGAGCTGTATCGTCTGTGGGAAAGCACAGATCCGCAGGGCTGTTGTGCTGTGAATAGGCTGCCAAGGGAAGGTGCAGACCAGCAACAGCTTTCAGGCTTAGCACCTTCCTTGTGGGAGAAGGAGCCGGACGTTTGCCTTTTCGGAGAGGAACTCTGCAGAGGAAAAGCAGCAGGAGCTGTATCGTCTGTGGGAAAGCACAGATCCGCAGGGCTGTTGTGCTGTGAACAGGCTGCCAAGGGAAGGTGCAGACCAGCAACAGCTTTCAGGGCTAGCACCTTCCTTGTGGGAGAAGGAGCCCGATTTTTGCCTTATCGGAGAGGGGCTCTGCAGAGGAAAAGCAGCAGGAGCTGTATCGCCTGTGGGAAAGCACAGATCCGCAGGGCTGTTGTGCTGTGAATAGGCTGCCAAGGGAAGGTGCAGACCAGCAACAGCTTTCAGGCTTAGCACCTTCCTTGTGGCAGAAGGAGCCCGATTTTTGCCTTATCGGAGAGGGGCTCTGCAGAGGAAAAGCAGCAGGAGCTGTATCGCCTGTGGGAAAGCACAGATCCGCAGGGCTGTTGTGCTGTGAATAGGCTGCCAAGGGAAGGTGCAGACCAGCAACAGCTTTCAGGCTTAACACCTTCCTTGTGGGAGAAGGAGCCGGACGTTTGCCTTTTCGGAGAGGAACTCTGCAGAGGAAAAGCATCATGAGCTGTATCGCCTGTGGGAAAGCACAGATCCGCAGGGCTGTTGTGCTGTGAACAGGCTGCCAAGGGAAGGTGCAGACCAGCAAAAGCTTTCAGGCTTAGCACCTTCCTTGTGGGAGAAGGAGCCGGATTTTTGCCTTATCGGAGAGGGGCTCTGCAGAGGAAAAGCAGCAGAAGCTGTATCGCCTGTGGGAAAGCACAGATCCGCAGGGCTGTTGTGCTGTGAATAGGCTGCCAAGGGAAGGTGCAGACCAGCAACAGCTTTCAGGCTTAGCACCTTCCTTGTGGGAGAAGGAGCCCGATTTTTGCCTTATCGGAGAGGGGCTCTGCAGAGGAAAAGCAGCAGGAGCTGTATCGTCTGTGGGAAAGCACAGATCCGCAGGGCTGTTGTGCTGTGAATAGGCTGCCAAGGGAAGGTGCAGACCAGCAACAGCTTTCAGGCTTAGCACCTTCCTTGTGGGAGAAGGAGCCGGATTTTTGCCTTATCGGAGAGGGGCTCTGCAGAGGAAAAGCATCAGGAGCTGTATCGTCTGTGGGAAAGCACAGATCCGCAGGGCTGTTGTGCTGTGAATAGGCTGCCAAGGGAAGGTGCCGACCAGCAACAGCTTTCAGGGCTAGCACCTTCCTTGTGGGAGAAGGAGCCGGACGTTTGCCTTTACGGAGAGGAACTCTGCAGAGGAGAAGCAGCAGGAGATGTATTGTCTGTGGGAAAGCACAGATCCGCAGGGCTGTTGTGCTGTGAATAGGCTGCCAAGGGAAGGTGCAGACCAGCAACAGCTTTCAGGCTTAGCACCTTCCTTGTGGGAGAAGGAGCCGGATTTTTGCCTTATCGGACAGGGGCTCTGCAGAGGAAAAGCAGCAGAAGCTGTATCGCCTGTGGGAAAGCACAGATCCGCAGGGCTGTTGTGCTGTGAACAGGCTGCCAAGGGAAGGTGCAGACCAGCAACAGCTTTCAGGGCTATCACCTTCCTTGTGGGAGAAGGAGCCGGACGTTTGCCTTTTCGGAGAGGAACTCTGCAGAGGAGAAGCAGCAGGAGCTGTATCGTCCGTGGGAAAGCACAGATCCGCAGGGCTGTTGTGCTGTGAATAGGCTGCCAAGGGAAGGTGCAGACCAGCAACAGCTTTCAGGCTTAGCACCTTCCTTGTGGGAGAAGGAGCCGGACGTTTGCCTTTTCGGAGAGGAACTCTGCAGAGGAAAAGCAGCAGGAGCTGTATCGTCTGTGGGAAAGCACAGATCCGCAGGGCTGTTGTGCTGTGAACAGGCTGCCAAGGGAAGGTGCAGACCAGCAACAGCTTTCAGGGCTAGCACCTTCCTTGTGGGAGAAGGAGCCGGATGTTTGCCTTTCCCGAAAGGGGCTCTGCAGAGGAAAAGCAGCAGGAGCAGTATCGTCTCTGGGAAAGCACAGATCCGCAGGGCTGTTGTGCTGTGAATAGGCTGCCAAGGGAAGGTGCAGACCAGCAACAGCTTTCAGGCTTAGCACCTTCCTTGTGGAAGAAGGAGCCGGATTTTTGCCTTATCGGAGAGGGGCTCTGCAGAGGAAAAGCATCAGGAGCTGTATCGTCTGTGGGAAAGCACAGATCCGCAGGGCTGTTGTGCTGTGAATAGGCTGCCAAGGGAAGGTGCAGACCAGCAACAGCTTTCAGGGCTAGCACCTTCCTTGTGGGAGAAGGAGCCGGACGTTTGCCTTTTCGGAGAGGAACTCTGCAGAGGAGAAGCAGCAGGAGATGTATTGTCTGTGGGAAAGCACAGATCCGCAGGGCTGTTGTGCTGTGAATAGGCTGCCAAGGGAAGGTGCAGACCAGCAACAGCTTTCAGGCTTAGCACCTTCCTTGTGGGAGAAGGAGCCGGATTTTTGCCTTATCGGAGAGGGGCTCTGCAGAGGAAAAGCAGCAGGAGCTGTATCGCCTGTGGGAAAGCACAGATCCGCAGGGCTGTTGTGCTGTGAACAGGCTGTCAAGGGAAGGTGCAGACCAGCAACAGCTTTCAGGCTTAACACCTTCCTTGTGGGAGAAGGAGCCGGACGTTTGCCTTTCCCGAAAGGGGCTCTGCAGAGGAAAAGCAGCAGGAGCAGTATCGTCTCTGGGAAAGCACAGATCCGCAGGGCTGTTGTGCTGTGAATAGGCTGCCAAGGGAAGGTGCAGACCAGCAACAGCTTTCAGGCTTAGCACCTTCCTTGTGGGAGAAGGAGCCGGATTTTTGCCTTATTGGAGAGGGGCTCTGCCGCGGACAGGCAGCAGAACATGTATCGTCTGTGGGAAAGCACAGATCCGCAGGGCTGTTGTGCTGTGAATAGGCTGCCAAGGAAAGGTGCAGACCAGCAACAGCTTTCAGGCTTAGCACCTTCCTTGTGGGAGAAGGAGCCCGATTTTTGCCTTATCGGAGAGGGGCTCTGCAGAGGAAAAGCAGCAGGAGCTGTATCGTCTGTGGGAAAGCACAGATCCGCAGGGCTGTTGTGCTGTGAATAGGCTGCCAAGGGAAGGTGCAGACCAGCAACAGCTTTCAGGCTTAGCACCTTCCTTGTGGGAGAAGGAGCCGGATTTTTGCCTTATCGGAGAGGGGCTCTGCAGAGGAAAAGCAGCAGGAGCTGTATCGCCTGTGGGAAAGCACAGATCCGCAGGGCTGTTGTGCTGTGAATAAGCTGCCAAGGAAAGGTGCAGACCAGCAACAGCTTTCAGGGCTAGCACCTTCCTTGTGGGAGAAGGAGCCCGATTTTTGCCTTATCGGAGAGGGGCTCTGCAGAGGAAAAGCAGCAGGAGCTGTATCGCCTGTGGGAAAGCACAGATCCGCAGGGCTGTTGTGCTGTGAATAGGCTGCCAAGGGAAGGTGCAGACCAGCAACAGCTTTCAGGCTTAGCACCTTCCTTGTGGGAGAAGGAGCCGGATTTTTGCCTTATCGGACAGGGGCTCTGCAGAGGAAAAGCAGCAGGAGCTGTATCGTCTGTGGGAAAGCACAGATCCGCAGGGCTGTTGTGCTGTGAACAGGCTGCCAAGGGAAGGTGCAGACCAGCAACAGCTTTCAGGGCTAGCACCTTCCTTGTGGGAGAAGGAGCCGGACGTTTGCCTTTTCGGAGAGGAACTCTGCAGAGGAGAAGCAGCAGGAGCTGTATCGTCTGTGGGAAAGCACAGATCCGCAGGGCTGTTGTGCTGTGAATAGGCTACCAAGGGAAGGTGCAGACCAGCAACAGCTTTCAGGCTTAGCACCTTCCTTGTGGGAGAAGGAGCCCGATTTTTGCCTTATTGGAGAGGGGCTCTGCCGCGGACAGGCAGCAGAACATGTATCTTCTGTGGGAAAGCACAGATCCGCAGGGCTGTTGTGCTGTGAATAGGCTGCCAAGGAAAGGTGCAGACCAGCAACAGCTTTCAGGGCTAGCACCTTCCTTGTGGGAGAAGGAGCCGGATTTTTGCCTTATCGGAGAGGGGCTCTGCAGAGGAAAAGCAGCAGGAGCTGTATCGTCTGTGGGAAAGCACAGATCCGCAGGGCTGTTGTGCTGTGAATAGGCTGCCAAGGGAAGGTGCAGACCAGCAACAGCTTTCAGGGCTAGCACCTTCCTTGTGGGAGAAGGAGCCGGACGTTTGCCTTTTCGGAGAGGAACTCTGCAGAGGAGAAGCAGCAGGAGCTGTATCGTCCGTGGGAAAGCACAGATCCGCAGGGCTGTTGTGCTGTGAATAGGCTGCCAAGGGAAGGTGCAGACCAGCAACAGCTTTCAGGCTTAGCACCTTCCTTGTGGGAGAAGGAGCCGGACGTTTGCCTTTTCGGAGAGGAACTCTGCAGAGGAAAAGCAGCAGGAGCTGTATCGTCTGTGGGAAAGCACAGATCCGCAGGGCTGTTGTGCTGTGAACAGGCTGCCAAGGGAAGGTGCAGACCAGCAACAGCTTTCAGGGCTAGCACCTTCCTTGTGGGAGAAGGAGCCGGATGTTTGCCTTTCCCGAAAGGGGCTCTGCAGAGGAAAAGCAGCAGGAGCAGTATCGTCTGTGGGAAAGCACAGATCCGCAGGGCTGTTGTGCTGTGAATAGGCTGCCAAGGGAAGGTGCAGACCAGCAACAGCTTTCAGGCTTAGCACCTTCCTTGTGGAAGAAGGAGCCGGATTTTTGCCTTATCGGAGAGGGGCTCTGCAGAGGAGAAGCAGCAGGAGATGTATTGTCTGTGGGAAAGCACAGATCCGCAGGGCTGTTGTGCTGTGAATAGGCTGCCAAGGGAAGGTGCAGACCAGCAACAGCTTTCAGGCTTAGCACCTTCCTTGTGGGAGAAGGAGCCGGATTTTTGCCTTATCGGACAGGGGCTCTGCAGAGGAAAAGCAGCAGAAGCTGTATCGCCTGTGGGAAAGCACAGATCCGCAGGGCTGTTGTGCTGAGAACAGGCTGCCAAGGGAAGGTGCAGACCAGCAACAGCTTTCAGGCTTAACACCTTCCTTGTGGGAGAAGGAGCCGGACGTTTGCCTTTCCCGAAAGGGGCTCTGCAGAGGAAAAGCAGCAGGAGCAGTATCGTCTCTGGGAAAGCACAGATCCGCAGGGCTGTTGTGCTGTGAATAGGCTGCCAAGGGAAGGTGCAGACCAGCAACAGCTTTCAGGCTTAGCACCTTCCTTGTGGGAGAAGGAGCCGGATTTTTGCCTTATTGGAGAGGGGCTCTGCCGCGGACAGGCAGCAGAACATGTATCGTCTGTGGGAAAGCACAGATCCGCAGGGCTGTTGTGCTGTGAATAGGCTGCCAAGGAAAGGTGCAGACCAGCAACAGCTTTCAGGCTTAGCACCTTCCTTGTGGGAGAAGGAGCCCGATTTTTGCCTTATCGGAGAGGGGCTCTGCAGAGGAAAAGCAGCAGGAGCTGTATCGTCTGTGGGAAAGCACAGATCCGCAGGGCTGTTGTGCTGTGAATAGGCTGCCAAGGGAAGGTGCAGACCAGCAACAGCTTTCAGGCTTAGCACCTTCCTTGTGGGAGAAGGAGCCCGATTTTTGCCTTATCGGAGAGGGGCTCTGCAGAGGAAAAGCAGCAGGAGCTGTATCGTCTGTGGGAAAGCACAGATCCGCAGGGCTGTTGTGCTGTTGTGCTGTGAATAGGCTGCCAAGGGAAGGTGCAGACCAGCAACAGCTTTCAGGGCTAGCACCTTCCTTGTGGGAGAAGGAGCCGGACGTTTGCCTTTTCGGAGAGGAACTCTGCAGAGGAGAAGCAGCAGGAGATGTATTGTCTGTGGGAAAGCACAGATCCGCAGGGCTGTTGTGCTGTGAATAGGCTGCCAAGGGAAGGTGCAGACCAGCAACAGCTTTCAGGCTTAGCACCTTCCTTGTGGGAGAAGGAGCCGGATTTTTCCCTTATCGGAGAGGGGCTCTGCAGAGGAAAAGCAGCAGAAGCTGTATCGCCTGTGGGAAAGCACAGATCCGCAGGGCTGTTGTGCTGTGAACAGGCTGCCAAGGGAAGGTGCAGACCAGCAACAGCTTTCAGGGCTAGCACCTTCCTTGTGGGAGAAGGAGCCGGACGTTTGCCTTTTCGGAGAGGAACTCTGCAGAGGAGAAGCAGCAGGAGCTGTATCGTCTGTGGGAAAGCACAGATCCGCAGGGCTGTTGTGCTGTGAATAGGCTGCCAAGGGAAGGTGCAGACCAGCAACAGCTTTCAGGCTTAGCACCTTCCTTGTGGGAGAAGGAGCCCGATTTTTGCCTTATCGGAGAGGGGCTCTGCAGAGGAAAAGCAGCAGGAGCTGTATCGTCTGTGGGAAAGCACAGATCCGCAGGGCTGTTGTGCTGTGAATAGGCTGCCAAGGGAAGGTGCAGACCAGCAACAGCTTTCAGGCTTAGCACCTTCCTTGTGGGAGAAGGAGCCGGATTTTTGCCTTATCGGAGAGGGGCTCTGCAGAGGAAAAGCAGCAGGAGCTGTATCGTCTGTGGGAAAGCACAGATCCGCAGGGCTGTTGTGCTGTGAATAAGCTGCCAAGGAAAGGTGCAGACCAGCAACAGCTTTCAGGCTTAGCACCTTCCTTGTGGGAGAAGGAGCCCGATTTTTGCCTTATCGGAGAGGGGCTCTGCAGAGGAAAAGCAGCAGGAGCTGTATCGTCTGTGGGAAAGCACAGATCCGCAGGGCTGTTGTGCTGTGAATAGGCTGCCAAGGGAAGGTGCAGACCAGCAACAGCTTTCAGGCTTAGCACCTTCCTTGTGGGAGAAGGAGCCCGATTTTTGCCTTATTGGAGAGGGGCTCTGCCGCGGACAGGCAGCAGAACATGTATCTTCTGTGGGAAAGCACAGATCCGCAGGGCTGTTGTGCTGTGAATAGGCTGCCAAGGGAAGGTGCAGACCAGCAACAGCTTTCAGGGCTAGCACCTTCCTTGTGGGAGAAGGAGCCGGACGTTTGCCTTTTCGGAGAGGAACTCTGCAGAGGAGAAGCAGCAGGAGATGTATTGTCTGTGGGAAAGCACAGATCCGCAGGGCTGTTGTGCTGTGAATAGGCTGCCAAGGGAAGGTGCAGACCAGCAACAGCTTTCAGGCTTAGCACCTTCCTTGTGGGAGAAGGAGCCGGATTTTTCCCTTATCGGAGAGGGGCTCTGCAGAGGAAAAGCAGCAGAAGCTGTATCGCCTGTGGGAAAGCACAGATCCGCAGGGCTGTTGTGCTGTGAACAGGCTGCCAAGGGAAGGTGCAGACCAGCAACAGCTTTCAGGGCTAGCACCTTCCTTGTGGGAGAAGGAGCCGGACGTTTGCCTTTTCGGAGAGGAACTCTGCAGAGGAGAAGCAGCAGGAGCTGTATCGTCTGTGGGAAAGCACAGATCCGCAGGGCTGTTGTGCTGTGAATAGGCTGCCAAGGGAAGGTGCAGACCAGCAACAGCTTTCAGGCTTAGCACCTTCCTTGTGGGAGAAGGAGCCCGATTTTTGCCTTATCGGAGAGGGGCTCTGCAGAGGAAAAGCAGCAGGAGCTGTATCGTCTGTGGGAAAGCACAGATCCGCAGGGCTGTTGTGCTGTGAATAGGCTGCCAAGGGAAGGTGCAGACCAGCAACAGCTTTCAGGCTTAGCACCTTCCTTGTGGGAGAAGGAGCCGGATTTTTGCCTTATCGGAGAGGGGCTCTGCAGAGGAAAAGCAGCAGGAGCTGTATCGTCTGTGGGAAAGCACAGATCCGCAGGGCTGTTGTGCTGTGAATAAGCTGCCAAGGAAAGGTGCAGACCAGCAACAGCTTTCAGGCTTAGCACCTTCCTTGTGGCAGAAGGAGCCCGATTTTTGCCTTATCGGAGAGGGGCTCTGCAGAGGAAAAGCAGCAGGAGCTGTATCGCCTGTGGGAAAGCACAGATCCGCAGGGCTGTTGTGCTGTGAATAGGCTGCCAAGGGAAGGTGCAGACCAGCAACAGCTTTCAGGCTTAACACCTTCCTTGTGGGAGAAGGAGCCGGACGTTTGCCTTTTCGGAGAGGAACTCTGCAGAGGAAAAGCATCATGAGCTGTATCGCCTGTGGGAAAGCACAGATCCGCAGGGCTGTTGTGCTGTGAACAGGCTGCCAAGGGAAGGTGCAGACCAGCAAAAGCTTTCAGGCTTAGCACCTTCCTTGTGGGAGAAGGAGCCGGATTTTTGCCTTATCGGACAGGGGCTCTGCAGAGGAAAAGCAGCAGAAGCTGTATCGCCTGTGGGAAAGCACAGATCCGCAGGGCTGTTGTGCTGTGAATAGGCTGCCAAGGGAAGGTGCAGACCAGCAACAGCTTTCAGGCTTAGCACCTTCCTTGTGGGAGAAGGAGCCGGATTTTTGCCTTTCCCGAAAGGGGCTCTGCAGAGGAAAAGCATCATGAGCTGTATCGTCTCTGGGAAAGCACAGATCCGCAGGGCTGTTGTGCTGTGAATAGGCTGCCAAGGGAAGGTGCAGACCAGCAACAGCTTTCAGGCTTAGCACCTTCCTTGTGGGAGAAGGAGCCCGATTTTTGCCTTATCGGAGAGGGGCTCTGCAGAGGAAAAGCATCAGGAGCTGTATCGCCTGTGGGAAAGCACAGATCCGCAGGGCTGTTGTGCTGTGAATAGGCTGCCAAGGGAAGGTGCAGACCAGCAACAGCTTTCAGGCTTAGCACCTTCCTTGTGGGAGAAGGAGCCGGATTTTTGCCTTATCGGAGAGGGGCTCTGCAGAGGAAAAGCAGCAGGAGCTGTATCGTCTGTGGGAAAGCACAGATCCGCAGGGCTGTTGTGCTGTGAATAAGCTGCCAAGGAAAGGTGCAGACCAGCAACAGCTTTCAGGCTTAGCACCTTCCTTGTGGCAGAAGGAGCCCGATTTTTGCCTTATCTGAGAGGGGCTCTGCAGAGGAAAAGCAGCAGGAGCTGTATCGCCTGTGGGAAAGCACAGATCCGCAGGGCTGTTGTGCTGTGAATAGGCTGCCAAGGGAAGGTGCAGACCAGCAACAGCTTTCAGGGCTAGCACCTTCCTTGTGGGAGAAGGAGCCGGACGTTTGCCTTTTCGGAGAGGAACTCTGCAGAGGAGAAGCAGCAGGAGATGTATTGTCTGTGGGAAAGCACAGATCCGCAGGGCTGTTGTGCTGTGAATAGGCTGCCAAGGGAAGGTGCAGACCAGCAACAGCTTTCAGGCTTAACACCTTCCTTGTGGGAGAAGGAGCCGGACGTTTGCCTTTTCGGAGAGGAACTCTGCAGAGGAAAAGCAGCAGGAGCTGTATCGTCTGTGGGAAAGCACAGATCCGCAGGGCTGTTGTGCTGTGAACAGGGTGCCAAGGGAAGGTGCAGACCAGCAAAAGCTTTCAGGCTTAGCACCTTCCTTGTGGGAGAAGGAGCCGGATTTTTGCCTTATCGGAGAGGGGCTCTGCAGAGGAAAAGCAGCAGAAGCTGTATCGCCTGTGGGAAAGCACAGATCCGCAGGGCTGTTGTGCTGTGAATAGGCTGCCAAGGGAAGGTGCAGACCAGCAACAGCTTTCAGGCTTAGCACCTTCCTTGTGGGAGAAGGAGCCGGATTTTTGCCTTATCGGACAGGGGCTCTGCAGAGGAAAAGCAGCAGGAGCTGTATCGTCTCTGGGAAAGCACAGATCCGCAGGGCTGTTGTGCTGTGAACAGGCTGCCAAGGGAAGGTGCAGACCAGCAACAGCTTTCAGGGCTAGCACCTTCCTTGTGGGAGAAGGAGCCGGACGTTTGCCTTTTCGGAGAGGAACTCTGCAGAGGAGAAGCAGCAGGAGCTGTATCGTCTGTGGGAAAGCACAGATCCGCAGGGCTGTTGTGCTGTGAATAGGCTACCAAGGGAAGGTGCAGACCAGCAACAGCTTTCAGGCTTAGCACCTTCCTTGTGGGAGAAGGAGCCCGATTTTTGCCTTATTGGAGAGGGGCTCTGCCGCGGACAGGCAGCAGAACATGTATCTTCTGTGGGAAAGCACAGATCCGCAGGGCTGTTGTGCTGTGAATAGGCTGCCAAGGGAAGGTGCAGACCAGCAACAGCTTTCAGGCTTAGCACCTTCCTTGTGGGAGAAGGAGCCGGATTTTTGCCTTATCGGACAGGGGCTCTGCAGAGGAAAAGCAGCAGAAGCTGTATCGCCTGTGGGAAAGCACAGATCCGCAGGGCTGTTGTGCTGTGAACAGGCTGCCAAGGGAAGGTGCAGACCAGCAACAGCTTTCAGGGCTAGCACCTTCCTTGTGGGAGAAGGAGCCGGACGTTTGCCTTTTCGGAGAGGAACTCTGCAGAGGAGAAGCAGCAGGAGCTGTATCGTCCGTGGGAAAGCACAGATCCGCAGGGCTGTTGTGCTGTGAATAGGCTGCCAAGGGAAGGTGCAGACCAGCAACAGCTTTCAGGCTTAGCACCTTCCTTGTGGGAGAAGGAGCCGGACGTTTGCCTTTTCGGAGAGGAACTCTGCAGAGGAAAAGCAGCAGGAGCTGTATCGTCTGTGGGAAAGCACAGATCCGCAGGGCTGTTGTGCTGTGAACAGGCTGCCAAGGGAAGGTGCAGACCAGCAACAGCTTTCAGGGCTAGCACCTTCCTTGTGGGAGAAGGAGCCGGATGTTTGCCTTTCCCGAAAGGGGCTCTGCAGAGGAAAAGCAGCAGGAGCAGTATCGTCTGTGGGAAAGCACAGATCCGCAGGGCTGTTGTGCTGTGAATAGGCTGCCAAGGGAAGGTGCAGACCAGCAACAGCTTTCAGGCTTAGCACCTTCCTTGTGGAAGAAGGAGCCGGATTTTTGCCTTATCGGAGAGGGGCTCTGCAGAGGAGAAGCAGCAGGAGATGTATTGTCTGTGGGAAAGCACAGATCCGCAGGGCTGTTGTGCTGTGAATAGGCTGCCAAGGGAAGGTGCAGACCAGCAACAGCTTTCAGGCTTAGCACCTTCCTTGTGGGAGAAGGAGCCGGATTTTTGCCTTATCGGACAGGGGCTCTGCAGAGGAAAAGCAGCAGAAGCTGTATCGCCTGTGGGAAAGCACAGATCCGCAGGGCTGTTGTGCTGTGAACAGGCTGTCAAGGGAAGGTGCAGACCAGCAACAGCTTTCAGGCTTAACACCTTCCTTGTGGGAGAAGGAGCCGGACGTTTGCCTTTCCCGAAAGGGGCTCTGCAGAGGAAAAGCAGCAGGAGCAGTATCGTCTCTGGGAAAGCACAGATCCGCAGGGCTGTTGTGCTGTGAATAGGCTGCCAAGGGAAGGTGCAGACCAGCAACAGCTTTCAGGCTTAGCACCTTCCTTGTGGGAGAAGGAGCCCGATTTTTGCCTTATTGGAGAGGGGCTCTGCCGCGGACAGGCAGCAGAACATGTATCGTCTGTGGGAAAGCACAGATCCGCAGGGCTGTTGTGCTGTGAATAGGCTGCCAAGGAAAGGTGCAGACCAGCAACAGCTTTCAGGCTTAGCACCTTCCTTGTGGGAGAAGGAGCCCGATTTTTGCCTTATCGGAGAGGGGCTCTGCAGAGGAAAAGCAGCAGGAGCTGTATCGTCTGTGGGAAAGCACAGATCCGCAGGGCTGTTGTGCTGTGAATAGGCTGCCAAGGGAAGGTGCAGACCAGCAACAGCTTTCAGGCTTAGCACCTTCCTTGTGGGAGAAGGAGCCGGATTTTTGCCTTATCGGAGAGGGGCTCTGCAGAGGAAAAGCAGCAGGAGATGTATTGTCTGTGGGAAAGCACAGATCCGCAGGGCTGTTGTGCTGTGAACAGGCTGCCAAGGGAAGGTGCAGACCAGCAACAGCTTTCAGGCTTAGCACCTTCCTTGTGGGAGAAGGAGCCGGACGTTTGCCTTTTCGGAGAGGAACTCTGCAGAGGAAAAGCAGCAGAAGCTGTATCGCCTGTGGGAAAGCACAGATCCGCAGGGCTGTTGTGCTGTGAACAGGCTGCCAAGGGAAGGTGCAGACCAGCAACAGCTTTCAGGGCTAGCACCTTCCTTGTGGGAGAAGGAGCCGGACGTTTGCCTTTTCGGAGAGGAACTCTGCAGAGGAGAAGCAGCAGGAGCTGTATCGTCTGTGGGAAAGCACAGATCCGCAGGGCTGTTGTGCTGTGAATAGGCTGCCAAGGAAAGGTGCAGACCAGCAACAGCTTTCAGGCTTAGCACCTTCCTTGTGGGAGAAGGAGCCGGACGTTTGCCTTTTCGGAGAGGAACTCTGCAGAGGAAAAGCAGCAGGAGCTGTATCGTCTGTGGGAAAGCACAGATCCGCAGGGCTGTTGTGCTGTGAACAGGCTGCCAAGGGAAGGTGCAGACCAGCAACAGCTTTCAGGGCTAGCACCTTCCTTGTGGGAGAAGGAGCCGGATGTTTGCCTTTTCTGAAAGGGGCTCTGCAGAGGAAAAGCAGCAGGAGCAGTATCGTCTCTGGGAAAGCACAGATCCGCAGGGCTGTTGTGCTGTGAATAGGCTGCCAAGGGAAGGTGCAGACCAGCAACAGCTTTCAGCGCTACCGCCTTCCTTGTGGGAGAAGGAGCCCGATTTTTGCCTTATCGGAGAGGGGCTCTGCAGAGGAGAAGCAGCAGGAGATGTATCGTCTGTGGGAAAGCACAGATCCGCAGGGCTGTTGTGCTGTGAATAGCTTGCCAAGCGAAGGTGCAGAGCACCAAGAGCTTTCAGGCTTAGCACCTTCCTTGTGGGAGAAGGAGCCGGATTTTTGCCTTATCGGACAGGGGCTCTGCAGAGGAAAAGCAGCAGAAGCTGTATCGCCTGTGGGAAAGCACAGATCCGCAGGGCTGTTGTGCTGTGAACAGGCTGCCAAGGGAAGGTGCAGACCAGCAACAGCTTTCAGGGCTAGCACCTTCCTTGTGGGAGAAGGAGCCGGACGTTTGCCTTTTCGGAGAGGAACTCTGCAGAGGAGAAGCAGCAGGAGATGTATCGTCTGTGGGAAAGCACAGATCCGCAGGGCTGTTGTGCTGTGAATAGGCTGCCAAGGGAAGGTGCAGACCAGCAACAGCTTTCAGGGCTACCGCCTTCCTTGTGGGAGAAGGAGCCGGACATTTGCCTTTTCGGAGAGGAACTCTGCAGAGGAGAAGCATCAGGAGCTGTATCGTCTGTGGGAAAGCACAGATCCGCAGGGCTGTTGTGCTGTGAACAGGCTGCCAAGGGAAGGTGCAGACCAGCAACAGCTTTCAGGGCTAGCACCTTCCTTGTGGGAGAAGGAGCCGGATGTTTGCCTTTCCCGAAAGGGGCTCTGCAGAGGAAAAGCAGCAGGAGCAGTATCGTCTGTGGGAAAGCACAGATCCGCAGGGCTGTTGTGCTGTGAATAGGCTGCCAAGGGAAGGTGCAGACCAGCAACAGCTTTCAGGCTTAGCACCTTCCTTGTGGAAGAAGGAGCCGGATTTTTGCCTTATCGGAGAGGGGCTCTGCAGAGGAGAAGCAGCAGGAGATGTATTGTCTGTGGGAAAGCACAGATCCGCAGGGCTGTTGTGCTGTGAATAGGCTGCCAAGGGAAGGTGCAGACCAGCAACAGCTTTCAGGCTTAGCACCTTCCTTGTGGGAGAAGGAGCCGGATTTTTGCCTTATCGGACAGGGGCTCTGCAGAGGAAAAGCAGCAGAAGCTGTATCGCCTGTGGGAAAGCACAGATCCGCAGGGCTGTTGTGCTGTGAACAGGCTGTCAAGGGAAGGTGCAGACCAGCAACAGCTTTCAGGCTTAACACCTTCCTTGTGGGAGAAGGAGCCGGACGTTTGCCTTTCCCGAAAGGGGCTCTGCAGAGGAAAAGCAGCAGGAGCAGTATCGTCTCTGGGAAAGCACAGATCCGCAGGGCTGTTGTGCTGTGAATAGGCTGCCAAGGGAAGGTGCAGACCAGCAACAGCTTTCAGGCTTAGCACCTTCCTTGTGGGAGAAGGAGCCCGATTTTTGCCTTATTGGAGAGGGGCTCTGCCGCGGACAGGCAGCAGAACATGTATCGTCTGTGGGAAAGCACAGATCCGCAGGGCTGTTGTGCTGTGAATAGGCTGCCAAGGAAAGGTGCAGACCAGCAACAGCTTTCAGGCTTAGCACCTTCCTTGTGGGAGAAGGAGCCCGATTTTTGCCTTATCGGAGAGGGGCTCTGCAGAGGAAAAGCAGCAGGAGCTGTATCGTCTGTGGGAAAGCACAGATCCGCAGGGCTGTTGTGCTGTGAATAGGCTGCCAAGGGAAGGTGCAGACCAGCAACAGCTTTCAGGCTTAGCACCTTCCTTGTGGGAGAAGGAGCCGGATTTTTGCCTTATCGGAGAGGGGCTCTGCAGAGGAAAAGCAGCAGGAGCTGTATCGCCTGTGGGAAAGCACAGATCCGCAGGGCTGTTGTGCTGTGAATAGGCTGCCAAGGGAAGGTGCAGACCAGCAACAGCTTTCAGGGCTAGCACCTTCCTTGTGGGAGAAGGAGCCGGACGTTTGCCTTTTCGGAGAGGAACTCTGCAGAGGAGAAGCAGCAGGAGATGTATTGTCTGTGGGAAAGCACAGATCCGCAGGGCTGTTGTGCTGTGAACAGGCTGCCAAGGGAAGGTGCAGACCAGCAACAGCTTTCAGGCTTAGCACCTTCCTTGTGGGAGAAGGAGCCGGACGTTTGCCTTTTCGGAGAGGAACTCTGCAGAGGAAAAGCAGCAGAAGCTGTATCGCCTGTGGGAAAGCACAGATCCGCAGGGCTGTTGTGCTGTGAACAGGCTGCCAAGGGAAGGTGCAGACCAGCAACAGCTTTCAGGGCTAGCACCTTCCTTGTGGGAGAAGGAGCCGGACGTTTGCCTTTTCGGAGAGGAACTCTGCAGAGGAGAAGCAGCAGGAGCTGTATCGTCTGTGGGAAAGCACAGATCCGCAGGGCTGTTGTGCTGTGAATAGGCTGCCAAGGAAAGGTGCAGACCAGCAACAGCTTTCAGGCTTAGCACCTTCCTTGTGGGAGAAGGAGCCGGACGTTTGCCTTTTCGGAGAGGAACTCTGCAGAGGAAAAGCAGCAGGAGCTGTATCGTCTGTGGGAAAGCACAGATCCGCAGGGCTGTTGTGCTGTGAACAGGCTGCCAAGGGAAGGTGCAGACCAGCAACAGCTTTCAGGGCTAGCACCTTCCTTGTGGGAGAAGGAGCCGGATGTTTGCCTTTTCTGAAAGGGGCTCTGCAGAGGAAAAGCAGCAGGAGCAGTATCGTCTCTGGGAAAGCACAGATCCGCAGGGCTGTTGTGCTGTGAATAGGCTGCCAAGGGAAGGTGCAGACCAGCAACAGCTTTCAGCGCTACCGCCTTCCTTGTGGGAGAAGGAGCCGGATTTTTGCCTTATCGGAGAGGGGCTCGGCAGAGGAAAAGCATCAGGAGCTGTATCGTCTGTGGGAAAGCACAGATCCGCAGGGCTGTTGTGCTGTGAACAGGCTGCCAAGGGAAGGTGCAGACCAGCAACAGCTTTCAGGGCTACCGCCTTCCTTGTGGGAGAAGGAGCCCGATTTTTGCCTTATCGGAGAGGGGCTCTGCAGAGGAGAAGCAGCAGGAGATGTATCGTCTGTGGGAAAGCACAGATCCGCAGGGCTGTTGTGCTGTGAATAGCTTGCCAAGCGAAGGTGCAGAGCACCAAGAGCTTTCAGGCTTAGCACCTTCCTTGTGGGAGAAGGAGCCGGATTTTTGCCTTATCGGACAGGGGCTCTGCAGAGGAAAAGCAGCAGAAGCTGTATCGCCTGTGGGAAAGCACAGATCCGCAGGGCTGTTGTGCTGTGAACAGGCTGCCAAGGGAAGGTGCAGACCAGCAACAGCTTTCAGGGCTAGCACCTTCCTTGTGGGAGAAGGAGCCGGACGTTTGCCTTTTCGGAGAGGAACTCTGCAGAGGAGAAGCAGCAGGAGATGTATCGTCTGTGGGAAAGCACAGATCCGCAGGGCTGTTGTGCTGTGAATAGGCTGCCAAGGGAAGGTGCAGACCAGCAACAGCTTTCAGGGCTGCCGCCTTCCTTGTGGGAGAAGGAGCCGGATTTTTGCCTTTTCGGAGAGGAACTCTGCAGAGGAGAAGCATCATGAGCTGTATCGTCTGTGGGAAAGCACAGATCCGCAGGGCTGTTGTGCTGTGAATAGGCTGCCAAGGGAAGGTGCAGACCAGCAACAGCTTTCAGGCTTAGCACCTTCCTTGTGGGAGAAGGAGCCGGATTTTTGCCTTATCGGAGAGGGGCTCTGCAGAGGAAAAGCAGCAGAAGCTGTATCGCCTGTGGGAAAGCACAGATCCGCAGGGCTGTTGTGCTGTGAACAGGCTGCCAAGGGAAGGTGCAGACCAGCAACAGCTTTCAGGGCTAGCACCTTCCTTGTGGGAGAAGGAGCCGGACGTTTGCCTTTTCGGAGAGGAACTCTGCAGAGGAGAAGCAGCAGGAGCTGTATCGTCTGTGGGAAAGCACAGATCCGCAGGGCTGTTGTGCTGTGAATAGGCTGCCAAGGGAAGGTGCAGACCAGCAACAGCTTTCAGGCTTAGCACCTTCCTTGTGGGAGAAGGAGCCCGATTTTTGCCTTATCGGAGAGGGGCTCTGCAGAGGAAAAGCAGCAGGAGCTGTATCGTCTGTGGGAAAGCACAGATCCGCAGGGCTGTTGTGCTGTGAATAGGCTGCCAAGGGAAGGTGCAGACCAGCAACAGCTTTCAGGCTTAGCACCTTCCTTGTGGGAGAAGGAGCCGGATTTTTGCCTTATCGGAGAGGGGCTCGGCAGAGGAAAAGCATCAGGAGCTGTATCGTCTGTGGGAAAGCACAGATCCGCAGGGCTGTTGTGCTGTGAATAGGCTGCCAAGGGAAGGTGCAGACCAGCAACAGCTTTCAGGCTTAGCACCTTCCTTGTGGGAGAAGGAGCCGGATTTTTGCCTTATCGGAGAGGGGCTCTGCAGAGGAAAAGCAGCAGAAGCTGTATCGCCTGTGGGAAAGCACAGATCCGCAGGGCTGTTGTGCTGTGAACAGGCTGCCAAGGGAAGGTGCAGACCAGCAACAGCTTTCAGGGCTAGCACCTTCCTTGTGGGAGAAGGAGCCGGACGTTTGCCTTTTCGGAGAGGAACTCTGCAGAGGAGAAGCAGCAGGAGCTGTATCGTCTGTGGGAAAGCACAGATCCGCAGGGCTGTTGTGCTGTGAATAGGCTGCCAAGGGAAGGTGCAGACCAGCAACAGCTTTCAGGCTTAGCACCTTCCTTGTGGGAGAAGGAGCCCGATTTTTGCCTTTTCGGAGAGGAACTCTGCAGAGGAAAAGCAGCAGGAGCTGTATCGTCTGTGGGAAAGCACAGATCCGCAGGGCTGTTGTGCTGTGAACAGGCTGCCAAGGGAAGGTGCAGACCAGCAACAGCTTTCAGGGCTAGCACCTTCCTTGTGGGAGAAGGAGCCGGATGTTTGCCTTTTCGGAGAGGAACTCTGCAGAGGAAAAGCAGCAGGAGATGTATCGTCTCTGGGAAAGCACAGATCCGCAGGGCTGTTGTGCTGTGAATAGGCTGCCAAGGGAAGGTGCAGACCAGCAACAGCTTTCAGCGCTACCGCCTTCCTTGTGGGAGAAGGAGCCGGATTTTTGCCTTATCGGAGAGGGGCTCGGCAGAGGAAAAGCATCAGGAGCTGTATCGTCTGTGGGAAAGCACAGATCCGCAGGGCTGTTGTGCTGTGAATAGGCTGCCAAGGGAAGGTGCAGACCAGCAACAGCTTTCAGGCTTAGCACCTTCCTTGTGGGAGAAGGAGCCGGATTTTTGCCTTATCGGAGAGGGGCTCTGCAGAGGAAAAGCAGCAGGAGCTGTATCGTCTGTGGGAAAGCACAGATCCGCAGGGCTGTTGTGCTGTGAATAGGCTGCCAAGGGAAGGTGCAGACCAGCAACAGCTTTCAGGGCTAGCACCTTCCTTGTGGGAGAAGGAGCCGGACGTTTGCCTTTTCGGAGAGGAACTCTGCAGAGGAGAAGCAGCAGGAGATGTATCGTCTGTGGGAAAGCACAGATCCGCAGGGCTGTTGTGCTGTGAATAGGCTGCCAAGGGAAGGTGCAGACCAGCAACAGCTTTCAGGGCTACCGCCTTCCTTGTGGGAGAAGGAGCCGGACGTTTGCCTTTTCGGAGAGGAACTCTGCAGAGGAAAAGCATCATGAGCTGTATCGTCTCTGGGAAAGCACAGATCCGCAGGGCTGTTGTGCTGTGAACAGGCTGCCAAGGGAAGGTGCAGACCAGCAACAGCTTTCAGGGCTAGCACCTTCCTTGTGGGAGAAGGAGCCGGATGTTTGCCTTTCCCGAAAGGGGCTCTGCAGAGGAAAAGCAGCAGGAGCAGTATCGTCTCTGGGAAAGCACAGATCCGCAGGGCTGTTGTGCTGTGAATAGGCTGCCAAGGGAAGGTGCAGACCAGCAACAGCTTTCAGGCTTAGCACCTTCCTTGTGGGAGAAGGAGCCCGATTTTTGCCTTATTGGAGAGGGGCTCTGCCGCGGACAGGCAGCAGAACATGTATCGTCTGTGGGAAAGCACAGATCCGCAGGGCTGTTGTGCTGTGAATAGGCTGCCAAGGGAAGGTGCAGACCAGCAACAGCTTTCAGGGCTAGCACCTTCCTTGTGGGAGAAGGAGCCGGATGTTTGCCTTTTCTGAAAGGGGCTCTGCAGAGGAAAAGCAGCAGGAGCAGTATCGTCTCTGGGAAAGCACAGATCCGCAGGGCTGTTGTGCTGTGAATAGGCTGCCAAGGGAAGGTGCAGACCAGCAACAGCTTTCAGACTTAGCACCTTCCTTGTGGGAGAAGGAGAAAGATGTTTGCCTTTTCCGAAAGGGGCTCTGCAGAGGAAAAGCAGCAGGAGCTGTATCGCCTGTGGGAAAGCACAGATCCGCAGGGCTGTTGTGCTGTGAACAGGCTGCCAAGGGAAGGTGCAGACCAGCAACAGCTTTCAGGGCTACCGCCTTCCTTGTGGGAGAAGGAGAAAGATGTTTGCCTTATCGGAGAGGGGCTCTGCAGAGGAAAAGCATCATGAGCTGTATCGTCTCTGGGAAAGCACAGATCCGCAGGGCTGTTGTGCTGTGAATAGGCTGCCAAGGGAAGGTGCAGACCAGCAACAGCTTTCAGGCTTAGCACCTTCCTTGTGGGAGAAGGAGCCCGATTTTTGCCTTATCGGAGAGGGGCTCTGCAGAGGAAAAGCATCATGAGCTGTATCGTCTCTGGGAAAGCACAGATACGCAGGGCTGTTGTGCTGTGAACAGGCTGCCAAGGGAAGGTGCAGACCAGCAACAGCTTTCAGGGCTAGCACCTTCCTTGTGGGAGAAGGAGCCGGATGTTTGCCTTTCCCGAAAGGGGCTCTGCAGAGGAAAAGCAGCAGGAGCAGTATCGTCTCTGGGAAAGCACAGATCCGCAGGGCTGTTGTGCTGTGAATAGGCTGCCAAGGGAAGGTGCAGACCAGCAACAGCTTTCAGCGCTACCGCCTTCCTTGTGGGAGAAGGAGCCGGATTTTTGCCTTATCGGAGAGGGGCTCTGCAGAGGAAAAGCATCAGGAGCTGTATCGCCTGTTGGAAAGCACAGATCCGCAGGGCTGTTGTGCTGTGAATAGGCTGCCAAGGGAAGGTGCAGACCAGCAACAGCTTTCAGGGCTACCGCCTTCCTTGTGGGAGAAGGAGCCGGACATTTGCCTTATCGGAAAGGGACTCTGCAGAGGAAAAGCATCAGGAGCTGTATCGTCTGTGGGAAAGCACAGATCCGCAGGGCTGTTGTGCTGTGAATAGGCTGCCAAGGGAAGGTGCAGACCAGCAACAGCTTTCAGGCTTAGCACCTTCCTTGTGGGAGAAGGAGCCCGATTTTTGCCTTATTGGAGAGGGGCTCTGCCGCGGACAGGCAGCAGGAGATGTATTGTCTGTGGGAAAGCACAGATCCGCAGGGCTGTTGTGCTGTGAATAGGCTGCCAAGGAAAGGTGCAGACCAGCAACAGCTTTCAGGCTTAGCACCTTCCTTGTGGGAGAAGGAGCCCGATTTTTGCCTTATCGGAGAGGGGCTCTGCAGAGGAAAAGCAGCAGGAGCTGTATCGTCTGTGGGAAAGCACAGATCCGCAGGGCTGTTGTGCTGTGAATAGGCTGCCAAGGGAAGGTGCAGACCAGCAACAGCTTTCAGGCTTAGCACCTTCCTTGTGGGAGAAGGAGCCGGATATTTGCCTTATCGGAGAGGGGCTCTGCAGAGGAAAAGCAGCAGGAGCTGTATCGCCTGTGGGAAAGCACAGATCCGCAGGGCTGTTGTGCTGTGAATAAGCTGCCAAGGAAAGGTGCAGACCAGCAACAGCTTTCAGGCTTAGCACCTTCCTTGTGGCAGAAGGAGCCCGATTTTTGCCTTATCGGACAGGGGCTCTGCAGAGGAAAAGCAGCAGAAGCTGTATCGCCTGTGGGAAAGCACAGATCCGCAGGGCTGTTGTGCTGTGAATAGGCTGCCAAGGGAAGGTGCAGACCAGCAACAGCTTTCAGGGCTAGCACCTTCCTTGTGGGAGAAGGAGCCGGACGTTTGCCTTTTCGGAGAGGAACTCTGCAGAGGAGAAGCAGCAGGAGATGTATTGTCTGTGGGAAAGCACAGATCCGCAGGGCTGTTGTGCTGTGAATAGGCTGCCAAGGGAAGGTGCAGACCAGCAACAGCTTTCAGGGCTAGCACCTTCCTTGTGGGAGAAGGAGCCGGACGTTTGCCTTTTCGGAGAGGAACTCTGCAGAGGAGAAGCAGCAGGAGATGTATTGTCTGTGGGAAAGCACAGATCCGCAGGGCTGTTGTGCTGTGAATAGGCTGCCAAGGGAAGGTGCAGACCAGCAACAGCTTTCAGGCTTAGCACCTTCCTTGTGGGAGAAGGAGCCGGATTTTTGCCTTATCGGACAGGGGCTCTGCAGAGGAAAAGCAGCAGAAGCTGTATCGCCTGTGGGAAAGCACAGATCCGCAGGGCTGTTGTGCTGTGAACAGGCTGCCAAGGGAAGGTGCAGACCAGCAACAGCTTTCAGGCTTAGCACCTTCCTTGTGGGAGAAGGAGCCGGATTTTTGCCTTATCGGACAGGGGCTCTGCAGAGGAAAAGCAGCAGGAGCTGTATCGTCTGTGGGAAAGCACAGATCCGCAGGGCTGTTGTGCTGTGAATAGGCTGCCAAGGGAAGGTGCAGACCAGCAACAGCTTTCAGGGCTAGCACCTTCCTTGTGGGAGAAGGAGCCGGATTTTTGCCTTATCGGAGAGGGGCTCTGCAGAGGAAAAGCATCAGGAGCTGTATCGTCTGTGGGAAAGCACAGATCCGCAGGGCTGTTGTGCTGTGAATAGGCTGCCAAGGGAAGGTGCAGACCAGCAACAGCTTTCAGGGCTAGCACCTTCCTTGTGGGAGAAGGAGCCGGACGTTTGCCTTTTCGGAGAGGAACTCTGCAGAGGAGAAGCAGCAGGAGATGTATTGTCTGTGGGAAAGCACAGATCCGCAGGGCTGTTGTGCTGTGAATAGGCTGCCAAGGGAAGGTGCAGACCAGCAACAGCTTTCAGGCTTAGCACCTTCCTTGTGGGAGAAGGAGCCGGATTTTTCCCTTATCGGAGAGGGGCTCTGCAGAGGAAAAGCAGCAGAAGCTGTATCGCCTGTGGGAAAGCACAGATCCGCAGGGCTGTTGTGCTGTGAACAGGCTGCCAAGGGAAGGTGCAGACCAGCAACAGCTTTCAGGGCTAGCACCTTCCTTGTGGGAGAAGGAGCCGGACGTTTGCCTTTTCGGAGAGGAACTCTGCAGAGGAGAAGCAGCAGGAGCTGTATCGTCTGTGGGAAAGCACAGATCCGCAGGGCTGTTGTGCTGTGAACAGGCTGCCAAGGGAAGGTGCAGACCAGCAACAGCTTTCAGGGCTAGCACCTTCCTTGTGGGAGAAGGAGCCGGATGTTTGCCTTTTCTGAAAGGGGCTCTGCAGAGGAAAAGCAGCAGGAGCAGTATCGTCTCTGGGAAAGCACAGATCCGCAGGGCTGTTGTGCTGTGAATAGGCTGCCAAGGGAAGGTGCAGACCAGCAACAGCTTTCAGCGCTACCGCCTTCCTTGTGGGAGAAGGAGCCGGATTTTTGCCTTATCGGAGAGGGGCTCGGCAGAGGAAAAGCATCAGGAGCTGTATCGTCTGTGGGAAAGCACAGATCCGCAGGGCTGTTGTGCTGTGAACAGGCTGCCAAGGGAAGGTGCAGACCAGCAACAGCTTTCAGGGCTACCGCCTTCCTTGTGGGAGAAGGAGCCCGATTTTTGCCTTATCGGAGAGGGGCTCTGCAGAGGAGAAGCAGCAGGAGATGTATCGTCTGTGGGAAAGCACAGATCCGCAGGGCTGTTGTGCTGTGAATAGCTTGCCAAGCGAAGGTGCAGAGCACCAAGAGCTTTCAGGCTTAGCACCTTCCTTGTGGGAGAAGGAGCCGGATTTTTGCCTTATCGGACAGGGGCTCTGCAGAGGAAAAGCAGCAGAAGCTGTATCGCCTGTGGGAAAGCACAGATCCGCAGGGCTGTTGTGCTGTGAACAGGCTGCCAAGGGAAGGTGCAGACCAGCAACAGCTTTCAGGGCTAGCACCTTCCTTGTGGGAGAAGGAGCCGGACGTTTGCCTTTTCGGAGAGGAACTCTGCAGAGGAGAAGCAGCAGGAGATGTATCGTCTGTGGGAAAGCACAGATCCGCAGGGCTGTTGTGCTGTGAATAGGCTGCCAAGGGAAGGTGCAGACCAGCAACAGCTTTCAGGGCTACCGCCTTCCTTGTGGGAGAAGGAGCCGGACATTTGCCTTTTCGGAGAGGAACTCTGCAGAGGAGAAGCATCATGAGCTGTATCGTCTGTGGGAAAGCACAGATCCGCAGGGCTGTTGTGCTGTGAATAGGCTGCCAAGGGAAGGTGCAGACCAGCAACAGCTTTCAGGCTTAGCACCTTCCTTGTGGGAGAAGGAGCCGGATTTTTGCCTTATCGGAGAGGGGCTCTGCAGAGGAAAAGCAGCAGAAGCTGTATCGCCTGTGGGAAAGCACAGATCCGCAGGGCTGTTGTGCTGTGAACAGGCTGCCAAGGGAAGGTGCAGACCAGCAACAGCTTTCAGGGCTAGCACCTTCCTTGTGGGAGAAGGAGCCGGACGTTTGCCTTTTCGGAGAGGAACTCTGCAGAGGAGAAGCAGCAGGAGCTGTATCGTCTGTGGGAAAGCACAGATCCGCAGGGCTGTTGTGCTGTGAATAGGCTGCCAAGGGAAGGTGCAGACCAGCAACAGCTTTCAGGCTTAGCACCTTCCTTGTGGGAGAAGGAGCCCGATTTTTGCCTTATCGGAGAGGGGCTCTGCAGAGGAAAAGCAGCAGGAGCTGTATCGTCTGTGGGAAAGCACAGATCCGCAGGGCTGTTGTGCTGTGAATAGGCTGCCAAGGGAAGGTGCAGACCAGCAACAGCTTTCAGGCTTAGCACCTTCCTTGTGGGAGAAGGAGCCGGATTTTTGCCTTATCGGAGAGGGGCTCTGCAGAGGAAAAGCATCAGGAGCTGTATCGTCTGTGGGAAAGCACAGATCCGCAGGGCTGTTGTGCTGTGAATAGGCTGCCAAGGGAAGGTGCAGACCAGCAACAGCTTTCAGGGCTAGCACCTTCCTTGTGGGAGAAGGAGCCGGACGTTTGCCTTTTCGGAGAGGAACTCTGCAGAGGAGAAGCAGCAGGAGATGTATTGTCTGTGGGAAAGCACAGATCCGCAGGGCTGTTGTGCTGTGAATAGGCTGCCAAGGGAAGGTGCAGACCAGCAACAGCTTTCAGGGCTAGCACCTTCCTTGTGGGAGAAGGAGCCGGACGTTTGCCTTTTCGGAGAGGAACTCTGCAGAGGAGAAGCAGCAGGAGATGTATCGTCTGTGGGAAAGCACAGATCCGCAGGGCTGTTGTGCTGTGAATAGGCTGCCAAGGGAAGGTGCAGACCAGCAACAGCTTTCAGCGCTACCGCCTTCCTTGTGGGAGAAGGAGCCGGACGTTTGCCTTTTCGGAGAGGAACTCTGCAGAGGAAAAGCAGCAGAACATGTATCGTCTGTGGGAAAGCACAGATCCGCAGGGCTGTTGTGCTGTGAACAGGCTGCCAAGGGAAGGTGCAGACCAGCAACAGCTTTCAGGGCTACCGCCTTCCTTGTGGGAGAAGGAGACGAATTTTTGCCTTATCGGAGAGGGGCTCTGCAGAGGAAAAGCAGCAGGAGCTGTATCGTCTGTGGGAAAGCACAGATCCGCAGGGCTGTTGTGCTGTGAATAGCTTGCCAAGCGAAGGTGCAGACCAGCAACAGCTTTCAGGGCTAGCACCTTCCTTGTGGGAGAAGGAGCCGGACGTTTGCCTTTTCGGAGAGGAACTCTGCAGAGGAGAAGCAGCAGGAGATGTATCGTCTGTGGGAAAGCACAGATCCGCAGGGCTGTTGTGCTGTGAATAGGCTGCCAAGGGAAGGTGCAGACCAGCAACAGCTTTCAGGGCTACCGCCTTCCTTGTGGGAGAAGGAGCCGGACATTTGCCTTTTCGGAGAGGAACTCTGCAGAGGAGAAGCATCATGAGCTGTATCGTCTGTGGGAAAGCACAGATCCGCAGGGCTGTTGTGCTGTGAATAGGCTGCCAAGGGAAGGTGCAGACCAGCAACAGCTTTCAGGCTTAGCACCTTCCTTGTGGGAGAAGGAGCCGGATTTTTGCCTTATCGGAGAGGGGCTCTGCAGAGGAAAAGCAGCAGAAGCTGTATCGCCTGTGGGAAAGCACAGATCCGCAGGGCTGTTGTGCTGTGAACAGGCTGCCAAGGGAAGGTGCAGACCAGCAACAGCTTTCAGGGCTAGCACCTTCCTTGTGGGAGAAGGAGCCGGACGTTTGCCTTTTCGGAGAGGAACTCTGCAGAGGAGAAGCAGCAGGAGCTGTATCGTCTGTGGGAAAGCACAGATCCGCAGGGCTGTTGTGCTGTGAATAGGCTGCCAAGGGAAGGTGCAGACCAGCAACAGCTTTCAGGCTTAGCACCTTCCTTGTGGGAGAAGGAGCCCGATTTTTGCCTTATCGGAGAGGGGCTCTGCAGAGGAAAAGCAGCAGGAGCTGTATCGTCTGTGGGAAAGCACAGATCCGCAGGGCTGTTGTGCTGTGAATAGGCTGCCAAGGGAAGGTGCAGACCAGCAACAGCTTTCAGGCTTAGCACCTTCCTTGTGGGAGAAGGAGCCGGATTTTTGCCTTATCGGAGAGGGGCTCTGCAGAGGAAAAGCATCAGGAGCTGTATCGTCTGTGGGAAAGCACAGATCCGCAGGGCTGTTGTGCTGTGAATAGGCTGCCAAGGGAAGGTGCAGACCAGCAACAGCTTTCAGGGCTAGCACCTTCCTTGTGGGAGAAGGAGCCGGACGTTTGCCTTTTCGGAGAGGAACTCTGCAGAGGAGAAGCAGCAGGAGATGTATTGTCTGTGGGAAAGCACAGATCCGCAGGGCTGTTGTGCTGTGAATAGGCTGCCAAGGGAAGGTGCAGACCAGCAACAGCTTTCAGGCTTAGCACCTTCCTTGTGGGAGAAGGAGCCGGATTTTTGCCTTATCGGAGAGGGGCTCTGCAGAGGAAAAGCAGCAGAAGCTGTATCGCCTGTGGGAAAGCACAGATCCGCAGGGCTGTTGTGCTGTGAACAGGCTGCCAAGGGAAGGTGCAGACCAGCAACAGCTTTCAGGGCTAGCACCTTCCTTGTGGGAGAAGGAGCCGGATGTTTGCCTTTTCTGAAAGGGGCTCTGCAGAGGAAAAGCAGCAGGAGCAGTATCGTCTCTGGGAAAGCACAGATCCGCAGGGCTGTTGTGCTGTGAATAGGCTGCCAAGGGAAGGTGCAGACCAGCAACAGCTTTCAGCGCTACCGCCTTCCTTGTGGGAGAAGGAGCCGGATTTTTGCCTTATCGGAGAGGGGCTCGGCAGAGGAAAAGCATCAGGAGCTGTATCGTCTGTGGGAAAGCACAGATCCGCAGGGCTGTTGTGCTGTGAATAGGCTGCCAAGGGAAGGTGCAGACCAGCAACAGCTTTCAGGCTTAGCACCTTCCTTGTGGGAGAAGGAGCCGGATTTTTGCCTTATCGGAGAGGGGCTCTGCAGAGGAAAAGCAGCAGGAGCTGTATCGTCTGTGGGAAAGCACAGATCCGCAGGGCTGTTGTGCTGTGAATAGGCTGCCAAGGGAAGGTGCAGACCAGCAACAGCTTTCAGGGCTAGCACCTTCCTTGTGGGAGAAGGAGCCGGACGTTTGCCTTTTCGGAGAGGAACTCTGCAGAGGAGAAGCAGCAGGAGATGTATCGTCTGTGGGAAAGCACAGATCCGCAGGGCTGTTGTGCTGTGAATAGGCTGCCAAGGGAAGGTGCAGACCAGCAACAGCTTTCAGGGCTACCGCCTTCCTTGTGGGAGAAGGAGCCGGACATTTGCCTTTTCGGAGAGGAACTCTGCAGAGGAGAAGCATCATGAGCTGTATCGTCTGTGGGAAAGCACAGATCCGCAGGGCTGTTGTGCTGTGAATAGGCTGCCAAGGGAAGGTGCAGACCAGCAACAGCTTTCAGGCTTAACACCTTCCTTGTGGGAGAAGGAGCCGGATGTTTGCCTTTCCCGAAAGGGGCTCTGCAGAGGAAAAGCAGCAGGAGCAGTATCGTCTCTGGGAAAGCACAGATCCGCAGGGCTGTTGTGCTGTGAATAGGCTGCCAAGGGAAGGTGCAGACCAGCAACAGCTTTCAGGCTTAGCACCTTCCTTGTGGGAGAAGGAGCCCGATTTTTGCCTTATTGGAGAGGGGCTCTGCCGCGGACAGGCAGCAGAACATGTATCGTCTGTGGGAAAGCACAGATCCGCAGGGCTGTTGTGCTGTGAATAGGCTGCCAAGGAAAGGTGCAGACCAGCAACAGCTTTCAGGGCTAGCACCTTCCTTGTGGGAGAAGGAGCCCGATTTTTGCCTTATCGGAGAGGGTCTCTGCAGAGGAAAAGCAGCAGGAGCTGTATCGTCTGTGGGAAAGCACAGATCCGCAGGGCTGTTGTGCTGTGAATAGGCTGCCAAGGGAAGGTGCAGACCAGCAACAGCTTTCAGGCTTAGCACCTTCCTTGTGGGAGAAGGAGCCGGATTTTTGCCTTATCGGAGAGGGGCTCTGCAGAGGAAAAGCATCATGAGCTGTATCGCCTGTGGGAAAGCACAGATCCGCAGGGCTGTTGTGCTGTGAATAGCTTGCCAAGGGAACGTGCAGAGCACCAAGAGCTTTCAGGCTTAGCACCTTCCTTGTGGGAGAAGGAGCCGGACGTTTGCCTTTTCGGAGAGGAACTCTGCAGAGGAGAAGCAGCAGGAGCTGTATCGTCTGTGGGAAAGCACAGATCCGCAGGGCTGTTGTGCTGTGAATAGGCTGCCAAGGGAAGGTGCAGACCAGCAACAGCTTTCAGGCTTAGCACCTTCCTTGTGGGAGAAGGAGCCCGATTTTTGCCTTATTGGAGAGGGGCTCTGCCGCGGACAGGCAGCAGAACATGTATTGTCTGTGGGAAAGCACAGATCCGCAGGGCTGTTGTGCTGTGAATAGGCTGCCAAGGAAAGGTGCAGACCAGCAACAGCTTTCAGGGCTAGCACCTTCCTTGTGGGAGAAGGAGCCCGATTTTTGCCTTATCGGAGAGGGGCTCTGCAGAGGAAAAGCAGCAGGAGCTGTATCGTCTGTGGGAAAGCACAGATCCGCAGGGCTGTTGTGCTGTGAATAGGCTGCCAAGGGAAGGTGCAGACCAGCAACAGCTTTCAGGCTTAGCACCTTCCTTGTGGGAGAAGGAGCCGGATTTTTGCCTTATCGGAGAGGGGCTCTGCAGAGGAAAAGCATCAGGAGCTGTATCGTCTGTGGGAAAGCACAGATCCGCAGGGCTGTTGTGCTGTGAATAGGCTGCCAAGGGAAGGTGCAGACCAGCAACAGCTTTCAGGGCTAGCACCTTCCTTGTGGGAGAAGGAGCCGGACGTTTGCCTTTTCGGAGAGGAACTCTGCAGAGGAGAAGCAGCAGGAGATGTATTGTCTGTGGGAAAGCACAGATCCGCAGGGCTGTTGTGCTGTGAATAGGCTGCCAAGGGAAGGTGCAGACCAGCAACAGCTTTCAGGGCTAGCACCTTCCTTGTGGGAGAAGGAGCCGGACGTTTGCCTTTTCGGAGAGGAACTCTGCAGAGGAGAAGCAGCAGGAGCTGTATCGTCTGTGGGAAAGCACAGATCCGCAGGGCTGTTGTGCTGTGAATAGGCTGCCAAGGGAAGGTGCAGACCAGCAACAGCTTTCAGGCTTAGCACCTTCCTTGTGGGAGAAGGAGCCCGATTTTTGCCTTATTGGAGAGGGGCTCTGCCGCGGACAGGCAGCAGAACATGTATTGTCTGTGGGAAAGCACAGATCCGCAGGGCTGTTGTGCTGTGAATAGGCTGCCAAGGAAAGGTGCAGACCAGCAACAGCTTTCAGGCTTAGCACCTTCCTTGTGGGAGAAGGAGCCGGATTTTTGCCTTATCGGAGAGGGGCTCTGCAGAGGAAAAGCAGCAGGAGCTGTATCGTCTGTGGGAAAGCACAGATCCGCAGGGCTGTTGTGCTGTGAATAGGCTGCCAAGGGAAGGTGCAGACCAGCAACAGCTTTCAGGCTTAGCACCTTCCTTGTGGGAGAAGGAGCCGGATTTTTGCCTTATCGGAGAGGGGCTCTGCAGAGGAAAAGCATCAGGAGCTGTATCGTCTGTGGGAAAGCACAGATCCGCAGGGCTGTTGTGCTGTGAATAGGCTGCCAAGGGAAGGTGCAGACCAGCAACAGCTTTCAGGGCTAGCACCTTCCTTGTGGGAGAAGGAGCCGGACGTTTGCCTTTTCGGAGAGGAACTCTGCAGAGGAGAAGCAGCAGGAGATGTATTGTCTGTGGGAAAGCACAGATCCGCAGGGCTGTTGTGCTGTGAATAGGCTGCCAAGGGAAGGTGCAGACCAGCAACAGCTTTCAGGGCTAGCAGCTTCCTTGTGGGAGAAGGAGAAAGATGTTTGCCTTTTCCGAAAGGGGCTCTGCAGAGGAAAAGCAGCAGGAGCTGTATCGCCTGTGGGAAAGCACAGATCCGCAGGGCTGTTGTGCTGTGAACAGGCTGCCAAGGGAAGGTGCAGACCAGCAACAGCTTTCAGGGCTACCGCCTTCCTTGTGGGAGAAGGAGAAAGATGTTTGCCTTATCGGAGAGGGGCTCTGCAGAGGAAAAGCATCATGAGCTGTATCGTCTCTGGGAAAGCACAGATCCGCAGGGCTGTTGTGCTGTGAATAGGCTGCCAAGGGAAGGTGCAGACCAGCAACAGCTTTCAGGCTTAGCACCTTCCTTGTGGGAGAAGGAGCCCGATTTTTGCCTTATCGGAGAGGGGCTCTGCAGAGGAAAAGCATCATGAGCTGTATCGTCTCTGGGAAAGCACAGATACGCAGGGCTGTTGTGCTGTGAACAGGCTGCCAAGGGAAGGTGCAGACCAGCAACAGCTTTCAGGGCTAGCACCTTCCTTGTGGGAGAAGGAGCCGGATGTTTGCCTTTCCCGAAAGGGGCTCTGCAGAGGAAAAGCAGCAGGAGCAGTATCGTCTCTGGGAAAGCACAGATCCGCAGGGCTGTTGTGCTGTGAATAGGCTGCCAAGGGAAGGTGCAGACCAGCAACAGCTTTCAGCGCTACCGCCTTCCTTGTGGGAGAAGGAGCCGGATTTTTGCCTTATCGGAGAGGGGCTCTGCAGAGGAAAAGCAGCAGGAGCTGTATCGCCTGTGGGAAAGCACAGATCCGCAGGGCTGTTGTGCTGTGAATAGGCTGCCAAGGGAAGGTGCAGACCAGCAACAGCTTTCAGGGCTACCGCCTTCCTTGTGGGAGAAGGAGCCGGACATTTGCCTTATCGGAAAGGGACTCTGCAGAGGAAAAGCATCAGGAGCTGTATCGTCTGTGGGAAAGCACAGATCCGCAGGGCTGTTGTGCTGTGAATAGGCTGCCAAGGGAAGGTGCAGACCAGCAACAGCTTTCAGGCTTAGCACCTTCCTTGTGGGAGAAGGAGCCGGATTTTTGCCTTATCGGAGAGGGGCTCTGCAGAGGAAAAGCAGCAGGAGCTGTATCGCCTGTGGGAAAGCACAGATCCGCAGGGCTGTTGTGCTGTGAATAAGCTGCCAAGGAAAGGTGCAGACCAGCAACAGCTTTCAGGCTTAGCACCTTCCTTGTGGCAGAAGGAGCCCGATTTTTGCCTTATCGGACAGGGGCTCTGCAGAGGAAAAGCAGCAGAAGCTGTATCGCCTGTGGGAAAGCACAGATCCGCAGGGCTGTTGTGCTGTGAATAGGCTGCCAAGGGAAGGTGCAGACCAGCAACAGCTTTCAGGGCTAGCACCTTCCTTGTGGGAGAAGGAGCCGGACATTTGCCTTTTCGGAGAGGAACTCTGCAGAGGAGAAGCAGCAGGAGATGTATTGTCTGTGGGAAAGCACAGATCCGCAGGGCTGTTGTGCTGTGAATAGGCTGCCAAGGGAAGGTGCAGACCAGCAACAGCTTTCAGGCTTAGCACCTTCCTTGTGGGAGAAGGAGCCGGATTTTTGCCTTATCGGACAGGGGCTCTGCAGAGGAAAAGCAGCAGAAGCTGTATCGCCTGTGGGAAAGCACAGATCCGCAGGGCTGTTGTGCTGTGAACAGGCTGCCAAGGGAAGGTGCAGACCAGCAACAGCTTTCAGGCTTAGCACCTTCCTTGTGGGAGAAGGAGCCGGATTTTTGCCTTATCGGAGAGGGGCTCTGCAGAGGAAAAGCAGCAGGAGCTGTATCGCCTGTGGGAAAGCACAGATCCGCAGGGCTGTTGTGCTGTGAATAGCTTGCCAAGGGAAGGTGCAGAGCACCAAGAGCTTTCAGGCTTAGCACCTTCCTTGTGGGAGAAGGAGCCCGACGTTTGCCTTTTTGGAGAGGAACTCTGCAGAGGAGAAGCAGCAGGAGCTGTATCGTCTGTGGGAAAGCACAGATCCGCAGGGCTGTTGTGCTGTGAATAGGCTGCCAAGGGAAGGTGCAGACCAGCAACAGCTTTCAGGCTTAGCACCTTCCTTGTGGGAGAAGGAGCCCGATTTTTGCCTTATCGGAGAGGGGCTCTGCAGAGGAAAAGCATCAGGAGCTGTATCGTCTGTGGGAAAGCACAGATCCGCAGGGCTGTTGTGCTGTGAATAGGCTGCCAAGGGAAGGTGCAGACCAGCAACAGCTTTCAGGGCTAGCACCTTCCTTGTGGGAGAAGGAGCCGGACGTTTGCCTTTTCGGAGAGGAACTCTGCAGAGGAGAAGCAGCAGGAGATGTATTGTCTGTGGGAAAGCACAGATCCGCAGGGCTGTTGTGCTGTGAATAGGCTGCCAAGGGAAGGTGCAGACCAGCAACAGCTTTCAGGGCTAGCACCTTCCTTGTGGGAGAAGGAGCCGGACGTTTGCCTTTTCGGAGAGGAACTCTGCAGAGGAGAAGCAGCAGGAGATGTATCGTCTGTGGGAAAGCACAGATCCGCAGGGCTGTTGTGCTGTGAATAGGCTGCCAAGGGAAGGTGCAGACCAGCAACAGCTTTCAGCGCTACCGCCTTCCTTGTGGGAGAAGGAGCCGGACGTTTGCCTTTTCGGAGAGGAACTCTGCAGAGGAAAAGCAGCAGAACATGTATCGTCTGTGGGAAAGCACAGATCCGCAGGGCTGTTGTGCTGTGAACAGGCTGCCAAGGGAAGGTGCAGACCAGCAACAGCTTTCAGGGCTAGCACCTTCCTTGTGGGAGAAGGAGCCGGATTTTTGCCTTATCGGAGAGGGGCTCTGCAGAGGAAAAGCAGCAGAAGCTGTATCGTCTGTGGGAAAGCACAGATCCGCAGGGCTGTTGTGCTGTGAATAGCTTGCCAAGCGAAGGTGCAGAGCACCAAGAGCTTTCAGGCTTAGCACCTTCCTTGTGGGAGAAGGAGCCGGACGTTTGCCTTTTCGGAGAGGAACTCTGCAGAGGAATAGACTCATGAGCTGTATCGCCTGTGGGAAAGCACAGATCCGCATGGCTGTTGTGCTGTGAATAGGCTGCCAAGGGAAGGTGCAGACCAGCAACAGCTTTCAGACTTAGCACCTTCCTTGTGGGAGAAGGAGAAAGATGTTTGCCTTTTCCGAAAGGGGCTCTGCAGAGGAAAAGCAGCAGGAGCTGTATCGCCTGTGGGAAAGCACAGATCCGCAGGGCTGTTGTGCTGTGAACAGGCTGCCAAGGGAAGGTGCAGACCAGCAACAGCTTTCAGGGCTACCGCCTTCCTTGTGGGAGAAGGAGAAAGATGTTTGCCTTATCGGAGAGGGGCTCTGCAGAGGAAAAGCATCATGAGCTGTATCGTCTCTGGGAAAGCACAGATCCGCAGGGCTGTTGTGCTGTGAATAGGCTGCCAAGGGAAGGTGCAGACCAGCAACAGCTTTCAGGCTTAGCACCTTCCTTGTGGGAGAAGGAGCCCGATTTTTGCCTTATCGGAGAGGGGCTCTGCAGAGGAAAAGCATCATGAGCTGTATCGTCTCTGGGAAAGCACAGATACGCAGGGCTGTTGTGCTGTGAACAGGCTGCCAAGGGAAGGTGCAGACCAGCAACAGCTTTCAGGGCTAGCACCTTCCTTGTGGGAGAAGGAGCCGGATGTTTGCCTTTCCCGAAAGGGGCTCTGCAGAGGAAAAGCAGCAGGAGCAGTATCGTCTCTGGGAAAGCACAGATCCGCAGGGCTGTTGTGCTGTGAATAGGCTGCCAAGGGAAGGTGCAGACCAGCAACAGCTTTCAGCGCTACCGCCTTCCTTGTGGGAGAAGGAGCCGGATTTTTGCCTTATCGGAGAGGGGCTCTGCAGAGGAAAAGCAGCAGGAGCTGTATCGCCTGTGGGAAAGCACAGATCCGCAGGGCTGTTGTGCTGTGAATAGGCTGCCAAGGGAAGGTGCAGACCAGCAACAGCTTTCAGGGCTACCGCCTTCCTTGTGGGAGAAGGAGCCGGACATTTGCCTTATCGGAAAGGGACTCTGCAGAGGAAAAGCATCAGGAGCTGTATCGTCTGTGGGAAAGCACAGATCCGCAGGGCTGTTGTGCTGTGAATAGGCTGCCAAGGGAAGGTGCAGACCAGCAACAGCTTTCAGGCTTAGCACCTTCCTTGTGGGAGAAGGAGCCCGATTTTTGCCTTATTGGAGAGGGGCTCTGCCGCGGACAGGCAGCAGAACATGTATCGTCTGTGGGAAAGCACAGATCCGCAGGGCTGTTGTGCTGTGAATAGGCTGCCAAGGAAAGGTGCAGACCAGCAACAGCTTTCAGGCTTAGCACCTTCCTTGTGGGAGAAGGAGCCCGATTTTTGCCTTATCGGAGAGGGGCTCTGCAGAGGAAAAGCAGCAGGAGCTGTATCGCCTGTGGGAAAGCACAGATCCGCAGGGCTGTTGTGCTGTGAATAGGCTGCCAAGGGAAGGTGCAGACCAGCAACAGCTTTCAGGGCTAGCACCTTCCTTGTGGGAGAAGGAGCCGGACGTTTGCCTTTTCGGAGAGGAACTCTGCAGAGGAGAAGCAGCAGGAGATGTATTGTCTGTGGGAAAGCACAGATCCGCAGGGCTGTTGTGCTGTGAATAGGCTGCCAAGGGAAGGTGCAGACCAGCAACAGCTTTCAGGCTTAGCACCTTCCTTGTGGGAGAAGGAGCCGGATTTTTGCCTTATCGGACAGGGGCTCTGCAGAGGAAAAGCAGCAGAAGCTGTATCGCCTGTGGGAAAGCACAGATCCGCAGGGCTGTTGTGCTGTGAACAGGCTGCCAAGGGAAGGTGCAGACCAGCAACAGCTTTCAGGCTTAGCACCTTCCTTGTGGGAGAAGGAGCCGGATTTTTGCCTTATCGGACAGGGGCTCTGCAGAGGAAAAGCAGCAGGAGCTGTATCGTCTGTGGGAAAGCACAGATCCGCAGGGCTGTTGTGCTGTGAATAGGCTGCCAAGGGAAGGTGCAGACCAGCAACAGCTTTCAGGGCTAGCACCTTCCTTGTGGGAGAAGGAGCCGGATTTTTGCCTTATCGGAGAGGGGCTCTGCAGAGGAAAAGCATCAGGAGCTGTATCGTCTGTGGGAAAGCACAGATCCGCAGGGCTGTTGTGCTGTGAATAGGCTGCCAAGGGAAGGTGCAGACCAGCAACAGCTTTCAGGGCTAGCACCTTCCTTGTGGGAGAAGGAGCCGGACGTTTGCCTTTTCGGAGAGGAACTCTGCAGAGGAGAAGCAGCAGGAGATGTATTGTCTGTGGGAAAGCACAGATCCGCAGGGCTGTTGTGCTGTGAATAGGCTGCCAAGGGAAGGTGCAGACCAGCAACAGCTTTCAGGCTTAGCACCTTCCTTGTGGGAGAAGGAGCCGGATTTTTCCCTTATCGGAGAGGGGCTCTGCAGAGGAAAAGCAGCAGAAGCTGTATCGCCTGTGGGAAAGCACAGATCCGCAGGGCTGTTGTGCTGTGAACAGGCTGCCAAGGGAAGGTGCAGACCAGCAACAGCTTTCAGGGCTAGCACCTTCCTTGTGGGAGAAGGAGCCGGACGTTTGCCTTTTCGGAGAGGAACTCTGCAGAGGAGAAGCAGCAGGAGCTGTATCGTCTGTGGGAAAGCACAGATCCGCAGGGCTGTTGTGCTGTGAACAGGCTGCCAAGGGAAGGTGCAGACCAGCAACAGCTTTCAGGGCTAGCACCTTCCTTGTGGGAGAAGGAGCCGGATGTTTGCCTTTTCTGAAAGGGGCTCTGCAGAGGAAAAGCAGCAGGAGCAGTATCGTCTCTGGGAAAGCACAGATCCGCAGGGCTGTTGTGCTGTGAATAGGCTGCCAAGGGAAGGTGCAGACCAGCAACAGCTTTCAGCGCTACCGCCTTCCTTGTGGGAGAAGGAGCCGGATTTTTGCCTTATCGGAGAGGGGCTCGGCAGAGGAAAAGCATCAGGAGCTGTATCGTCTGTGGGAAAGCACAGATCCGCAGGGCTGTTGTGCTGTGAACAGGCTGCCAAGGGAAGGTGCAGACCAGCAACAGCTTTCAGGGCTACCGCCTTCCTTGTGGGAGAAGGAGCCCGATTTTTGCCTTATCGGAGAGGGGCTCTGCAGAGGAGAAGCAGCAGGAGATGTATCGTCTGTGGGAAAGCACAGATCCGCAGGGCTGTTGTGCTGTGAATAGCTTGCCAAGCGAAGGTGCAGAGCACCAAGAGCTTTCAGGCTTAGCACCTCCTTGTGGGAGAAGGAGCCGGATTTTTGCCTTATCGGACAGGGGCTCTGCAGAGGAAAAGCAGCAGAAGCTGTATCGCCTGTGGGAAAGCACAGATCCGCAGGGCTGTTGTGCTGTGAACAGGCTGCCAAGGGAAGGTGCAGACCAGCAACAGCTTTCAGGGCTAGCACCTTCCTTGTGGGAGAAGGAGCCGGACGTTTGCCTTTTCGGAGAGGAACTCTGCAGAGGAGAAGCAGCAGGAGATGTATCGTCTGTGGGAAAGCACAGATCCGCAGGGCTGTTGTGCTGTGAATAGGCTGCCAAGGGAAGGTGCAGACCAGCAACAGCTTTCAGGGCTACCGCCTTCCTTGTGGGAGAAGGAGCCGGACATTTGCCTTTTCGGAGAGGAACTCTGCAGAGGAGAAGCATCATGAGCTGTATCGTCTGTGGGAAAGCACAGATCCGCAGGGCTGTTGTGCTGTGAATAGGCTGCCAAGGGAAGGTGCAGACCAGCAACAGCTTTCAGGCTTAGCACCTTCCTTGTGGGAGAAGGAGCCGGATTTTTGCCTTATCGGAGAGGGGCTCTGCAGAGGAAAAGCAGCAGAAGCTGTATCGCCTGTGGGAAAGCACAGATCCGCAGGGCTGTTGTGCTGTGAACAGGCTGCCAAGGGAAGGTGCAGACCAGCAACAGCTTTCAGGGCTAGCACCTTCCTTGTGGGAGAAGGAGCCGGACGTTTGCCTTTTCGGAGAGGAACTCTGCAGAGGAGAAGCAGCAGGAGCTGTATCGTCTGTGGGAAAGCACAGATCCGCAGGGCTGTTGTGCTGTGAATAGGCTGCCAAGGGAAGGTGCAGACCAGCAACAGCTTTCAGGCTTAGCACCTTCCTTGTGGGAGAAGGAGCCCGATTTTTGCCTTATCGGAGAGGGGCTCTGCAGAGGAAAAGCATCAGGAGCTGTATCGTCTGTGGGAAAGCACAGATCCGCAGGGCTGTTGTGCTGTGAATAGGCTGCCAAGGGAAGGTGCAGACCAGCAACAGCTTTCAGGCTTAGCACCTTCCTTGTGGGAGAAGGAGCCGGATTTTTGCCTTATCGGAGAGGGGCTCTGCAGAGGAAAAGCATCAGGAGCTGTATCGTCTGTGGGAAAGCACAGATCCGCAGGGCTGTTGTGCTGTGAATAGGCTGCCAAGGGAAGGTGCAGACCAGCAACAGCTTTCAGGGCTAGCACCTTCCTTGTGGGAGAAGGAGCCGGACGTTTGCCTTTTCGGAGAGGAACTCTGCAGAGGAGAAGCAGCAGGAGATGTATCGTCTGTGGGAAAGCACAGATCCGCAGGGCTGTTGTGCTGTGAATAGGCTGCCAAGGGAAGGTGCAGACCAGCAACAGCTTTCAGGGCTACCGCCTTCCTTGTGGGAGAAGGAGCCGGACATTTGCCTTTTCGGAGAGGAACTCTGCAGAGGAGAAGCATCATGAGCTGTATCGTCTGTGGGAAAGCACAGATCCGCAGGGCTGTTGTGCTGTGAATAGGCTGCCAAGGGAAGGTGCAGACCAGCAACAGCTTTCAGGCTTAACACCTTCCTTGTGGGAGAAGGAGCCGGACGTTTGCCTTTTCGGAGAGGAACTCTGCAGAGGAAAAGCATCATGAGCTGTATCGTCTCTGGGAAAGCACAGATCCGCAGGGCTGTTGTGCTGAGAACAGGCTGCCAAGGGAAGGTGCAGACCAGCAACAGCTTTCAGGGCTAGCACCTTCCTTGTGGGAGAAGGAGCCGGATGTTTGCCTTTCCCGAAAGGGGCTCTGCAGAGGAAAAGCAGCAGGAGCAGTATCGTCTCTGGGAAAGCACAGATCCGCAGGGCTGTTGTGCTGTGAATAGGCTGCCAAGGGAAGGTGCAGACCAGCAACAGCTTTCAGGCTTAGCACCTTCCTTGTGGGAGAAGGAGCCCGATTTTTGCCTTATTGGAGAGGGGCTCTGCCGCGGACAGGCAGCAGAACATGTATCGTCTGTGGGAAAGCACAGATCCGCAGGGCTGTTGTGCTGTGAATAGGCTGCCAAGGAAAGGTGCAGACCAGCAACAGCTTTCAGGGCTAGCACCTTCCTTGTGGGAGAAGGAGCCCGATTTTTGCCTTATCGGAGAGGGTCTCTGCAGAGGAAAAGCAGCAGGAGCTGTATCGTCTGTGGGAAAGCACAGATCCGCAGGGCTGTTGTGCTGTGAATAGGCTGCCAAGGGAAGGTGCAGACCAGCAACAGCTTTCAGGCTTAGCACCTTCCTTGTGGGAGAAGGAGCCGGATTTTTGCCTTATCGGAGAGGGGCTCTGCAGAGGAAAAGCATCAGGAGCTGTATCGTCTGTGGGAAAGCACAGATCCGCAGGGCTGTTGTGCTGTGAATAGGCTGCCAAGGGAAGGTGCAGACCAGCAACAGCTTTCAGGGCTAGCACCTTCCTTGTGGGAGAAGGAGCCGGACGTTTGCCTTTTCGGAGAGGAACTCTGCAGAGGAGAAGCAGCAGGAGATGTATTGTCTGTGGGAAAGCACAGATCCGCAGGGCTGTTGTGCTGTGAATAGGCTACCAAGGGAAGGTGCAGACCAGCAACAGCTTTCAGGCTTAGCACCTTCCTTGTGGGAGAAGGAGCCGGATTTTTGCCTTATCGGAGAGGGGCTCTGCAGAGGAAAAGCAGCAGAAGCTGTATCGTCTGTGGGAAAGCACAGATCCGCAGGGCTGTTGTGCTGTGAACAGGCTGCCAAGGGAAGGTGCAGACCAGCAACAGCTTTCAGGGCTAGCACCTTCCTTGTGGGAGAAGGAGCCGGACGTTTGCCTTATCGGAGAGGAACTCTGCAGAGGAGAAGCAGCAGGAGATGTATCGTCTGTGGGAAAGCACAGATCCGCAGGGCTGTTGTGCTGTGAATAGGCTGCCAAGGGAAGGTGCAGACCAGCAACAGCTTTCAGGCTTAGCACCTTCCTTGTGGGAGAAGGAGCCGGACGTTTGCCTTTTCGGAGAGGAACTCTGCAGAGGAAAAGCAGCAGGAGCTGTATCGTCTGTGGGAAAGCACAGATCCGCAGGGCTGTTGTGCTGTGAACAGGCTGCCAAGGGAAGGTGCAGACCAGCAACAGCTTTCAGGCTTAGCACCTTCCTTGTGGGAGAAGGAGCCGGATGTTTGCCTTTTCTGAAAGGGGCTCTGCAGAGGAAAAGCAGCAGGAGCAGTATCGTCTCTGGGAAAGCACAGATCCGCAGGGCTGTTGTGCTGTGAATAGGCTGCCAAGGGAAGGTGCAGACCAGCAACAGCTTTCAGCGCTACCGCCTTCCTTGTGGGAGAAGGAGCCGGATTTTTGCCTTATCGGAGAGGGGCTCTGCAGAGGAAAAGCATCAGGAGCTGTATCGTCTGTGGGAAAGCACAGATCCGCAGGGCTGTTGTGCTGTGAACAGGCTGCCAAGGGAAGGTGCAGACCAGCAACAGCTTTCAGGGCTACCGCCTTCCTTGTGGGAGAAGGAGACGAATTTTTGCCTTATCGGAGAGGGGCTCTGCAGAGGAAAAGCAGCAGGAGCTGTATCGTCTGTGGGAAAGCACAGATCCGCAGGGCTGTTGTGCTGTGAATAGCTTCCCAAGGGAAGGTGCAGAGCACCAAGAGCTTTCAGGCTTAGCACCTTCCTTGTGGGAGAAGGAGCCGGACGTTTGCCTTTTCGGAGAGGAACTCTGCAGAGGAGAAGCAGCAGGAGCTGTATCGTCTGTGGGAAAGCACAGATCCGCAGGGCTGTTGTGCTGTGAATAGGCTGCCAAGGGAAGGTGCAGACCAGCAACAGCTTTCAGGCTTAGCACCTTCCTTGTGGGAGAAGGAGCCCGATTTTTGCCTTATTGGAGAGGGGCTCTGCCGCGGACAGGCAGCAGAACATGTATCGTCTGTGGGAAAGCACAGATCCGCAGGGCTGTTGTGCTGTGAATAGGCTGCCAAGGAAAGGTGCAGACCAGCAACAGCTTTCAGGGCTAGCACCTTCCTTGTGGGAGAAGGAGCCCGATTTTTGCCTTATCGGAGAGGGGCTCTGCAGAGGAAAAGCAGCAGGAGCTGTATCGTCTGTGGGAAAGCACAGATCCGCAGGGCTGTTGTGCTGTGAATAGGCTGCCAAGGGAAGGTGCAGACCAGCAACAGCTTTCAGCGCTACCGCCTTCCTTGTGGGAGAAGGAGCCGGATTTTTGCCTTATCGGAGAGGGGCTCTGCAGAGGAAAAGCAGCAGGAGCTGTATCGCCTGTGGGAAAGCACAGATCCGCAGGGCTGTTGTGCTGTGAATAGGCTGCCAAGGGAAGGTGCAGACCAGCAACAGCTTTCAGGGCTACCGCCTTCCTTGTGGGAGAAGGAGCCGGACATTTGCCTTATCGGAAAGGGACTCTGCAGAGGAAAAGCATCAGGAGCTGTATCGTCTGTGGGAAAGCACAGATCCGCAGGGCTGTTGTGCTGTGAATAGGCTGCCAAGGGAAGGTGCAGACCAGCAACAGCTTTCAGGCTTAGCACCTTCCTTGTGGGAGAAGGAGCCCGATTTTTGCCTTATTGGAGAGGGGCTCTGCCGCGGACAGGCAGCAGAACATGTATCGTCTGTGGGAAAGCACAGATCCGCAGGGCTGTTGTGCTGTGAATAGGCTGCCAAGGAAAGGTGCAGACCAGCAACAGCTTTCAGGCTTAGCACCTTCCTTGTGGGAGAAGGAGCCCGATTTTTGCCTTATCGGAGAGGGGCTCTGCAGAGGAAAAGCAGCAGGAGCTGTATCGTCTGTGGGAAAGCACAGATCCGCAGGGCTGTTGTGCTGTGAATAGGCTGCCAAGGGAAGGTGCAGACCAGCAACAGCTTTCAGGCTTAGCACCTTCCTTGTGGGAGAAGGAGCCGGATTTTTGCCTTATCGGAGAGGGGCTCTGCAGAGGAAAAGCAGCAGGAGCTGTATCGCCTGTGGGAAAGCACAGATCCGCAGGGCTGTTGTGCTGTGAATAAGCTGCCAAGGAAAGGTGCAGACCAGCAACAGCTTTCAGGCTTAGCACCTTCCTTGTGGCAGAAGGAGCCCGATTTTTGCCTTATCGGACAGGGGCTCTGCAGAGGAAAAGCAGCAGAAGCTGTATCGCCTGTGGGAAAGCACAGATCCGCAGGGCTGTTGTGCTGTGAATAGGCTGCCAAGGGAAGGTGCAGACCAGCAACAGCTTTCAGGGCTAGCACCTTCCTTGTGGGAGAAGGAGCCGGACGTTTGCCTTTTCGGAGAGGAACTCTGCAGAGGAGAAGCAGCAGGAGATGTATTGTCTGTGGGAAAGCACAGATCCGCAGGGCTGTTGTGCTGTGAATAGGCTGCCAAGGGAAGGTGCAGACCAGCAACAGCTTTCAGGCTTAGCACCTTCCTTGTGGGAGAAGGAGCCGGATTTTTGCCTTATCGGACAGGGGCTCTGCAGAGGAAAAGCAGCAGAAGCTGTATCGCCTGTGGGAAAGCACAGATCCGCAGGGCTGTTGTGCTGTGAACAGGCTGCCAAGGGAAGGTGCAGACCAGCAACAGCTTTCAGGCTTAGCACCTTCCTTGTGGGAGAAGGAGCCGGATTTTTGCCTTATCGGACAGGGGCTCTGCAGAGGAAAAGCAGCAGAAGCTGTATCGCCTGTGGGAAAGCACAGATCCGCAGGGCTGTTGTGCTGTGAATAGGCTGCCAAGGGAAGGTGCAGACCAGCAACAGCTTTCAGGCTTAGCACCTTCCTTGTGGGAGAAGGAGCCGGACGTTTGCCTTTTCGGAGAGGAACTCTGCAGAGGAGAAGCAGCAGGAGATGTATTGTCTGTGGGAAAGCACAGATCCGCAGGGCTGTTGTGCTGTGAATAGGCTGCCAAGGGAAGGTGCAGACCAGCAACAGCTTTCAGGCTTAGCACCTTCCTTGTGGGAGAAGGAGCCGGATTTTTGCCTTATCGGACAGGGGCTCTGCAGAGGAAAAGCAGCAGGAGCTGTATCGTCTGTGGGAAAGCACAGATCCGCAGGGCTGTTGTGCTGTGAACAGGCTGCCAAGGGAAGGTGCAGACCAGCAACAGCTTTCAGGCTTAGCACCTTCCTTGTGGGAGAAGGAGCCGGATTTTTGCCTTATCGGAGAGGGGCTCTGCAGAGGAAAAGCATCAGGAGCTGTATCGTCCCTGGGAAAGCACAGATCCGCAGGGCTGTTGTGCTGTGAATAGGCTGCCAAGGGAAGGTGCAGACCAGCAACAGCTTTCAGGGCTAGCACCTTCCTTGTGGGAGAAGGAGCCGGACGTTTGCCTTTTCGGAGAGGAACTCTGCAGAGGAGAAGCAGCAGGAGATGTATCGTCTGTGGGAAAGCACAGATCCGCAGGGCTGTTGTGCTGTGAATAGGCTGCCAAGGGAAGGTGCAGACCAGCAACAGCTTTCAGGCTTAGCACCTTCCTTGTGGGAGAAGGAGCCCGATTTTTGCCTTATTGGAGAGGGGCTCTGCCGCGGACAGGCAGCAGAACATGTATCGTCTGTGGGAAAGCACAGATCCGCAGGGCTGTTGTGCTGTGAATAGGCTGCCAAGGAAAGGTGCAGACCAGCAACAGCTTTCAGGGCTAGCACCTTCCTTGTGGGAGAAGGAGCCCGATTTTTGCCTTATCGGAGAGGGGCTCTGCAGAGGAAAAGCAGCAGGAGCTGTATCGTCTGTGGGAAAGCACAGATCCGCAGGGCTGTTGTGCTGTGAATAGGCTGCCAAGGGAAGGTGCAGACCAGCAACAGCTTTCAGGCTTAGCACCTTCCTTGTGGGAGAAGGAGCCGGATTTTTGCCTTATCGGAGAGGGGCTCTGCAGAGGAAAAGCATCAGGAGCTGTATCGTCTGTGGGAAAGCACAGATCCGCAGGGCTGTTGTGCTGTGAATAGGCTGCCAAGGGAAGGTGCAGACCAGCAACAGCTTTCAGGGCTAGCACCTTCCTTGTGGGAGAAGGAGCCGGACGTTTGCCTTTTCGGAGAGGAACTCTGCAGAGGAGAAGCAGCAGGAGATGTATTGTCTGTGGGAAAGCACAGATCCGCAGGGCTGTTGTGCTGTGAATAGGCTGCCAAGGGAAGGTGCAGACCAGCAACAGCTTTCAGGGCTAGCACCTTCCTTGTGGGAGAAGGAGCCGGACGTTTGCCTTTTCGGAGAGGAACTCTGCAGAGGAGAAGCAGCAGGAGATGTATCGTCTGTGGGAAAGCACAGATCCGCAGGGCTGTTGTGCTGTGAATAGGCTGCCAAGGGAAGGTGCAGACCAGCAACAGCTTTCAGCGCTACCGCCTTCCTTGTGGGAGAAGGAGCCGGACGTTTGCCTTTTCGGAGAGGAACTCTGCAGAGGAAAAGCAGCAGAACATGTATCGTCTGTGGGAAAGCACAGATCCGCAGGGCTGTTGTGCTGTGAACAGGCTGCCAAGGGAAGGTGCAGACCAGCAACAGCTTTCAGGGCTAGCACCTTCCTTGTGGGAGAAGGAGCCCGATTTTTGCCTTATCGGAGAGGGGCTCTGCAGAGGAAAAGCAGCAGGAGCTGTATCGTCTGTGGGAAAGCACAGATCCGCAGGGCTGTTGTGCTGTGAATAGCTTGCCAAGCGAAGGTGCAGAGCACCAAGAGCTTTCAGGCTTAGCACCTTCCTTGTGGGAGAAGGAGCCGGACGTTTGCCTTTTCGGAGAGGAACTCTGCAGAGGAATAGACTCATGAGCTGTATCGCTTGTGGGAAAGCACAGATCCGCAGGGCTGTTGTGCTGTGAACAGGCTGCCAAGGGAAGGTGCAGACCAGCAACAGCTTTCAGGGCTAGCACCTTCCTTGTGGGAGAAGGAGCCGGATGTTTGCCTTTCCCGAAAGGGGCTCTGCAGAGGAAAAGCAGCAGGAGCAGTATCGTCTCTGGGAAAGCACAGATCCGCAGGGCTGTTGTGCTGTGAATAGGCTGCCAAGGGAAGGTGCAGACCAGCAACAGCTTTCAGCGCTACCGCCTTCCTTGTGGGAGAAGGAGCCGGATTTTTGCCTTATCGGAGAGGGGCTCTGCAGAGGAAAAGCAGCAGGAGCTGTATCGCCTGTGGGAAAGCACAGATCCGCAGGGCTGTTGTGCTGTGAATAGGCTGCCAAGGGAAGGTGCAGACCAGCAACAGCTTTCAGGGCTACCGCCTTCCTTGTGGGAGAAGGAGCCGGACATTTGCCTTATCGGAAAGGGACTCTGCAGAGGAAAAGCATCAGGAGCTGTATCGTCTGTGGGAAAGCACAGATCCGCAGGGCTGTTGTGCTGTGAATAGGCTGCCAAGGGAAGGTGCAGACCAGCAACAGCTTTCAGGCTTAGCACCTTCCTTGTGGGAGAAGGAGCCCGATTTTTGCCTTATTGGAGAGGGGCTCTGCCGCGGACAGGCAGCAGAACATGTATCGTCTGTGGGAAAGCACAGATCCGCAGGGCTGTTGTGCTGTGAATAGGCTGCCAAGGAAAGGTGCAGACCAGCAACAGCTTTCAGGCTTAGCACCTTCCTTGTGGGAGAAGGAGCCCGATTTTTGCCTTATCGGAGAGGGGCTCTGCAGAGGAAAAGCAGCAGGAGCTGTATCGTCTGTGGGAAAGCACAGATCCGCAGGGCTGTTGTGCTGTGAATAGGCTGCCAAGGGAAGGTGCAGACCAGCAACAGCTTTCAGCGCTACCGCCTTCCTTGTGGGAGAAGGAGCCGGATTTTTGCCTTATCGGAGAGGGGCTCTGCAGAGGAAAAGCAGCAGGAGCTGTATCGCCTGTGGGAAAGCACAGATCCGCAGGGCTGTTGTGCTGTGAATAGGCTGCCAAGGGAAGGTGCAGACCAGCAACAGCTTTCAGGGCTACCGCCTTCCTTGTGGGAGAAGGAGCCGGACATTTGCCTTATCGGAAAGGGACTCTGCAGAGGAAAAGCATCAGGAGCTGTATCGTCTGTGGGAAAGCACAGATCCGCAGGGCTGTTGTGCTGTGAATAGGCTGCCAAGGGAAGGTGCAGACCAGCAACAGCTTTCAGGCTTAGCACCTTCCTTGTGGGAGAAGGAGCCCGATTTTTGCCTTATTGGAGAGGGGCTCTGCCGCGGACAGGCAGCAGAACATGTATTGTCTGTGGGAAAGCACAGATCCGCAGGGCTGTTGTGCTGTGAATAGGCTGCCAAGGAAAGGTGCAGACCAGCAACAGCTTTCAGGCTTAGCACCTTCCTTGTGGGAGAAGGAGCCGGATTTTTGCCTTATCGGAGAGGGGCTCTGCAGAGGAAAAGCAGCAGGAGCTGTATCGTCTGTGGGAAAGCACAGATCCGCAGGGCTGTTGTGCTGTGAATAGGCTGCCAAGGGAAGGTGCAGACCAGCAACAGCTTTCAGGCTTAGCACCTTCCTTGTGGGAGAAGGAGCCGGATTTTTGCCTTATCGGAGAGGGGCTCTGCAGAGGAAAAGCAGCAGGAGCTGTATCGCCTGTGGGAAAGCACAGATCCGCAGGGCTGTTGTGCTGTGAATAAGCTGCCAAGGAAAGGTGCAGACCAGCAACAGCTTTCAGGCTTAGCACCTTCCTTGTGGCAGAAGGAGCCCGATTTTTGCCTTATCGGACAGGGGCTCTGCAGAGGAAAAGCAGCAGAAGCTGTATCGCCTGTGGGAAAGCACAGATCCGCAGGGCTGTTGTGCTGTGAATAGGCTGCCAAGGGAAGGTGCAGACCAGCAACAGCTTTCAGGGCTAGCACCTTCCTTGTGGGAGAAGGAGCCGGACGTTTGCCTTTTCGGAGAGGAACTCTGCAGAGGAGAAGCAGCAGGAGATGTATTGTCTGTGGGAAAGCACAGATCCGCAGGGCTGTTGTGCTGTGAATAGGCTGCCAAGGGAAGGTGCAGACCAGCAACAGCTTTCAGGCTTAGCACCTTCCTTGTGGGAGAAGGAGCCGGATTTTTGCCTTATCGGACAGGGGCTCTGCAGAGGAAAAGCAGCAGAAGCTGTATCGCCTGTGGGAAAGCACAGATCCGCAGGGCTGTTGTGCTGTGAACAGGCTGCCAAGGGAAGGTGCAGACCAGCAACAGCTTTCAGGCTTAGCACCTTCCTTGTGGGAGAAGGAGCCGGATTTTTGCCTTATCGGAGAGGGGCTCTGCAGAGGAAAAGCATCAGGAGCTGTATCGTCCCTGGGAAAGCACAGATCCGCAGGGCTGTTGTGCTGTGAATAGGCTGCCAAGGGAAGGTGCAGACCAGCAACAGCTTTCAGGGCTAGCACCTTCCTTGTGGGAGAAGGAGCCGGACGTTTGCCTTTTCGGAGAGGAACTCTGCAGAGGAGAAGCAGCAGGAGATGTATCGTCTGTGGGAAAGCACAGATCCGCAGGGCTGTTGTGCTGTGAATAGGCTGCCAAGGGAAGGTGCAGACCAGCAACAGCTTTCAGGCTTAGCACCTTCCTTGTGGGAGAAGGAGCCCGATTTTTGCCTTATTGGAGAGGGGCTCTGCCGCGGACAGGCAGCAGAACATGTATCGTCTGTGGGAAAGCACAGATCCGCAGGGCTGTTGTGCTGTGAATAGGCTGCCAAGGAAAGGTGCAGACCAGCAACAGCTTTCAGGGCTAGCACCTTCCTTGTGGGAGAAGGAGCCCGATTTTTGCCTTATCGGAGAGGGGCTCTGCAGAGGAAAAGCAGCAGGAGCTGTATCGTCTGTGGGAAAGCACAGATCCGCAGGGCTGTTGTGCTGTGAATAGGCTGCCAAGGGAAGGTGCAGACCAGCAACAGCTTTCAGGGCTAGCACCTTCCTTGTGGGAGAAGGAGCCGGACGTTTGCCTTTTCGGAGAGGAACTCTGCAGAGGAGAAGCAGCAGGAGATGTATTGTCTGTGGGAAAGCACAGATCCGCAGGGCTGTTGTGCTGTGAATAGGCTGCCAAGGGAAGGTGCAGACCAGCAACAGCTTTCAGGGCTAGCACCTTCCTTGTGGGAGAAGGAGCCGGACGTTTGCCTTTTCGGAGAGGAACTCTGCAGAGGAGAAGCAGCAGGAGATGTATCGTCTGTGGGAAAGCACAGATCCGCAGGGCTGTTGTGCTGTGAATAGGCTGCCAAGGGAAGGTGCAGACCAGCAACAGCTTTCAGCGCTACCGCCTTCCTTGTGGGAGAAGGAGCCGGACGTTTGCCTTTTCGGAGAGGAACTCTGCAGAGGAAAAGCAGCAGAACATGTATCGTCTGTGGGAAAGCACAGATCCGCAGGGCTGTTGTGCTGTGAACAGGCTGCCAAGGGAAGGTGCAGACCAGCAACAGCTTTCAGGGCTAGCACCTTCCTTGTGGGAGAAGGAGCCCGATTTTTGCCTTATCGGAGAGGGGCTCTGCAGAGGAAAAGCAGCAGGAGCTGTATCGTCTGTGGGAAAGCACAGATCCGCAGGGCTGTTGTGCTGTGAATAGCTTGCCAAGCGAAGGTGCAGAGCACCAAGAGCTTTCAGGCTTAGCACCTTCCTTGTGGGAGAAGGAGCCGGACGTTTGCCTTTTCGGAGAGGAACTCTGCAGAGGAATAGACTCATGAGCTGTATCGCTTGTGGGAAAGCACAGATCCGCATGGCTGTTGTGCTGTGAATAGGCTGCCAAGGGAAGGTGCAGACCAGCAACAGCTTTCAGACTTAGCACCTTCCTTGTGGGAGAAGGAGAAAGATGTTTGCCTTTTCCGAAAGGGGCTCTGCAGAGGAAAAGCAGCAGGAGCTGTATCGCCTGTGGGAAAGCACAGATCCGCAGGGCTGTTGTGCTGTGAACAGGCTGCCAAGGGAAGGTGCAGACCAGCAACAGCTTTCAGGGCTACCGCCTTCCTTGTGGGAGAAGGAGAAAGATGTTTGCCTTATCGGAGAGGGGCTCTGCAGAGGAAAAGCATCATGAGCTGTATCGTCTCTGGGAAAGCACAGATCCGCAGGGCTGTTGTGCTGTGAATAGGCTGCCAAGGGAAGGTGCAGACCAGCAACAGCTTTCAGGCTTAGCACCTTCCTTGTGGGAGAAGGAGCCCGATTTTTGCCTTATCGGAGAGGGGCTCTGCAGAGGAAAAGCATCATGAGCTGTATCGTCTCTGGGAAAGCACAGATACGCAGGGCTGTTGTGCTGTGAACAGGCTGCCAAGGGAAGGTGCAGACCAGCAACAGCTTTCAGGGCTAGCACCTTCCTTGTGGGAGAAGGAGCCGGATGTTTGCCTTTCCCGAAAGGGGCTCTGCAGAGGAAAAGCAGCAGGAGCAGTATCGTCTCTGGGAAAGCACAGATCCGCAGGGCTGTTGTGCTGTGAATAGGCTGCCAAGGGAAGGTGCAGACCAGCAACAGCTTTCAGCGCTACCGCCTTCCTTGTGGGAGAAGGAGCCGGATTTTTGCCTTATCGGAGAGGGGCTCTGCAGAGGAAAAGCAGCAGGAGCTGTATCGCCTGTGGGAAAGCACAGATCCGCAGGGCTGTTGTGCTGTGAATAGGCTGCCAAGGGAAGGTGCAGACCAGCAACAGCTTTCAGGGCTACCGCCTTCCTTGTGGGAGAAGGAGCCGGACATTTGCCTTATCGGAAAGGGACTCTGCAGAGGAAAAGCATCAGGAGCTGTATCGTCTGTGGGAAAGCACAGATCCGCAGGGCTGTTGTGCTGTGAATAGGCTGCCAAGGGAAGGTGCAGACCAGCAACAGCTTTCAGGCTTAGCACCTTCCTTGTGGGAGAAGGAGCCCGATTTTTGCCTTATTGGAGAGGGGCTCTGCCGCGGACAGGCAGCAGAACATGTATCGTCTGTGGGAAAGCACAGATCCGCAGGGCTGTTGTGCTGTGAATAGGCTGCCAAGGAAAGGTGCAGACCAGCAACAGCTTTCAGGCTTAGCACCTTCCTTGTGGGAGAAGGAGCCCGATTTTTGCCTTATCGGAGAGGGGCTCTGCAGAGGAAAAGCAGCAGGAGCTGTATCGTCTGTGGGAAAGCACAGATCCGCAGGGCTGTTGTGCTGTGAATAGGCTGCCAAGGGAAGGTGCAGACCAGCAACAGCTTTCAGCGCTACCGCCTTCCTTGTGGGAGAAGGAGCCGGATTTTTGCCTTATCGGAGAGGGGCTCTGCAGAGGAAAAGCAGCAGGAGCTGTATCGCCTGTGGGAAAGCACAGATCCGCAGGGCTGTTGTGCTGTGAATAGGCTGCCAAGGGAAGGTGCAGACCAGCAACAGCTTTCAGGGCTACCGCCTTCCTTGTGGGAGAAGGAGCCGGACATTTGCCTTATCGGAAAGGGACTCTGCAGAGGAAAAGCATCAGGAGCTGTATCGTCTGTGGGAAAGCACAGATCCGCAGGGCTGTTGTGCTGTGAATAGGCTGCCAAGGGAAGGTGCAGACCAGCAACAGCTTTCAGGCTTAGCACCTTCCTTGTGGGAGAAGGAGCCCGATTTTTGCCTTATTGGAGAGGGGCTCTGCCGCGGACAGGCAGCAGAACATGTATCGTCTGTGGGAAAGCACAGATCCGCAGGGCTGTTGTGCTGTGAATAGGCTGCCAAGGAAAGGTGCAGACCAGCAACAGCTTTCAGGCTTAGCACCTTCCTTGTGGGAGAAGGAGCCGGATTTTTGCCTTATCGGAGAGGGGCTCTGCAGAGGAAAAGCAGCAGGAGCTGTATCGTCTGTGGGAAAGCACAGATCCGCAGGGCTGTTGTGCTGTGAATAGGCTGCCAAGGGAAGGTGCAGACCAGCAACAGCTTTCAGGCTTAGCACCTTCCTTGTGGGAGAAGGAGCCGGATTTTTGCCTTATCGGAGAGGGGCTCTGCAGAGGAAAAGCAGCAGGAGCTGTATCGTCTGTGGGAAAGCACAGATCCGCAGGGCTGTTGTGCTGTGAATAGGCTGCCAAGGGAAGGTGCAGACCAGCAACAGCTTTCAGGCTTAGCACCTTCCTTGTGGGAGAAGGAGCCGGATTTTTGCCTTATCGGAGAGGGGCTCTGCAGAGGAAAAGCAGCAGGAGCTGTATCGCCTGTGGGAAAGCACAGATCCGCAGGGCTGTTGTGCTGTGAATAAGCTGCCAAGGAAAGGTGCAGACCAGCAACAGCTTTCAGGCTTAGCACCTTCCTTGTGGCAGAAGGAGCCCGATTTTTGCCTTATCGGACAGGGGCTCTGCAGAGGAAAAGCAGCAGAAGCTGTATCGCCTGTGGGAAAGCACAGATCCGCAGGGCTGTTGTGCTGTGAATAGGCTGCCAAGGGAAGGTGCAGACCAGCAACAGCTTTCAGGGCTAGCACCTTCCTTGTGGGAGAAGGAGCCGGACGTTTGCCTTTTCGGAGAGGAACTCTGCAGAGGAGAAGCAGCAGGAGATGTATTGTCTGTGGGAAAGCACAGATCCGCAGGGCTGTTGTGCTGTGAATAGGCTGCCAAGGGAAGGTGCAGACCAGCAACAGCTTTCAGGCTTAGCACCTTCCTTGTGGGAGAAGGAGCCGGATTTTTGCCTTATCGGACAGGGGCTCTGCAGAGGAAAAGCAGCAGAAGCTGTATCGCCTGTGGGAAAGCACAGATCCGCAGGGCTGTTGTGCTGTGAACAGGCTGCCAAGGGAAGGTGCAGACCAGCAACAGCTTTCAGGCTTAGCACCTTCCTTGTGGGAGAAGGAGCCGGATTTTTGCCTTATCGGAGAGGGGCTCTGCAGAGGAAAAGCATCAGGAGCTGTATCGTCCCTGGGAAAGCACAGATCCGCAGGGCTGTTGTGCTGTGAATAGGCTGCCAAGGGAAGGTGCAGACCAGCAACAGCTTTCAGGGCTAGCACCTTCCTTGTGGGAGAAGGAGCCGGACGTTTGCCTTTTCGGAGAGGAACTCTGCAGAGGAGAAGCAGCAGGAGATGTATCGTCTGTGGGAAAGCACAGATCCGCAGGGCTGTTGTGCTGTGAATAGGCTGCCAAGGGAAGGTGCAGACCAGCAACAGCTTTCAGGCTTAGCACCTTCCTTGTGGGAGAAGGAGCCCGATTTTTGCCTTATTGGAGAGGGGCTCTGCCGCGGACAGGCAGCAGAACATGTATCGTCTGTGGGAAAGCACAGATCCGCAGGGCTGTTGTGCTGTGAATAGGCTGCCAAGGAAAGGTGCAGACCAGCAACAGCTTTCAGGGCTAGCACCTTCCTTGTGGGAGAAGGAGCCCGATTTTTGCCTTATCGGAGAGGGGCTCTGCAGAGGAAAAGCAGCAGGAGCTGTATCGTCTGTGGGAAAGCACAGATCCGCAGGGCTGTTGTGCTGTGAATAGGCTGCCAAGGGAAGGTGCAGACCAGCAACAGCTTTCAGGCTTAGCACCTTCCTTGTGGGAGAAGGAGCCGGATTTTTGCCTTATCGGAGAGGGGCTCTGCAGAGGAAAAGCATCAGGAGCTGTATCGTCTGTGGGAAAGCACAGATCCGCAGGGCTGTTGTGCTGTGAATAGGCTGCCAAGGGAAGGTGCAGACCAGCAACAGCTTTCAGGGCTAGCACCTTCCTTGTGGGAGAAGGAGCCGGACGTTTGCCTTTTCGGAGAGGAACTCTGCAGAGGAGAAGCAGCAGGAGATGTATTGTCTGTGGGAAAGCACAGATCCGCAGGGCTGTTGTGCTGTGAATAGGCTGCCAAGGGAAGGTGCAGACCAGCAACAGCTTTCAGGGCTAGCACCTTCCTTGTGGGAGAAGGAGCCGGACGTTTGCCTTTTCGGAGAGGAACTCTGCAGAGGAGAAGCAGCAGGAGATGTATCGTCTGTGGGAAAGCACAGATCCGCAGGGCTGTTGTGCTGTGAATAGGCTGCCAAGGGAAGGTGCAGACCAGCAACAGCTTTCAGCGCTACCGCCTTCCTTGTGGGAGAAGGAGCCGGACGTTTGCCTTTTCGGAGAGGAACTCTGCAGAGGAAAAGCAGCAGAACATGTATCGTCTGTGGGAAAGCACAGATCCGCAGGGCTGTTGTGCTGTGAACAGGCTGCCAAGGGAAGGTGCAGACCAGCAACAGCTTTCAGGGCTAGCACCTTCCTTGTGGGAGAAGGAGCCCGATTTTTGCCTTATCGGAGAGGGGCTCTGCAGAGGAAAAGCAGCAGGAGCTGTATCGTCTGTGGGAAAGCACAGATCCGCAGGGCTGTTGTGCTGTGAATAGCTTGCCAAGCGAAGGTGCAGAGCACCAAGAGCTTTCAGGCTTAGCACCTTCCTTGTGGGAGAAGGAGCCGGACGTTTGCCTTTTCGGAGAGGAACTCTGCAGAGGAATAGACTCATGAGCTGTATCGCTTGTGGGAAAGCACAGATCCGCATGGCTGTTGTGCTGTGAATAGGCTGCCAAGGGAAGGTGCAGACCAGCAACAGCTTTCAGACTTAGCACCTTCCTTGTGGGAGAAGGAGAAAGATGTTTGCCTTTTCCGAAAGGGGCTCTGCAGAGGAAAAGCAGCAGGAGCTGTATCGCCTGTGGGAAAGCACAGATCCGCAGGGCTGTTGTGCTGTGAACAGGCTGCCAAGGGAAGGTGCAGACCAGCAACAGCTTTCAGGGCTACCGCCTTCCTTGTGGGAGAAGGAGAAAGATGTTTGCCTTATCGGAGAGGGGCTCTGCAGAGGAAAAGCATCATGAGCTGTATCGTCTCTGGGAAAGCACAGATCCGCAGGGCTGTTGTGCTGTGAATAGGCTGCCAAGGGAAGGTGCAGACCAGCAACAGCTTTCAGGCTTAGCACCTTCCTTGTGGGAGAAGGAGCCCGATTTTTGCCTTATCGGAGAGGGGCTCTGCAGAGGAAAAGCATCATGAGCTGTATCGTCTCTGGGAAAGCACAGATACGCAGGGCTGTTGTGCTGTGAACAGGCTGCCAAGGGAAGGTGCAGACCAGCAACAGCTTTCAGGGCTAGCACCTTCCTTGTGGGAGAAGGAGCCGGATGTTTGCCTTTCCCGAAAGGGGCTCTGCAGAGGAAAAGCAGCAGGAGCAGTATCGTCTCTGGGAAAGCACAGATCCGCAGGGCTGTTGTGCTGTGAATAGGCTGCCAAGGGAAGGTGCAGACCAGCAACAGCTTTCAGCGCTACCGCCTTCCTTGTGGGAGAAGGAGCCGGATTTTTGCCTTATCGGAGAGGGGCTCTGCAGAGGAAAAGCAGCAGGAGCTGTATCGCCTGTGGGAAAGCACAGATCCGCAGGGCTGTTGTGCTGTGAATAGGCTGCCAAGGGAAGGTGCAGACCAGCAACAGCTTTCAGGGCTACCGCCTTCCTTGTGGGAGAAGGAGCCGGACATTTGCCTTATCGGAAAGGGACTCTGCAGAGGAAAAGCATCAGGAGCTGTATCGTCTGTGGGAAAGCACAGATCCGCAGGGCTGTTGTGCTGTGAATAGGCTGCCAAGGGAAGGTGCAGACCAGCAACAGCTTTCAGGCTTAGCACCTTCCTTGTGGGAGAAGGAGCCCGATTTTTGCCTTATTGGAGAGGGGCTCTGCCGCGGACAGGCAGCAGAACATGTATCGTCTGTGGGAAAGCACAGATCCGCAGGGCTGTTGTGCTGTGAATAGGCTGCCAAGGAAAGGTGCAGACCAGCAACAGCTTTCAGGCTTAGCACCTTCCTTGTGGCAGAAGGAGCCCGATTTTTGCCTTATCGGAGAGGGGCTCTGCAGAGGAAAAGCAGCAGGAGCTGTATCGTCTGTGGGAAAGCACAGATCCGCAGGGCTGTTGTGCTGTGAATAGGCTGCCAAGGGAAGGTGCAGACCAGCAACAGCTTTCAGCGCTACCGCCTTCCTTGTGGGAGAAGGAGCCGGATTTTTGCCTTATCGGAGAGGGGCTCTGCAGAGGAAAAGCAGCAGGAGCTGTATCGCCTGTGGGAAAGCACAGATCCGCAGGGCTGTTGTGCTGTGAATAGGCTGCCAAGGGAAGGTGCAGACCAGCAACAGCTTTCAGGGCTACCGCCTTCCTTGTGGGAGAAGGAGCCGGACATTTGCCTTATCGGAAAGGGACTCTGCAGAGGAAAAGCATCAGGAGCTGTATCGTCTGTGGGAAAGCACAGATCCGCAGGGCTGTTGTGCTGTGAATAGGCTGCCAAGGGAAGGTGCAGACCAGCAACAGCTTTCAGGCTTAGCACCTTCCTTGTGGGAGAAGGAGCCCGATTTTTGCCTTATTGGAGAGGGGCTCTGCCGCGGACAGGCAGCAGAACATGTATCGTCTGTGGGAAAGCACAGATCCGCAGGGCTGTTGTGCTGTGAATAGGCTGCCAAGGAAAGGTGCAGACCAGCAACAGCTTTCAGGCTTAGCACCTTCCTTGTGGGAGAAGGAGCCGGATTTTTGCCTTATCGGAGAGGGGCTCTGCAGAGGAAAAGCAGCAGGAGCTGTATCGTCTGTGGGAAAGCACAGATCCGCAGGGCTGTTGTGCTGTGAATAGGCTGCCAAGGGAAGGTGCAGACCAGCAACAGCTTTCAGGCTTAGCACCTTCCTTGTGGGAGAAGGAGCCGGATTTTTGCCTTATCGGAGAGGGGCTCTGCAGAGGAAAAGCAGCAGGAGCTGTATCGCCTGTGGGAAAGCACAGATCCGCAGGGCTGTTGTGCTGTGAATAAGCTGCCAAGGAAAGGTGCAGACCAGCAACAGCTTTCAGGCTTAGCACCTTCCTTGTGGCAGAAGGAGCCCGATTTTTGCCTTATCGGACAGGGGCTCTGCAGAGGAAAAGCAGCAGAAGCTGTATCGCCTGTGGGAAAGCACAGATCCGCAGGGCTGTTGTGCTGTGAATAGGCTGCCAAGGGAAGGTGCAGACCAGCAACAGCTTTCAGGGCTAGCACCTTCCTTGTGGGAGAAGGAGCCGGACGTTTGCCTTTTCGGAGAGGAACTCTGCAGAGGAGAAGCAGCAGGAGATGTATTGTCTGTGGGAAAGCACAGATCCGCAGGGCTGTTGTGCTGTGAATAGGCTGCCAAGGGAAGGTGCAGACCAGCAACAGCTTTCAGGCTTAGCACCTTCCTTGTGGGAGAAGGAGCCGGATTTTTGCCTTATCGGACAGGGGCTCTGCAGAGGAAAAGCAGCAGAAGCTGTATCGCCTGTGGGAAAGCACAGATCCGCAGGGCTGTTGTGCTGTGAACAGGCTGCCAAGGGAAGGTGCAGACCAGCAACAGCTTTCAGGCTTAGCACCTTCCTTGTGGGAGAAGGAGCCGGATTTTTGCCTTATCGGAGAGGGGCTCTGCAGAGGAAAAGCATCAGGAGCTGTATCGTCCCTGGGAAAGCACAGATCCGCAGGGCTGTTGTGCTGTGAATAGGCTGCCAAGGGAAGGTGCAGACCAGCAACAGCTTTCAGGGCTAGCACCTTCCTTGTGGGAGAAGGAGCCGGACGTTTGCCTTTTCGGAGAGGAACTCTGCAGAGGAGAAGCAGCAGGAGATGTATCGTCTGTGGGAAAGCACAGATCCGCAGGGCTGTTGTGCTGTGAATAGGCTGCCAAGGGAAGGTGCAGACCAGCAACAGCTTTCAGGCTTAGCACCTTCCTTGTGGGAGAAGGAGCCCGATTTTTGCCTTATTGGAGAGGGGCTCTGCCGCGGACAGGCAGCAGAACATGTATCGTCTGTGGGAAAGCACAGATCCGCAGGGCTGTTGTGCTGTGAATAGGCTGCCAAGGAAAGGTGCAGACCAGCAACAGCTTTCAGGGCTAGCACCTTCCTTGTGGGAGAAGGAGCCCGATTTTTGCCTTATCGGAGAGGGGCTCTGCAGAGGAAAAGCAGCAGGAGCTGTATCGTCTGTGGGAAAGCACAGATCCGCAGGGCTGTTGTGCTGTGAATAGGCTGCCAAGGGAAGGTGCAGACCAGCAACAGCTTTCAGGCTTAGCACCTTCCTTGTGGGAGAAGGAGCCGGATTTTTGCCTTATCGGAGAGGGGCTCTGCAGAGGAAAAGCATCAGGAGCTGTATCGTCTGTGGGAAAGCACAGATCCGCAGGGCTGTTGTGCTGTGAATAGGCTGCCAAGGGAAGGTGCAGACCAGCAACAGCTTTCAGGGCTAGCACCTTCCTTGTGGGAGAAGGAGCCGGACGTTTGCCTTTTCGGAGAGGAACTCTGCAGAGGAGAAGCAGCAGGAGATGTATTGTCTGTGGGAAAGCACAGATCCGCAGGGCTGTTGTGCTGTGAATAGGCTGCCAAGGGAAGGTGCAGACCAGCAACAGCTTTCAGGGCTAGCACCTTCCTTGTGGGAGAAGGAGCCCGATTTTTGCCTTATCGGAGAGGGGCTCTGCAGAGGAAAAGCAGCAGGAGCTGTATCGTCTGTGGGAAAGCACAGATCCGCAGGGCTGTTGTGCTGTGAATAGCTTGCCAAGCGAAGGTGCAGAGCACCAAGAGCTTTCAGGCTTAGCACCTTCCTTGTGGGAGAAGGAGCCGGACGTTTGCCTTTTCGGAGAGGAACTCTGCAGAGGAATAGACTCATGAGCTGTATCGCTTGTGGGAAAGCACAGATCCGCATGGCTGTTGTGCTGTGAATAGGCTGCCAAGGGAAGGTGCAGACCAGCAACAGCTTTCAGACTTAGCACCTTCCTTGTGGGAGAAGGAGAAAGATGTTTGCCTTTTCCGAAAGGGGCTCTGCAGAGGAAAAGCAGCAGGAGCTGTATCGCCTGTGGGAAAGCACAGATCCGCAGGGCTGTTGTGCTGTGAACAGGCTGCCAAGGGAAGGTGCAGACCAGCAACAGCTTTCAGGGCTACCGCCTTCCTTGTGGGAGAAGGAGAAAGATGTTTGCCTTATCGGAGAGGGGCTCTGCAGAGGAAAAGCATCATGAGCTGTATCGTCTCTGGGAAAGCACAGATCCGCAGGGCTGTTGTGCTGTGAATAGGCTGCCAAGGGAAGGTGCAGACCAGCAACAGCTTTCAGGCTTAGCACCTTCCTTGTGGGAGAAGGAGCCCGATTTTTGCCTTATCGGAGAGGGGCTCTGCAGAGGAAAAGCATCATGAGCTGTATCGTCTCTGGGAAAGCACAGATACGCAGGGCTGTTGTGCTGTGAACAGGCTGCCAAGGGAAGGTGCAGACCAGCAACAGCTTTCAGGGCTAGCACCTTCCTTGTGGGAGAAGGAGCCGGATGTTTGCCTTTCCCGAAAGGGGCTCTGCAGAGGAAAAGCAGCAGGAGCAGTATCGTCTCTGGGAAAGCACAGATCCGCAGGGCTGTTGTGCTGTGAATAGGCTGCCAAGGGAAGGTGCAGACCAGCAACAGCTTTCAGCGCTACCGCCTTCCTTGTGGGAGAAGGAGCCGGATTTTTGCCTTATCGGAGAGGGGCTCTGCAGAGGAAAAGCAGCAGGAGCTGTATCGCCTGTGGGAAAGCACAGATCCGCAGGGCTGTTGTGCTGTGAATAGGCTGCCAAGGGACGGTGCAGACCAGCAACAGCTTTCAGGGCTACCGCCTTCCTTGTGGGAGAAGGAGCCGGACATTTGCCTTATCGGAAAGGGACTCTGCAGAGGAAAAGCATCAGGAGCTGTATCGTCTGTGGGAAAGCACAGATCCGCAGGGCTGTTGTGCTGTGAATAGGCTGCCAAGGGAAGGTGCAGACCAGCAACAGCTTTCAGGCTTAGCACCTTCCTTGTGGGAGAAGGAGCCCGATTTTTGCCTTATTGGAGAGGGGCTCTGCCGCGGACAGGCAGCAGAACATGTATCGTCTGTGGGAAAGCACAGATCCGCAGGGCTGTTGTGCTGTGAATAGGCTGCCAAGGAAAGGTGCAGACCAGCAACAGCTTTCAGGCTTAGCACCTTCCTTGTGGGAGAAGGAGCCCGATTTTTGCCTTATCGGAGAGGGGCTCTGCAGAGGAAAAGCAGCAGGAGCTGTATCGTCTGTGGGAAAGCACAGATCCGCAGGGCTGTTGTGCTGTGAATAGGCTGCCAAGGGAAGGTGCAGACCAGCAACAGCTTTCAGGCTTAGCACCTTCCTTGTGGGAGAAGGAGCCGGATTTTTGCCTTATCGGAGAGGGGCTCTGCAGAGGAAAAGCAGCAGGAGCTGTATCGCCTGTGGGAAAGCACAGATCCGCAGGGCTGTTGTGCTGTGAATAAGCTGCCAAGGAAAGGTGCAGACCAGCAACAGCTTTCAGGCTTAGCACCTTCCTTGTGGCAGAAGGAGCCCGATTTTTGCCTTATCGGACAGGGGCTCTGCAGAGGAAAAGCAGCAGAAGCTGTATCGCCTGTGGGAAAGCACAGATCCGCAGGGCTGTTGTGCTGTGAATAGGCTGCCAAGGGAAGGTGCAGACCAGCAACAGCTTTCAGGGCTAGCACCTTCCTTGTGGGAGAAGGAGCCGGACGTTTGCCTTTTCGGAGAGGAACTCTGCAGAGGAGAAGCAGCAGGAGATGTGTTGTCTGTGGGAAAGCACAGATCCGCAGGGCTGTTGTGCTGTGAATAGGCTGCCAAGGGAAGGTGCAGACCAGCAACAGCTTTCAGGCTTAGCACCTTCCTTGTGGGAGAAGGAGCCGGACGTTTGCCTTTTCGGAGAGGAACTCTGCAGAGGAGAAGCAGCAGGAGATGTATTGTCTGTGGGAAAGCACAGATCCGCAGGGCTGTTGTGCTGTGAATAGGCTGCCAAGGGAAGGTGCAGACCAGCAACAGCTTTCAGGCTTAGCACCTTCCTTGTGGGAGAAGGAGCCGGATTTTTGCCTTATCGGACAGGGGCTCTGCAGAGGAAAAGCAGCAGGAGCTGTATCGTCTGTGGGAAAGCACAGATCCGCAGGGCTGTTGTGCTGTGAACAGGCTGCCAAGGAAAGGTGCAGACCAGCAACAGCTTTCAGGCTTAGCACCTTCCTTGTGGGAGAAGGAGCCGGATTTTTGCCTTATCGGAGAGGGGCTCTGCAGAGGAAAAGCATCAGGAGCTGTATCGTCCCTGGGAAAGCACAGATCCGCAGGGCTGTTGTGCTGTGAATAGGCTGCCAAGGGAAGGTGCAGACCAGCAACAGCTTTCAGGGCTAGCACCTTCCTTGTGGGAGAAGGAGCCGGACGTTTGCCTTTTCGGAGAGGAACTCTGCAGAGGAATAGAGTCATGAGCTGTATCGTCTCTGGGAAAGAACAGATCCGCAGGGCTGTTGTGCTGTGAATAGGCTGCCAAGCGAAGGTGCAGAGCACCAAGAGCTTTCAGGCTTAGCACCTTCCTTGTGGGAGAAGGAGCCGGACGTTTGCCTCTTCCGAAAGGGGCTCTGCAGAGGAAAAGCAGCAGGAGCAGTATCGTCTCTGGGAAAGCACAGATCCGCAGGGCTGTTGTGCTGTGAATAGGCTGCCAAGGGAAGGTGCAGACCAGCAACAGCTTTCAGGGCTACCGCCTTCCTTGTGGGAGAAGGAGCCCGATTTTTGCCTTATCGGAGAGGGGCTCTGCAGAGGAAAAGCAGCAGGAGCTGTATCGTCTGTGGGAAAGCACAGATCCGCAGGGCTGTTGTGCTGTGAATAAGCTGCCAAGGAAAGGTGCAGACCAGCAACAGCTTTCAGGCTTAGCACCTTCCTTGTGGCAGAAGGAGCCCGATTTTTGCCTTATCGGAGAGGGGCTCTGCAGAGGAAAAGCAGCAGGAGCTGTATCGCCTGTGGGAAAGCACAGATCCGCAGGGCTGTTGTGCTGTGAACAGGCTGCCAAGGGAAGGTGCAGACCAGCAACAGCTTTCAGGGCTAGCACCTTCCTTGTGGGAGAAGGAGCCGGACGTTTGCCTTTTCGGAGAGGAACTCTGCAGAGCAGAAGCAGCAGGAGATGTATTGTCTGTGGGAAAGCACAGATCCGCAGGGCTGTTGTGCTGTGAATAGGCTGCCAAGCGAAGGTGCAGACCAGCAACAGCTTTCAGGCTTAGCACCTTCCTTGTGGGAGAAGGAGCCGGATTTTTGCCTTATTGGAGAGGGGCTCTGCCGCGGACAGGCAGCAGAACATGTATCGTCTGTGGGAAAGCACAGATCCGCAGGGCTGTTGTGCTGTGAATAGGCTGCCAAGGAAAGGTGCAGACCAGCAACAGCTTTCAGGGCTAGCACCTTCCTTGTGGGAGAAGGAGCCCGATTTTTGCCTTATCGGAGAGGGTCTCTGCAGAGGAAAAGCAGCAGGAGCTGTATCGTCTGTGGGAAAGCACAGATCCGCAGGGCTGTTGTGCTGTGAATAGGCTGCCAAGGGAAGGTGCAGACCAGCAACAGCTTTCAGGCTTAGCACCTTCCTTGTGGGAGAAGGAGCCGGATTTTTGCCTTATCGGAGAGGGGCTCTGCAGAGGAAAAGCATCAGGAGCTGTATCGTCTGTGGGAAAGCACAGATCCGCAGGGCTGTTGTGCTGTGAATAGGCTGCCAAGGGAAGGTGCAGACCAGCAACAGCTTTCAGGGCTAGCACCTTCCTTGTGGGAGAAGGAGCCGGACGTTTGCCTTTTCGGAGAGGAACTCTGCAGAGGAGAAGCAGCAGGAGATGTATTGTCTGTGGGAAAGCACAGATCCGCAGGGCTGTTGTGCTGTGAATAGGCTACCAAGGGAAGGTGCAGACCAGCAACAGCTTTCAGACTTAGCACCTTCCTTGTGGGAGAAGGAGAAAGATGTTTGCCTTTTCCGAAAGGGGCTCTGCCGAGGAAAAGCAGTAGGAGCTGTATCGCCTGTGGGAAAGCACAGATCCGCAGGGCTGTTGTGCTGTGAACAGGCTGCCAAGGGAAGGTGCAGACCAGCAACAGCTTTCAGGGCTACCGCCTTCCTTGTGGGAGAAGGAGAAAGATGTTTGCCTTATCGGAGAGGGGCTCTGCAGAGGAAAAGCATCATGAGCTGTATCGTCTCTGGGAAAGCACAGATCCGCAGGGCTGTTGTGCTGTGAATAGGCTGCCAAGGGAAGGTGCAGACCAGCAACAGCTTTCAGGCTTAGCACCTTCCTTGTGGGAGAAGGAGCCCGATTTTTGCCTTATCGGAGAGGGGCTCTGCAGAGGAAAAGCATCATGAGCTGTATCGTCTCTGGGAAAGCACAGATACGCAGGGCTGTTGTGCTGTGAACAGGCTGCCAAGGGAAGGTGCAGACCAGCAACAGCTTTCAGGGCTAGCACCTTCCTTGTGGGAGAAGGAGCCGGATGTTTGCCTTTCCCGAAAGGGGCTCTGCAGAGGAAAAGCAGCAGGAGCAGTATCGTCTCTGGGAAAGCACAGATCCGCAGGGCTGTTGTGCTGTGAATAGGCTGCCAAGGGAAGGTGCAGACCAGCAACAGCTTTCAGCGCTACCGCCTTCCTTGTGGGAGAAGGAGCCGGATTTTTGCCTTATCGGAGAGGGGCTCTGCAGAGGAAAAGCAGCAGGAGCTGTATCGCCTGTGGGAAAGCACAGATCCGCAGGGCTGTTGTGCTGTGAATAGGCTGCCAAGGGACGGTGCAGACCAGCAACAGCTTTCAGGGCTACCGCCTTCCTTGTGGGAGAAGGAGCCGGACATTTGCCTTATCGGAAAGGGACTCTGCAGAGGAAAAGCATCAGGAGCTGTATCGTCTGTGGGAAAGCACAGATCCGCAGGGCTGTTGTGCTGTGAATAGGCTGCCAAGGGAAGGTGCAGACCAGCAACAGCTTTCAGGCTTAGCACCTTCCTTGTGGGAGAAGGAGCCCGATTTTTGCCTTATTGGAGAGGGGCTCTGCCGCGGACAGGCAGCAGAACATGTATCGTCTGTGGGAAAGCACAGATCCGCAGGGCTGTTGTGCTGTGAATAGGCTGCCAAGGAAAGGTGCAGACCAGCAACAGCTTTCAGGCTTAGCACCTTCCTTGTGGGAGAAGGAGCCCGATTTTTGCCTTATCGGAGAGGGGCTCTGCAGAGGAAAAGCAGCAGGAGCTGTATCGTCTGTGGGAAAGCACAGATCCGCAGGGCTGTTGTGCTGTGAATAGGCTGCCAAGGGAAGGTGCAGACCAGCAACAGCTTTCAGGCTTAGCACCTTCCTTGTGGGAGAAGGAGCCGGATTTTTGCCTTATCGGAGAGGGGCTCTGCAGAGGAAAAGCAGCAGGAGCTGTATCGCCTGTGGGAAAGCACAGATCCGCAGGGCTGTTGTGCTGTGAATAAGCTGCCAAGGAAAGGTGCAGACCAGCAACAGCTTTCAGGCTTAGCACCTTCCTTGTGGCAGAAGGAGCCCGATTTTTGCCTTATCGGACAGGGGCTCTGCAGAGGAAAAGCAGCAGAAGCTGTATCGCCTGTGGGAAAGCACAGATCCGCAGGGCTGTTGTGCTGTGAATAGGCTGCCAAGGGAAGGTGCAGACCAGCAACAGCTTTCAGGGCTAGCACCTTCCTTGTGGGAGAAGGAGCCGGACGTTTGCCTTTTCGGAGAGGAACTCTGCAGAGGAGAAGCAGCAGGAGATGTATTGTCTGTGGGAAAGCACAGATCCGCAGGGCTGTTGTGCTGTGAATAGGCTGCCAAGGGAAGGTGCAGACCAGCAACAGCTTTCAGGCTTAGCACCTTCCTTGTGGGAGAAGGAGCCGGACGTTTGCCTTTTCGGAGAGGAACTCTGCAGAGGAGAAGCAGCAGGAGATGTATTGTCTGTGGGAAAGCACAGATCCGCAGGGCTGTTGTGCTGTGAATAGGCTGCCAAGGGAAGGTGCAGACCAGCAACAGCTTTCAGGCTTAGCACCTTCCTTGTGGGAGAAGGAGCCGGATTTTTGCCTTATCGGACAGGGGCTCTGCAGAGGAAAAGCAGCAGGAGCTGTATCGTCTGTGGGAAAGCACAGATCCGCAGGGCTGTTGTGCTGTGAACAGGCTGCCAAGGAAAGGTGCAGACCAGCAACAGCTTTCAGGCTTAGCACCTTCCTTGTGGGAGAAGGAGCCGGATTTTTGCCTTATCGGAGAGGGGCTCTGCAGAGGAAAAGCATCAGGAGCTGTATCGTCCCTGGGAAAGCACAGATCCGCAGGGCTGTTGTGCTGTGAATAGGCTGCCAAGGGAAGGTGCAGACCAGCAACAGCTTTCAGGGCTAGCACCTTCCTTGTGGGAGAAGGAGCCGGACGTTTGCCTTTTCGGAGAGGAACTCTGCAGAGGAATAGAGTCATGAGCTGTATCGTCTCTGGGAAAGAACAGATCCGCAGGGCTGTTGTGCTGTGAATAGGCTGCCAAGCGAAGGTGCAGAGCACCAAGAGCTTTCAGGCTTAGCACCTTCCTTGTGGGAGAAGGAGCCGGACGTTTGCCTCTTCCGAAAGGGGCTCTGCAGAGGAAAAGCAGCAGGAGCAGTATCGTCTCTGGGAAAGCACAGATCCGCAGGGCTGTTGTGCTGTGAATAGGCTGCCAAGGGAAGGTGCAGACCAGCAACAGCTTTCAGGGCTACCGCCTTCCTTGTGGGAGAAGGAGCCCGATTTTTGCCTTATCGGAGAGGGGCTCTGCAGAGGAAAAGCAGCAGGAGCTGTATCGCCTGTGGGAAAGCACAGATCCGCAGGGCTGTTGTGCTGTGAATAAGCTGCCAAGGAAAGGTGCAGACCAGCAACAGCTTTCAGGCTTAGCACCTTCCTTGTGGCAGAAGGAGCCCGATTTTTGCCTTATCGGAGAGGGGCTCTGCAGAGGAAAAGCAGCAGGAGCTGTATCGCCTGTGGGAAAGCACAGATCCGCAGGGCTGTTGTGCTGTGAACAGGCTGCCAAGGGAAGGTGCAGACCAGCAACAGCTTTCAGGGCTAGCACCTTCCTTGTGGGAGAAGGAGCCGGACGTTTGCCTTTTCGGAGAGGAACTCTGCAGAGCAGAAGCAGCAGGAGATGTATTGTCTGTGGGAAAGCACAGATCCGCAGGGCTGTTGTGCTGTGAATAGGCTGCCAAGCGAAGGTGCAGACCAGCAACAGCTTTCAGGCTTAGCACCTTCCTTGTGGGAGAAGGAGCCGGATTTTTGCCTTATTGGAGAGGGGCTCTGCCGCGGACAGGCAGCAGAACATGTATCGTCTGTGGGAAAGCACAGATCCGCAGGGCTGTTGTGCTGTGAATAGGCTGCCAAGGAAAGGTGCAGACCAGCAACAGCTTTCAGGGCTAGCACCTTCCTTGTGGGAGAAGGAGCCCGATTTTTGCCTTATCGGAGAGGGTCTCTGCAGAGGAAAAGCAGCAGGAGCTGTATCGTCTGTGGGAAAGCACAGATCCGCAGGGCTGTTGTGCTGTGAATAGGCTGCCAAGGGAAGGTGCAGACCAGCAACAGCTTTCAGGCTTAGCACCTTCCTTGTGGGAGAAGGAGCCGGATTTTTGCCTTATCGGAGAGGGGCTCTGCAGAGGAAAAGCATCAGGAGCTGTATCGTCTGTGGGAAAGCACAGATCCGCAGGGCTGTTGTGCTGTGAATAGGCTGCCAAGGGAAGGTGCAGACCAGCAACAGCTTTCAGGGCTAGCACCTTCCTTGTGGGAGAAGGAGCCGGACGTTTGCCTTTTCGGAGAGGAACTCTGCAGAGGAGAAGCAGCAGGAGATGTATTGTCTGTGGGAAAGCACAGATCCGCAGGGCTGTTGTGCTGTGAATAGGCTACCAAGGGAAGGTGCAGACCAGCAACAGCTTTCAGGCTTAGCACCTTCCTTGTGGGAGAAGGAGCCGGATTTTTGCCTTATCGGAGAGGGGCTCTGCAGAGGAAAAGCAGCAGAAGCTGTATCGTCTGTGGGAAAGCACAGATCCGCAGGGCTGTTGTGCTGTGAACAGGCTGCCAAGGGAAGGTGCAGACCAGCAACAGCTTTCAGGGCTAGCACCTTCCTTGTGGGAGAAGGAGCCGGACGTTTGCCTTATCGGAGAGGAACTCTGCAGAGGAGAAGCAGCAGGAGATGTATCGTCTGTGGGAAAGCACAGATCCGCAGGGCTGTTGTGCTGTGAATAGGCTGCCAAGGGAAGGTGCAGACCAGCAACAGCTTTCAGGCTTAGCACCTTCCTTGTGGGAGAAGGAGCCGGACGTTTGCCTTTTCGGAGAGGAACTCTGCAGAGGAAAAGCAGCAGGAGCTGTATCGTCTGTGGGAAAGAAAAGATCCGCAGGGCTGTTGTGCTGTGAACAGGCTGCCAAGGGAAGGTGCAGACCAGCAACAGCTTTCAGCGCTACCGCCTTCCTTGTGGGAGAAGGAGCCGGATTTTTGCCTTATCGGAGAGGGGCTCTGCAGAGGAAAAGCATCAGGAGCTGTATCGTCTGTGGGAAAGCACAGATCCGCAGGGCTGTTGTGCTGTGAACAGGCTGCCAAGGGAAGGTGCAGACCAGCAACAGCTTTCAGGGCTACCGCCTTCCTTGTGGGAGAAGGAGACGAATTTTTGCCTTATCGGAGAGGGGCTCTGCAGAGGAAAAGCAGCAGGAGCTGTATCGTCTGTGGGAAAGCACAGATCCGCAGGGCTGTTGTGCTGTGAATAGCTTGCCAAGGGAAGGTGCAGAGCACCAAGAGCTTTCAGGCTTAGCACCTTCCTTGTGGGAGAAGGAGCCGGACGTTTGCCTTTTCGGAGAGGAACTCTGCAGAGGAGAAGCAGCAGGAGCTGTATCGTCTGTGGGAAAGCACAGATCCGCAGGGCTGTTGTGCTGTGAATAGGCTGCCAAGGGAAGGTGCAGACCAGCAACAGCTTTCAGGCTTAGCACCTTCCTTGTGGGAGAAGGAGCCCGATTTTTGCCTTATTGGAGAGGGGCTCTGCCGCGGACAGGCAGCAGAACATGTATCGTCTGTGGGAAAGCACAGATCCGCAGGGCTGTTGTGCTGTGAATAGGCTGCCAAGGAAAGGTGCAGACCAGCAACAGCTTTCAGGGCTAGCACCTTCCTTGTGGGAGAAGGAGCCCGATTTTTGCCTTATCGGAGAGGGGCTCTGCAGAGGAAAAGCAGCAGGAGCTGTATCGTCTGTGGGAAAGCACAGATCCGCAGGGCTGTTGTGCTGTGAATAGGCTGCCAAGGGAAGGTGCAGACCAGCAACAGCTTTCAGGCTTAGCACCTTCCTTGTGGGAGAAGGAGCCGGATTTTTGCCTTATCGGAGAGGGGCTCTGCAGAGGAAAAGCATCAGGAGCTGTATCGTCTGTGGGAAAGCACAGATCCGCAGGGCTGTTGTGCTGTGAATAGGCTGCCAAGGGAAGGTGCAGACCAGCAACAGCTTTCAGGGCTAGCACCTTCCTTGTGGGAGAAGGAGCCGGACGTTTGCCTTTTCGGAGAGGAACTCTGCAGAGGAGAAGCAGCAGGAGATGTATTGTCTGTGGGAAAGCACAGATCCGCAGGGCTGTTGTGCTGTGAATAGGCTGCCAAGGGAAGGTGCAGACCAGCAACAGCTTTCAGGGCTAGCACCTTCCTTGTGGGAGAAGGAGCCGGACGTTTGCCTTTTCGGAGAGGAACTCTGCAGAGGAGAAGCAGCAGGAGATGTATCGTCTGTGGGAAAGCACAGATCCGCAGGGCTGTTGTGCTGTGAATAGGCTGCCAAGGGAAGGTGCAGACCAGCAACAGCTTTCAGCGCTACCGCCTTCCTTGTGGGAGAAGGAGCCGGACGTTTACCTTTTCGGAGAGGAACTCTGCAGAGGAAAAGCAGCAGAACATGTATCGTCTGTGGGAAAGCACAGATCCGCAGGGCTGTTGTGCTGTGAACAGGCTGCCAAGGGAAGGTGCAGACCAGCAACAGCTTTCAGGGCTAGCACCTTCCTTGTGGGAGAAGGAGCCGGATTTTTGCCTTATCGGAGAGGGGCTCTGCAGAGGAAAAGCAGCAGGAGCTGTATCGTCTGTGGGAAAGCACAGATCCGCAGGGCTGTTGTGCTGTGAATAGCTTGCCAAGCGAAGGTGCAGAGCACCAAGAGCTTTCAGGCTTAGCACCTTCCTTGTGGGAGAAGGAGCCGGACGTTTGCCTTTTCGGAGAGGAACTCTGCAGAGGAATAGACTCATGAGCTGTATCGCCTGTGGGAAAGCACAGATCCGCATGGCTGTTGTGCTGTGAATAGGCTGCCAAGGGAAGGTGCAGACCAGCAACAGCTTTCAGACTTAGCACCTTCCTTGTGGGAGAAGGAGAAAGATGTTTGCCTTTTCCGAAAGGGGCTCTGCAGAGGAAAAGCAGCAGGAGCTGTATCGCCTGTGGGAAAGCACAGATCCGCAGGGCTGTTGTGCTGTGAACAGGCTGCCAAGGGAAGGTGCAGACCAGCAACAGCTTTCAGGGCTACCGCCTTCCTTGTGGGAGAAGGAGAAAGATGTTTGCCCTATCGGAGAGGGGCTCTGCAGAGGAAAAGCATCATGAGCTGTATCGTCTCTGGGAAAGCACAGATCCGCAGGGCTGTTGTGCTGTGAATAGGCTGCCAAGGGAAGGTGCAGACCAGCAACAGCTTTCAGGCTTAGCACCTTCCTTGTGGGAGAAGGAGCCCGATTTTTGCCTTATCGGAGAGGGGCTCTGCAGAGGAAAAGCATCATGAGCTGTATCGTCTCTGGGAAAGCACAGATACGCAGGGCTGTTGTGCTGTGAACAGGCTGCCAAGGGAAGGTGCAGACCAGCAACAGCTTTCAGGGCTAGCACCTTCCTTGTGGGAGAAGGAGCCGGATGTTTGCCTTTCCCGAAAGGGGCTCTGCAGAGGAAAAGCAGCAGGAGCAGTATCGTCTCTGGGAAAGCACAGATCCGCAGGGCTGTTGTGCTGTGAATAGGCTGCCAAGGGAAGGTGCAGACCAGCAACAGCTTTCAGCGCTACCGCCTTCCTTGTGGGAGAAGGAGCCGGATTTTTGCCTTATCGGAGAGGGGCTCTGCAGAGGAAAAGCAGCAGGAGCTGTATCGCCTGTGGGAAAGCACAGATCCGCAGGGCTGTTGTGCTGTGAATAGGCTGCCAAGGGAAGGTGCAGACCAGCAACAGCTTTCAGGGCTACCGCCTTCCTTGTGGGAGAAGGAGCCGGACATTTGCCTTATCGGAAAGGGACTCTGCAGAGGAAAAGCATCAGGAGCTGTATCGTCTGTGGGAAAGCACAGATCCGCAGGGCTGTTGTGCTGTGAATAGGCTGCCAAGGGAAGGTGCAGACCAGCAACAGCTTTCAGGCTTAGCACCTTCCTTGTGGGAGAAGGAGCCCGATTTTTGCCTTATTGGAGAGGGGCTCTGCCGCGGACAGGCAGCAGAACATGTATCGTCTGTGGGAAAGCACAGATCCGCAGGGCTGTTGTGCTGTGAATAGGCTGCCAAGGGAAGGTGCAGACCAGCAACAGCTTTCAGGCTTAGCACCTTCCTTGTGGGAGAAGGAGCCCGATTTTTGCCTTATCGGAGAGGGGCTCTGCAGAGGAAAAGCAGCAGGAGCTGTATCGTCTGTGGGAAAGCACAGATCCGCAGGGCTGTTGTGCTGTGAATAAGCTGCCAAGGAAAGGTGCAGACCAGCAACAGCTTTCAGGCTTAGCACCTTCCTTGTGGCAGAAGGAGCCCGATTTTTGCCTTATCGGAGAGGGGCTCTGCAGAGGAAAAGCAGCAGGAGCTGTATCGCCTGTGGGAAAGCACAGATCCGCAGGGCTGTTGTGCTGTGAACAGGCTGCCAAGGGAAGGTGCAGACCAGCAAGAGCTTTCAGGGCTAGCACCTTCCTTGTGGGAGAAGGAGCCGGACGTTTGCCTTTTCGGAGAGGAACTCTGCAGAGGAGAAGCAGCAGGAGATGTATTGTCTGTGGGAAAGCACAGATCCGCAGGGCTGTTGTGCTGTGAATAGGCTGCCAAGCGAAGGTGCAGACCAGCAACAGCTTTCAGGCTTAGCACCTTCCTTGTGGGAGAAGGAGCCGGATTTTTGCCTTATCGGACAGGGGCTCTGCAGAGGAAAAGCAGCAGGAGCTGTATCGCCTGTGGGAAAGCACAGATCCGCAGGGCTGTTGTGCTGTGAACAGGCTGCCAAGGGAAGGTGCAGACCAGCAACAGCTTTCAGGGCTAGCACATTCCTTGTGGGAGAAGGAGCCGGACGTTTGCCTTTTCGGAGAGGAACTCTGCAGAGGAGAAGCAGCAGGAGATGTATTGTCTGTGGGAAAGCACAGATCCGCAGGGCTGTTGTGCTGTGAATAGGCTGCCAAGGGAAGGTGCAGACCAGCAACAGCTTTCAGGCTTAGCACCTTCCTTGTGGGAGAAGGAGCCGGATTTTTGCCTTATCGGAGAGGGGCTCTGCAGAGGAAAAGCAGCAGAAGCTGTATCGCCTGTGGGAAAGCACAGATCCGCAGGGCTGTTGTGCTGTGAACAGGCTGCCAAGGGAAGGTGCAGACCAGCAACAGCTTTCAGGGCTAGCACCTTCCTTGTGGGAGAAGGAGCCGGACGTTTGCCTTATCGGAGAGGAACTCTGCAGAGGAGAAGCAGCAGGAGATGTATCGTCTGTGGGAAAGCACAGATCCGCAGGGCTGTTGTGCTGTGAATAGGCTGCCAAGGGAAGGTGCAGACCAGCAACAGCTTTCAGGCTTAGCACCTTCCTTGTGGGAGAAGGAGCCGGATGTTTGCCTTTTCTGAAAGGGGCTCTGCAGAGGAAAAGCAGCAGGAGCAGTATCGTCTCTGGGAAAGCACAGATCCGCAGGGCTGTTGTGCTGTGAATAGGCTGCCAAGGGAAGGTGCAGACCAGCAACAGCTTTCAGCGCTACCGCCTTCCTTGTGGGAGAAGGAGCCGGATTTTTGCCTTATCGGAGAGGGGCTCTGCAGAGGAAAAGCATCAGGAGCTGTATCGTCTGTGGGAAAGCACAGATCCGCAGGGCTGTTGTGCTGTGAACAGGCTGCCAAGGGAAGGTGCAGACCAGCAACAGCTTTCAGGGCTACCGCCTTCCTTGTGGGAGAAGGAGACGAATTTTTGCCTTATCGGAGAGGGGCTCTGCAGAGGAAAAGCAGCAGGAGCTGTATCGCCTGTGGGAAAGCACAGATCCGCAGGGCTGTTGTGCTGTGAATAGCTTGCCAAGGGAAGGTGCAGAGCACCAAGAGCTTTCAGGCTTAGCACCTTCCTTGTGGGAGAAGGAGCCGGACGTTTGCCTTTTCGGAGAGGAACTCTGCAGAGGAGAAGCAGCAGGAGCTGTATCGTCTGTGGGAAAGCACAGATCCGCAGGGCTGTTGTGCTGTGAATAGGCTGCCAAGGGAAGGTGCAGACCAGCAACAGCTTTCAGGCTTAGCACCTTCCTTGTGGGAGAAGGAGCCCGATTTTTGCCTTATTGGAGAGGGGCTCTGCCGCGGACAGGCAGCAGAACATGTATCGTCTGTGGGAAAGCACAGATCCGCAGGGCTGTTGTGCTGTGAATAGGCTGCCAAGGAAAGGTGCAGACCAGCAACAGCTTTCAGGGCTAGCACCTTCCTTGTGGGAGAAGGAGCCGGACGTTTGCCTTTTCGGAGAGGGGCTCTGCAGAGGAAAAGCAGCAGGAGCTGTATCGTCTGTGGGAAAGCACAGATCCGCAGGGCTGTTGTGCTGTGAATAGGCTGCCAAGGGAAGGTGCAGACCAGCAACAGCTTTCAGGGCTAGCACCTTCCTTGTGGGAGAAGGAGCCGGACGTTTGCCTTTTCGGAGAGGAACTCTGCAGAGGAGAAGCAGCAGGAGATGTATCGTCTGTGGGAAAGCACAGATCCGCAGGGCTGTTGTGCTGTGAATAGGCTGCCAAGGGAAGGTGCAGACCAGCAACAGCTTTCAGGCTTAGCACCTTCCTTGTGGGAGAAGGAGCCGGACGTTTGCCTTTTCGGAGAGGAACTCTGCAGAGGAAAAGCAGCAGAACATGTATCGTCTGTGGGAAAGCACAGATCCGCAGGGCTGTTGTGCTGTGAACAGGCTGCCAAGGGAAGGTGCAGACCAGCAACAGCTTTCAGGGCTAGCACCTTCCTTGTGGGAGAAGGAGCCGGATTTTTGCCTTATCGGAGAGGGGCTCTGCAGAGGAAAAGCAGCAGGAGCTGTATCGTCTGTGGGAAAGCACAGATCCGCAGGGCTGTTGTGCTGTGAATAGCTTGCCAAGCGAAGGTGCAGAGCACCAAGAGCTTTCAGGCTTAGCACCTTCCTTGTGGGAGAAGGAGCCGGACGTTTGCCTTTTCGGAGAGGAACTCTGCAGAGGAATAGACTCATGAGCTGTATCGCCTGTGGGAAAGCACAGATCCGCATGGCTGTTGTGCTGTGAATAGGCTGCCAAGGGAAGGTGCAGACCAGCAACAGCTTTCAGACTTAGCACCTTCCTTGTGGGAGAAGGAGAAAGATGTTTGCCTTTTCCGAAAGGGGCTCTGCAGAGGAAAAGCAGCAGGAGCTGTATCGCCTGTGGGAAAGCACAGATCCGCAGGGCTGTTGTGCTGTGAACAGGCTGCCAAGGGAAGGTGCAGACCAGCAACAGCTTTCAGGGCTACCGCCTTCCTTGTGGGAGAAGGAGAAAGATGTTTGCCTTATCGGAGAGGGGCTCTGCAGAGGAAAAGCATCATGAGCTGTATCGTCTCTGGGAAAGCACAGATCCGCAGGGCTGTTGTGCTGTGAATAGGCTGCCAAGGGAAGGTGCAGACCAGCAACAGCTTTCAGGCTTAGCACCTTCCTTGTGGGAGAAGGAGCCCGATTTTTGCCTTATCGGAGAGGGGCTCTGCAGAGGAAAAGCATCATGAGCTGTATCGTCTCTGGGAAAGCACAGATACGCAGGGCTGTTGTGCTGTGAACAGGCTGCCAAGGGAAGGTGCAGACCAGCAACAGCTTTCAGGGCTAGCACCTTCCTTGTGGGAGAAGGAGCCGGATGTTTGCCTTTCCCGAAAGGGGCTCTGCAGAGGAAAAGCAGCAGGAGCAGTATCGTCTCTGGGAAAGCACAGATCCGCAGGGCTGTTGTGCTGTGAATAGGCTGCCAAGGGAAGGTGCAGACCAGCAACAGCTTTCAGCGCTACCGCCTTCCTTGTGGGAGAAGGAGCCGGATTTTTGCCTTATCGGAGAGGGGCTCTGCAGAGGAAAAGCAGCAGGAGCTGTATCGCCTGTGGGAAAGCACAGATCCGCAGGGCTGTTGTGCTGTGAATAGGCTGCCAAGGGAAGGTGCAGACCAGCAACAGCTTTCAGGGCTACCGCCTTCCTTGTGGGAGAAGGAGCCGGACATTTGCCTTATCGGAAAGGGACTCTGCAGAGGAAAAGCATCAGGAGCTGTATCGTCTGTGGGAAAGCACAGATCCGCAGGGCTGTTGTGCTGTGAATAGGCTGCCAAGGGAAGGTGCAGACCAGCAACAGCTTTCAGGCTTAGCACCTTCCTTGTGGGAGAAGGAGCCCGATTTTTGCCTTATTGGAGAGGGGCTCTGCCGCGGACAGGCAGCAGAACATGTATCGTCTGTGGGAAAGCACAGATCCGCAGGGCTGTTGTGCTGTGAATAGGCTGCCAAGGAAAGGTGCAGACCAGCAACAGCTTTCAGGCTTAGCACCTTCCTTGTGGGAGAAGGAGCCCGATTTTTGCCTTATCGGAGAGGGGCTCTGCAGAGGAAAAGCAGCAGGAGCTGTATCGTCTGTGGGAAAGCACAGATCCGCAGGGCTGTTGTGCTGTGAATAGGCTGCCAAGGGAAGGTGCAGACCAGCAACAGCTTTCAGCGCTAACGCCTTCCTTGTGGGAGAAGGAGCCGGACGTTTGCCTTTTCGGAGAGGAACTCTGCAGAGGAGAAGCAGCAGGAGATGTATTGTCTGTGGGAAAGCACAGATCCGCAGGGCTGTTGTGCTGTGAATAGGCTGCCAAGGGAAGGTGCAGACCAGCAACAGCTTTCAGGCTTAGCACCTTCCTTGTGGGAGAAGGAGCCGGATTTTTGCCTTATCGGACAGGGGCTCTGCAGAGGAAAAGCAGCAGGAGCTGTATCGCCTGTGGGAAAGCACAGATCCGCAGGGCTGTTGTGCTGTGAATAGGCTGCCAAGGGAAGGTGCAGACCAGCAACAGCTTTCAGGGCTAGCACATTCCTTGTGGGAGAAGGAGCCGGACGTTTGCCTTTTCGGAGAGGAACTCTGCAGAGGAGAAGCAGCAGGAGCTGTATCGCCTGTGGGAAAGCACAGATCCGCAGGGCTGTTGTGCTGTGAATAGGCTGCCAAGGGAAGGTGCAGACCAGCAACAGCTTTCAGGCTTAGTACCTTCCTTGTGGGAGAAGGAGCCGGACGTTTGCCTATTCCGAAAGGGGCTCTGCAGAGGAATAGACTCATGAGCTGTATCGTCTGTGGGAAAGCACAGATCCGCAGGGCTGTTGTGCTGTGAATAGGCTGCCAAGGGAAGGTGCAGACCAGCAACAGCTTTCAGGGCTACCGCCTTCCTTGTGGGAGAAGGAGCCGGACATTTGCCTTTTCGGAGAGGAACTCTGCAGAGGAGAAGCAGCAGGAGATGTATCGTCTGTGGGAAAGCACAGATCCGCAGGGCTGTTGTGCTGTGAATAGGCTGCCAAGGGAAGGTGCAGACCAGCAACAGCTTTCAGGGCTAGCACCTTCCTTGTGGGAGAAGGAGCCGGACGTTTGCCTTTTCGGAGAGGAACTCTGCAGAGGAGAAGCAGCAGGAGATGTATTGTCTGTGGGAAAGCACAGATCCGCAGGGCTGTTGTGCTGTGAATAGGCTGCCAAGGGAAGGTGCAGACCAGCAACAGCTTTCAGGGCTAGCACCTTCCTTGTGGGAGAAGGAGCCGGACGTTTGCCTTTTCGGAGAGGAACTCTGCAGAGGAGAAGCAGCAGGAGATGTATCGTCTGTGGGAAAGCACAGATCCGCAGGGCTGTTGTGCTGTGAATAGGCTGCCAAGGGAAGGTGCAGACCAGCAACAGCTTTCAGCGCTACCGCCTTCCTTGTGGGAGAAGGAGCCGGACGTTTGCCTTTTCGGAGAGGAACTCTGCAGAGGAAAAGCAGCAGAACATGTATCGTCTGTGGGAAAGCACAGATCCGCAGGGCTGTTGTGCTGTGAACAGGCTGCCAAGGGAAGGTGCAGACCAGCAACAGCTTTCAGGGCTAGCACCTTCCTTGTGGGAGAAGGAGCCGGATTTTTGCCTTATCGGAGAGGGGCTCTGCAGAGGAAAAGCAGCAGGAGCTGTATCGTCTGTGGGAAAGCACAGATCCGCAGGGCTGTTGTGCTGTGAATAGCTTGCCAAGCGAAGGTGCAGAGCACCAAGAGCTTTCAGGCTTAGCACCTTCCTTGTGGGAGAAGGAGCCGGACGTTTGCCTTTTCGGAGAGGAACTCTGCAGAGGAATAGACTCATGAGCTGTATCGCCTGTGGGAAAGCACAGATCCGCATGGCTGTTGTGCTGTGAATAGGCTGCCAAGGGAAGGTGCAGACCAGCAACAGCTTTCAGACTTAGCACCTTCCTTGTGGGAGAAGGAGAAAGATGTTTGCCTTTTCCGAAAGGGGCTCTGCAGAGGAAAAGCAGCAGGAGCTGTATCGCCTGTGGGAAAGCACAGATCCGCAGGGCTGTTGTGCTGTGAACAGGCTGCCAAGGGAAGGTGCAGACCAGCAACAGCTTTCAGGGCTACCGCCTTCCTTGTGGGAGAAGGAGAAAGATGTTTGCCCTATCGGAGAGGGGCTCTGCAGAGGAAAAGCATCATGAGCTGTATCGTCTCTGGGAAAGCACAGATCCGCAGGGCTGTTGTGCTGTGAATAGGCTGCCAAGGGAAGGTGCAGACCAGCAACAGCTTTCAGGCTTAGCACCTTCCTTGTGGGAGAAGGAGCCCGATTTTTGCCTTATCGGAGAGGGGCTCTGCAGAGGAAAAGCATCATGAGCTGTATCGTCTCTGGGAAAGCACAGATACGCAGGGCTGTTGTGCTGTGAACAGGCTGCCAAGGGAAGGTGCAGACCAGCAACAGCTTTCAGGGCTAGCACCTTCCTTGTGGGAGAAGGAGCCGGATGTTTGCCTTTCCCGAAAGGGGCTCTGCAGAGGAAAAGCAGCAGGAGCAGTATCGTCTCTGGGAAAGCACAGATCCGCAGGGCTGTTGTGCTGTGAATAGGCTGCCAAGGGAAGGTGCAGACCAGCAACAGCTTTCAGCGCTACCGCCTTCCTTGTGGGAGAAGGAGCCGGATTTTTGCCTTATCGGAGAGGGGCTCTGCAGAGGAAAAGCAGCAGGAGCTGTATCGCCTGTGGGAAAGCACAGATCCGCAGGGCTGTTGTGCTGTGAATAGGCTGCCAAGGGAAGGTGCAGACCAGCAACAGCTTTCAGGGCTACCGCCTTCCTTGTGGGAGAAGGAGCCGGACATTTGCCTTATCGGAAAGGGACTCTGCAGAGGAAAAGCATCAGGAGCTGTATCGTCTGTGGGAAAGCACAGATCCGCAGGGCTGTTGTGCTGTGAATAGGCTGCCAAGGGAAGGTGCAGACCAGCAACAGCTTTCAGGCTTAGCACCTTCCTTGTGGGAGAAGGAGCCCGATTTTTGCCTTATTGGAGAGGGGCTCTGCCGCGGACAGGCAGCAGAACATGTATCGTCTGTGGGAAAGCACAGATCCGCAGGGCTGTTGTGCTGTGAATAGGCTGCCAAGGAAAGGTGCAGACCAGCAACAGCTTTCAGGCTTAGCACCTTCCTTGTGGGAGAAGGAGCCCGATTTTTGCCTTATCGGAGAGGGGCTCTGCAGAGGAAAAGCAGCAGGAGCTGTATCGTCTGTGGGAAAGCACAGATCCGCAGGGCTGTTGTGCTGTGAATAAGCTGCCAAGGAAAGGTGCAGACCAGCAACAGCTTTCAGGCTTAGCACCTTCCTTGTGGCAGAAGGAGCCGGATTTTTGCCTTATCGGACAGGGGCTCTGCAGAGGAAAAGCAGCAGGAGCTGTATCGCCTGTGGGAAAGCACAGATCCGCAGGGCTGTTGTGCTGTGAACAGGCTGCCAAGGGAAGGTGCAGACCAGCAACAGCTTTCAGGGCTAGCACCTTCCTTGTGGGAGAAGGAGCCGGACGTTTGCCTTTTCGGAGAGGAACTCTGCAGAGGAGAAGCAGCAGGAGATGTATTGTCTGTGGGAAAGCACAGATCCGCAGGGCTGTTGTGCTGTGAATAGGCTGCCAAGGGAAGGTGCAGACCAGCAACAGCTTTCAGGCTTAGCACCTTCCTTGTGGGAGAAGGAGCCGGATTTTTGCCTTATCGGACAGGGGCTCTGCAGAGGAAAAGCAGCAGGAGCTGTATCGCCTGTGGGAAAGCACAGATCCGCAGGGCTGTTGTGCTGTGAACAGGCTGCCAAGGGAAGGTGCAGACCAGCAACAGCTTTCAGGGCTAGCACATTCCTTGTGGGAGAAGGAGCCGGACGTTTGCCTTTTCGGAGAGGAACTCTGCAGAGGAGAAGCAGCAGGAGATGTATTGTCTGTGGGAAAGCACAGATCCGCAGGGCTGTTGTGCTGTGAATAGGCTGCCAAGGGAAGGTGCAGACCAGCAACAGCTTTCAGGCTTAGCACCTTCCTTGTGGGAGAAGGAGCCGGATTTTTGCCTTATCGGAGAGGGGCTCTGCAGAGGAAAAGCAGCAGAAGCTGTATCGCCTGTGGGAAAGCACAGATCCGCAGGGCTGTTGTGCTGTGAACAGGCTGCCAAGGGAAGGTGCAGACCAGCAACAGCTTTCAGGGCTAGCACCTTCCTTGTGGGAGAAGGAGCCGGACGTTTGCCTTATCGGAGAGGAACTCTGCAGAGGAGAAGCAGCAGGAGATGTATCGTCTGTGGGAAAGCACAGATCCGCAGGGCTGTTGTGCTGTGAATAGGCTGCCAAGGGAAGGTGCAGACCAGCAACAGCTTTCAGGCTTAGCACCTTCCTTGTGGGAGAAGGAGCCGGATGTTTGCCTTTTCTGAAAGGGGCTCTGCAGAGGAAAAGCAGCAGGAGCAGTATCGTCTCTGGGAAAGCACAGATCCGCAGGGCTGTTGTGCTGTGAATAGGCTGCCAAGGGAAGGTGCAGACCAGCAACAGCTTTCAGCGCTACCGCCTTCCTTGTGGGAGAAGGAGCCGGATTTTTGCCTTATCGGAGAGGGGCTCTGCAGAGGAAAAGCATCAGGAGCTGTATCGTCTGTGGGAAAGCACAGATCCGCAGGGCTGTTGTGCTGTGAACAGGCTGCCAAGGGAAGGTGCAGACCAGCAACAGCTTTCAGGGCTACCGCCTTCCTTGTGGGAGAAGGAGACGAATTTTTGCCTTATCGGAGAGGGGCTCTGCAGAGGAAAAGCAGCAGGAGCTGTATCGCCTGTGGGAAAGCACAGATCCGCAGGGCTGTTGTGCTGTGAATAGCTTGCCAAGGGAAGGTGCAGAGCACCAAGAGCTTTCAGGCTTAGCACCTTCCTTGTGGGAGAAGGAGCCGGACGTTTGCCTTTTCGGAGAGGAACTCTGCAGAGGAGAAGCAGCAGGAGCTGTATCGTCTGTGGGAAAGCACAGATCCGCAGGGCTGTTGTGCTGTGAATAGGCTGCCAAGGGAAGGTGCAGACCAGCAACAGCTTTCAGGCTTAGCACCTTCCTTGTGGGAGAAGGAGCTCGATTTTTGCCTTATTGGAGAGGGGCTCTGCCGCGGACAGGCAGCAGAACATGTATCGTCTGTGGGAAAGCACAGATCCGCAGGGCTGTTGTGCTGTGAATAGGCTGCCAAGGAAAGGTGCAGACCAGCAACAGCTTTCAGGGCTAGCACCTTCCTTGTGGGAGAAGGAGCCGGACGTTTGCCTTTTCGGAGAGGGGCTCTGCAGAGGAAAAGCAGCAGGAGCTGTATCGTCTGTGGGAAAGCACAGATCCGCAGGGCTGTTGTGCTGTGAATAGGCTGCCAAGGGAAGGTGCAGACCAGCAACAGCTTTCAGGGCTAGCACCTTCCTTGTGGGAGAAGGAGCCGGACGTTTGCCTTTTCGGAGAGGAACTCTGCAGAGGAGAAGCAGCAGGAGATGTATCGTCTGTGGGAAAGCACAGATCCGCAGGGCTGTTGTGCTGTGAATAGGCTGCCAAGGGAAGGTGCAGACCAGCAACAGCTTTCAGGCTTAGCACCTTCCTTGTGGGAGAAGGAGCCGGACGTTTGCCTTTTCGGAGAGGAACTCTGCAGAGGAAAAGCAGCAGAACATGTATCGTCTGTGGGAAAGCACAGATCCGCAGGGCTGTTGTGCTGTGAACAGGCTGCCAAGGGAAGGTGCAGACCAGCAACAGCTTTCAGGGCTAGCACCTTCCTTGTGGGAGAAGGAGCCGGATTTTTGCCTTATCGGAGAGGGGCTCTGCAGAGGAAAAGCAGCAGGAGCTGTATCGTCTGTGGGAAAGCACAGATCCGCAGGGCTGTTGTGCTGTGAATAGCTTGCCAAGCGAAGGTGCAGAGCACCAAGAGCTTTCAGGCTTAGCACCTTCCTTGTGGGAGAAGGAGCCGGACGTTTGCCTTTTCGGAGAGGAACTCTGCAGAGGAATAGACTCATGAGCTGTATCGCCTGTGGGAAAGCACAGATCCGCATGGCTGTTGTGCTGTGAATAGGCTGCCAAGGGAAGGTGCAGACCAGCAACAGCTTTCAGACTTAGCACCTTCCTTGTGGGAGAAGGAGAAAGATGTTTGCCTTTTCCGAAAGGGGCTCTGCAGAGGAAAAGCAGCAGGAGCTGTATCGCCTGTGGGAAAGCACAGATCCGCAGGGCTGTTGTGCTGTGAACAGGCTGCCAAGGGAAGGTGCAGACCAGCAACAGCTTTCAGGGCTACCGCCTTCCTTGTGGGAGAAGGAGAAAGATGTTTGCCTTATCGGAGAGGGGCTCTGCAGAGGAAAAGCATCATGAGCTGTATCGTCTCTGGGAAAGCACAGATCCGCAGGGCTGTTGTGCTGTGAATAGGCTGCCAAGGGAAGGTGCAGACCAGCAACAGCTTTCAGGCTTAGCACCTTCCTTGTGGGAGAAGGAGCCCGATTTTTGCCTTATCGGAGAGGGGCTCTGCAGAGGAAAAGCATCATGAGCTGTATCGTCTCTGGGAAAGCACAGATACGCAGGGCTGTTGTGCTGTGAACAGGCTGCCAAGGGAAGGTGCAGACCAGCAACAGCTTTCAGGGCTAGCACCTTCCTTGTGGGAGAAGGAGCCGGATGTTTGCCTTTCCCGAAAGGGGCTCTGCAGAGGAAAAGCAGCAGGAGCAGTATCGTCTCTGGGAAAGCACAGATCCGCAGGGCTGTTGTGCTGTGAATAGGCTGCCAAGGGAAGGTGCAGACCAGCAACAGCTTTCAGCGCTACCGCCTTCCTTGTGGGAGAAGGAGCCGGATTTTTGCCTTATCGGAGAGGGGCTCTGCAGAGGAAAAGCAGCAGGAGCTGTATCGCCTGTGGGAAAGCACAGATCCGCAGGGCTGTTGTGCTGTGAATAGGCTGCCAAGGGAAGGTGCAGACCAGCAACAGCTTTCAGGGCTACCGCCTTCCTTGTGGGAGAAGGAGCCGGACATTTGCCTTATCGGAAAGGGACTCTGCAGAGGAAAAGCATCAGGAGCTGTATCGTCTGTGGGAAAGCACAGATCCGCAGGGCTGTTGTGCTGTGAATAGGCTGCCAAGGGAAGGTGCAGACCAGCAACAGCTTTCAGGCTTAGCACCTTCCTTGTGGGAGAAGGAGCCCGATTTTTGCCTTATTGGAGAGGGGCTCTGCCGCGGACAGGCAGCAGAACATGTATCGTCTGTGGGAAAGCACAGATCCGCAGGGCTGTTGTGCTGTGAATAGGCTGCCAAGGGAAGGTGCAGACCAGCAACAGCTTTCAGGCTTAGCACCTTCCTTGTGGGAGAAGGAGCCCGATTTTTGCCTTATCGGACAGGGGCTCTGCAGAGGAAAAGCAGCAGGAGCTGTATCGCCTGTGGGAAAGCACAGATCCGCAGGGCTGTTGTGCTGTGAATAGGCTGCCAAGGGAAGGTGCAGACCAGCAACAGCTTTCAGGGCTAGCACATTCCTTGTGGGAGAAGGAGCCGGACGTTTGCCTTTTCGGAGAGGAACTCTGCAGAGGAGAAGCAGCAGGAGCTGTATCGCCTGTGGGAAAGCACAGATCCGCAGGGCTGTTGTGCTGTGAATAGGCTGCCAAGGGAAGGTGCAGACCAGCAACAGCTTTCAGGCTTAGTACCTTCCTTGTGGGAGAAGGAGCCGGACGTTTGCCTATTCCGAAAGGGGCTCTGCAGAGGAATAGACTCATGAGCTGTATCGTCTGTGGGAAAGCACAGATCCGCAGGGCTGTTGTGCTGTGAATAGGCTGCCAAGGGAAGGTGCAGACCAGCAACAGCTTTCAGGGCTACCGCCTTCCTTGTGGGAGAAGGAGCCGGACATTTGCCTTTTCGGAGAGGAACTCTGCAGAGGAGAAGCAGCAGGAGATGTATCGTCTGTGGGAAAGCACAGATCCGCAGGGCTGTTGTGCTGTGAACAGGCTGCCAAGGGAAGGTGCAGACCAGCAACAGCTTTCAGGCTTAGCACCTTCCTTGTGGGAGAAGGAGCCGGACGTTTGCCTTTTCGGAGAGGAACTCTGCAGAGGAAAAGCAGCAGGAGCTGTATCGTCTGTGGGAAAGCACAGATCCGCAGGGCTGTTGTGCTGTGAACAGGCTGCCAAGGGAAGGTGCAGACCAGCAACAGCTTTCAGGGCTAGCACCTTCCTTGTGGGAGATGGAGCTGAATTTCTGCCTTATCCGAGAGGGGCTCTGCAGAGGAAAAGCATCAGGAGCTGTATCGTCTGTTGGAAAGCACAGATACGCAGGGCTGTTGGGCTGTGAATAGGCTGCCAAGGGAAGGTGCAGACCAGCAACAGCTTTCAGGCTTAGCACCTTCCTTGTGGGAGAAGGAGCCGGACGTTTGCCTTTTCCGAAAGGGGCTCTGCAGAGGAATAGACTCATGAGCTGTATCGTCTGTGGGAAAGCACAGATCCGCAGGGCTGTTGTGCTGTGAATAGGCTGCCAAGGGAAGGTGCAGACCAGCAACAGCTTTCAGGGCTACCGCCTTCCTTGTGTGAGAAGGAGCTGAATTTTTGCTTTATCGGAGTGTGGCTATGCAGAGGAAAAGCAGCAGGAGCTGTATCGTCTCTGGGAAAGCACAGATCCGCATGGCTGTTGTGCTGTGAATAGGCTGCCAAGGGAAGGTGCAGACCAGCAACAGCTTTCAGGGCTAGCACCTTCCTTGTGGGAGAAGGAGCCGGACGTTTGCCTTGTCGGAGAGGAACTCTGCAGAGGAATAGAGTCATGAGCTGTATCGTCTCTGGGAAAGCACAGATCCGCAGGGCTGTTGTGCTGTGAATAGGCTGCCAAGCGAAGGTGCAGAGCACCAAGAGCTTTCAGGCTTAGCACCTTCCTTGTGGGAGAAGGAGCCGGACGTTTGCCTCTTCCGAAAGGGGCTCTGCAGAGGAAAAGCAGCAGGAGCAGTATCGTCTCTGGGAAAGCACAGATCCGCAGGGCTGTTGTGCTGTGAATAGGCTGCCAAGGGAAGGTGCAGACCAGCAACAGCTTTCAGGGCTACCGCCTTCCTTGTGGGAGAAGGAGCCCGATTTTTGCCTTATCGGAGAGGGGCTCTGCAGAGGAAAAGCAGCAGGAGCTGTATCGTCTGTGGGAAAGCACAGATCCGCAGGGCTGTTGTGCTGTGAATAAGCTGCCAAGGAAAGGTGCAGACCAGCAACAGCTTTCAGGCTTAGCACCTTCCTTGTGGCAGAAGGAGCCCGATTTTTGCCTTATCGGAGAGGGGCTCTGCAGAGGAAAAGCAGCAGGAGCTGTATCGCCTGTGGGAAAGCACAGATCCGCAGGGCTGTTGTGCTGTGAATAGGCTGCCAAGGGAAGGTGCAGACCAGCAACAGCTTTCAGGGCTAGCACCTTCCTTGTGGGAGAAGGAGCCGGACGTTTGCCTTTTCGGAGAGGAACTCTGCAGAGGAGAAGCAGCAGGAGATGTATTGTCTGTGGGAAAGCACAGATCCGCAGGGCTGTTGTGCTGTGAATAGGCTGCCAAGGGAAGGTGCAGACCAGCAACAGCTTTCAGGCTTAGCACCTTCCTTGTGGGAGAAGGAGCCGGATTTTTGCCTTATCGGACAGGGGCTCTGCAGAGGAAAAGCAGCAGGAGCTGTATCGCCTGTGGGAAAGCACAGATCCGCAGGGCTGTTGTGCTGTGAACAGGCTGCCAAGGGAAGGTGCAGACCAGCAACAGCTTTCAGGGCTAGCACATTCCTTGTGGGAGAAGGAGCCGGACGTTTGCCTTTTCGGAGAGGAACTCTGCAGAGGAGAAGCAGCAGGAGCTGTATCGCCTGTGGGAAAGCACAGATCCGCAGGGCTGTTGTGCTGTGAATAGGCTGCCAAGGGAAGGTGCAGACCAGCAACAGCTTTCAGGCTTAGTACCTTCCTTGTGGGAGAAGGAGCCGGACGTTTGCCTATTCCGAAAGGGGATCTGCAGAGGAATAGACTCATGAGCTGTATCGTCTGTGGGAAAGCACAGATCCGCAGGGCTGTTGTGCTGTGAATAGGCTGCCAAGGGAAGGTGCAGACCAGCAACAGCTTTCAGGGCTACCGCCTTCCTTGTGTGAGAAGGAGCTGAATTTTTGCTTTATCGGAGTGGGGCTCTGCAGAGGAAAAGCAGCAGGAGCTGTATCGCCTGTGGGAAAGCACAGATCCGCAGGGCTGTTGTGCTGTGAATAGGCTGCCAAGGGAAGGTGCAGACCAGCAACAGCTTTCAGGGCTAACACCTTCCTTGTGGGAGAAGGAGCCGGACGTTTGCCTTTTCGGAGAGGAACTCCGCAGAGGAATAGACTCATGAGCTGTATCGTCTGTGGGAAAGCACAGATCCGCAGGGCTGTTGTGCTGTGAATAGCTTGCCAAGCGAAGGTGCAGAGCACCAAGAGCTTTCAGACTTAGCACCTTCCTTGTGGGAGAAGGAGCCGGATGTTTGCCTTTTCCGAAAGGAACTCTGCAGAGGAGAAGCAGCAGGAGCTGTATCGTCTGTGGGAAAGCACAGATCCGCAGGGCTGTTGTGCTGTGAATAGGCTGCCAAGGGAAGGTGCAGACCAGCAACAGCTTTCAGGCTTAGCACCTTCCTTGTGGGAGAAGGAGCCCGATTTTTGCCTTATTGGAGAGGGGCTCTGCCGCGGACAGGCAGCAGAACATGTATCGTCTGTGGGAAAGCACAGATCCGCAGGGCTGTTGTGCTGTGAATAGGCTGCCAAGGAAAGGTGCAGACCAGCAACAGCTTTCAGGCTTAGCACCTTCCTTGTGGGAGAAGGAGCCCGATTTTTGCCTTATCGGAGAGGGGCTCTGCAGAGGAAAAGCAGCAGGAGCTGTATCGTCTGTGGGAAAGCACAGATCCGCAGGGCTGTTGTGCTGTGAATAGGCTGCCAAGGGAAGGTGCAGACCAGCAACAGCTTTCAGGGCTAGCACCTTCCTTGTGTGAGAAGGAGCTGAATTTTTGCTTTATCGGAGTGGGGCTCTGCAGAGGAAAAGCTGCAGGAGCTGTATCGTCTCTGGGAAAGCACAGATCCGCAGGGCTGTTGTGCTGTGAATAGGCTGCCAAGGGAAGGTGCAGACCAGCAACAGCTTTCAGGGCTAGCACCTTCCTTGTGGGAGAAGGAGCCGGACGTTTGCCTTTTCGGAGAGGAACTCTGCAGAGGAATAGAGTCATGAGCTGTATCGTCTCTGGGAAAGCACAGATCCGCAGGGCTGTTGTGCTGTGAATAGGCTGCCAAGCGAAGGTGCAGAGCACCAAGAGCTTTCAGGCTTAGCACCTTCCTTGTGGGAGAAGGAGCCGGACGTTTGCCTTTTCCGAAAGGGGCTCTGCAGAGGAAAAGCAGCAGGAGCAGTATCGTCTCTGGGAAAGCACAGATCCGCAGGGCTGTTGTGCTGTGAATAGGCTGCCAAGGGAAGGTGCAGACCAGCAACAGCTTTCAGGGCTACCGCCTTCCTTGTGGGAGAAGGAGCCCGATTTTTGCCTTATCGGAGAGGGGCTCTGCAGAGGAAAAGCAGCAGGAGCTGTATCGTCTGTGGGAAAGCACAGATCCGCAGGGCTGTTGTGCTGTGAATAAGCTGCCAAGGAAAGGTGCAGACCAGCAACAGCTTTCAGGCTTAGCACCTTCCTTGTGGGAGAAGGAGCCCGATTTTTGCCTTATCGGAGAGGGGCTCTGCAGAGGAAAAGCAGCAGGAGCTGTATCGCCTGTGGGAAAGCACAGATCCGCAGGGCTGTTGTGCTGTGAATAGGCTGCCAAGGGAAGGTGCAGACCAGCAACAGCTTTCAGGCTTAGCACCTTCCTTGTGGGAGAAGGAGCCGGATTTTTGCCTTATCGGACAGGGGCTCTGCAGAGGAAAAGCAGCAGGAGCTGTATCGCCTGTGGGAAAGCACAGATCCGCAGGGCTGTTGTGCTGTGAACAGGCTGCCAAGGGAAGGTGCAGACCAGCAACAGCTTTCAGGCTTAGCACCTTCCTTGTGGGAGAAGGAGCCGGACGTTTGCCTATTCCGAAAGGGGCTCTGCAGAGGAATAGACTCATGAGCTGTATCGTCTGTGGGAAAGCACAGATCCGCAGGGCTGTTGTGCTGTGAATAGGCTGCCAAGGGAAGGTGCAGACCAGCAACAGCTTTCAGGGCTACCGCCTTCCTTGTGTGAGAAGGAGCTGAATTTTTGCTTTATCGGAGTGGGGCTCTGCAGAGGAAAAGCAGCAGGAGCTGTATCGCCTGTGGGAAAGCACAGATCCGCAGGGCTGTTGTGCTGTGAATAGGCTGCCAAGGGAAGGTGCAGACCAGCAACAGCTTTCAGGGCTAACACCTTCCTTGTGGGAGAAGGAGCCGGACGTTTGCCTTTTCGGAGAGGAACTCTGCAGAGGAATAGACTCATGAGCTGTATCGTCTGTGGGAAAGCACAGATCCGCAGGGCTGTTGTGCTGTGAATAGCTTGCCAAGCGAAGGTGCAGAGCACCAAGAGCTTTCAGACTTAGCACCTTCCTTGTGGGAGAAGGAGCCGGACGTTTGCCTTTCCCGAAAGGGGCTCTGCAGAGGAAAAGCAGCAGGAGCAGTATCGTCTCTGGGAAAGCACAGATCCGCAGGGCTGTTGTGCTGTGAATAGGCTGCCAAGGGAAGGTGCAGACCAGCAACAGCTTTCAGCGCTACCGCATTCCTTGTGGGAGAAGGAGCTGAATTTTTGCCTTACCGGAGAGGGGCTCTGCAGAGGAAAAGCAGCAGGAGCTGTATCGCCTGTGGGAAAGCACAGATCCGCAGGGCTGTTGTGCTGTGAATAGGCTGCCAAGGGAAGGTGCAGACCAGCAACAGCTTTCAGGGCTACCGCCTTCCTTGTGGGAGAAGGAGCCGGACATTTGCCTTATCGGAGAGGGGCTCTGCAGAGGAAAAGCATCAGGAGCTGTATCGTCTGTGGGAAAGCACAGATCCGCAGGGCTGTTGTGCTGTGAATAGGCTGCCAAGGGAAGGTGCAGACCAGCAACAGCTTTCAGGGCTAGCACCTTCCTTGTGGGAGAAGGAGCCGGACGTTTGCCTTTTCGGAGAGGAACTCTGCAGAGGAGAAGCAGCAGGAGATGTATTGTCTGTGGGAAAGCACAGATCCGCAGGGCTGTTGTGCTGTGAATAGGCTGCCAAGCGAAGGTGCAGACCAGCAACAGCTTTCAGGCTTAGCACCTTCCTTGTGGGAGAAGGAGCCGGATTTTTGCCTTATCGGACAGGGGCTCTGCAGAGGAAAAGCAGCAGGAGCTGTATCGCCTGTGGGAAAGCACAGATCCGCAGGGCTGTTGTGCTGTGAACAGGCTGCCAAGGGAAGGTGCAGACCAGCAACAGCTTTCAGGGCTAGCACCTTCCTTGTGGGAGAAGGAGCCGGACGTTTGCCTTTTCGGAGAGGAACTCTGCAGAGGAGAAGCAGCAGGAGATGTATTGTCTGTGGGAAAGCACAGATCCGCAGGGCTGTTGTGCTGTGAATAGGCTGCCAAGGGAAGGTGCAGACCAGCAACAGCTTTCAGGCTTAGCACCTTCCTTGTGGGAGAAGGAGCCCGATTTTTGCCTTATCGGAGAGGGGCTCTGCAGAGGAAAAGCAGCAGGAGCTGTATCGTCTCTGGGAAAGCACAGATCCGCAGGGCTGTTGTGCTGTGAATAGGCTGCCAAGGGAAGGTGCAGACCAGCAACAGCTTTCAGGGCTAACACCTTCCTTGTGGGAGAAGGAGCCGGACGTTTGCCTTTTCGGAGAGGAACTCTGCAGAGGAATACACTCATGAGCTGTATCGTCTGTGGGAAAGCACAGATCCGCAGGGCTGTTGTGCTGTGAATAGCTTGCCAAGCGAAGGTGCAGAGCACCAAGAGCTTTCAGGCTTAGCACCTTCCTTGTGGGAGAAGGAGCCGGACGTTTGCCTTTTCGGAGAGGAACTCTGCAGAGGAATAGACTCATGAGCTGTATCGCCTGTGGGAAAGCACAGATCCGCAGGGCTGTTGTGCTGTGAATAGCTTGCCAAGCGAAGGTGCAGAGCACCAAGAGCTTTCAGACTTAGCACCTTCCTTGTGGGAGAAGGAGCCGGATGTTTGCCTTTTCTGAAAGGGGCTCTGCAGAGGAAAAGCAGCAGGAGCTGTATCGCCTGTGGGAAAGCACAGATCCGCAGGGCTGTTGTGCTGTGAACAGGCTGCCAAGGGAAGGTGCAGACCAGCAACAGCTTTCAGGGCTAGCACCTTCCTTGTGGGAGAAGGAGCCGGACGTTTGCCTTTTCGGAGAGGAACTCTGCAGAGGAGAAGCAGCAGGAGCTGTATCGTCTGTGGGAAAGCACAGATCCGCAGGGCTGTTGTGCTGTGAATAAGCTGCCAAGGGAAGGTGCAGACCAGCAACAGCTTTCAGGCTTAGCACCTTCCTTGTGGGAGAAGGAGCCCGATTTTTGCCTTATTGGAGAGGGGCTCTGCCGCGGACAGGCAGCAGAACATGTATCGTCTGTGGGAAAGCACAGATCCGCAGGGCTGTTGTGCTGTGAATAGGCTGCCAAGGGAAGGTGCAGACCAGCAACAGCTTTCAGGCTTAGCACCTTCCTTGTGGGAGAAGGAGCCCGATTTTTGCCTTATCGGAGAGGGGCTCTGCAGAGGAAAAGCAGCAGGAGCTGTATCGTCTGTGGGAAAGCACAGATCCGCAGGGCTGTTGTGCTGTGAATAGGCTGCCAAGGGAAGGTGCAGACCAGCAACAGCTTTCAGGCTTAGTACCTTCCTTGTGGGAGAAGGAGCCGGACGTTTGCCTTTTCCGAAAGGGGCTCTGCAGAGGAATAGACTCATGAGCTGTATCGTCTGTGGGAAAGCACAGATCCGCAGGGCTGTTGTGCTGTGAATAGGCTGCCAAGGGAAGGTGCAGACCAGCAACAGCTTTCAGGGCTAGCACCTTCCTTGTGTGAGAAGGAGCTGAATTTTTGCTTTATCGGAGTGGGGCTCTGCAGAGGAAAAGCTGCAGGAGCTGTATCGTCTCTGGGAAAGCACAGATCCGCAGGGCTGTTGTGCTGTGAATAGGCTGCCAAGGGAAGGTGCAGACCAGCAACAGCTTTCAGGGCTAGCACCTTCCTTGTGGGAGAAGGAGCCGGACGTTTGCCTTTTCGGAGAGGAACTCTGCAGAGGAATAGAGTCATGAGCTGTATCGTCTCTGGGAAAGCACAGATCCGCAGGGCTGTTGTGCTGTGAATAGGCTGCCAAGCGAAGGTGCAGAGCACCAAGAGCTTTCAGGCTTAGCACCTTCCTTGTGGGAGAAGGAGCCGGACGTTTGCCTTTTCCGAAAGGGGCTCTGCAGAGGAAAAGCAGCAGGAGCAGTATCGTCTCTGGGAAAGCACAGATCCGCAGGGCTGTTGTGCTGTGAATAGGCTGCCAAGGGAAGGTGCAGACCAGCAACAGCTTTCAGGGCTACCGCCTTCCTTGTGGGAGAAGGAGCCCGATTTTTGCCTTATCGGAGAGGGGCTCTGCAGAGGAAAAGCAGCAGGAGCTGTATCGTCTGTGGGAAAGCACAGATCCGCAGGGCTGTTGTGCTGTGAATAAGCTGCCAAGGAAAGGTGCAGACCAGCAACAGCTTTCAGGCTTAGCACCTTCCTTGTGGGAGAAGGAGCCCGATTTTTGCCTTATCGGAGAGGGGCTCTGCAGAGGAAAAGCAGCAGAAGCTGTATCGCCTGTGGGAAAGCACAGATCCGCAGGGCTGTTGTGCTGTGAATAGGCTGCCAAGGGAAGGTGCAGACCAGCAACAGCTTTCAGGGCTAGCACCTTCCTTGTGGGAGAAGGAGCCGGACGTTTGCCTTTTCGGAGAGGAACTCTGCAGAGGAGAAGCAGCAGGAGATGTATTGTCTGTGGGAAAGCACAGATCCGCAGGGCTGTTGTGCTGTGAATAGGCTGCCAAGGGAAGGTGCAGACCAGCAACAGCTTTCAGGCTTAGCACCTTCCTTGTGGGAGAAGGAGCCGGATTTTTGCCTTATCGGACAGGGGCTCTGCAGAGGAAAAGCAGCAGGAGCTGTATCGCCTGTGGGAAAGCACAGATCCGCAGGGCTGTTGTGCTGTGAATAGGCTGCCAAGGGAAGGTGCAGACCAGCAACAGCTTTCAGGGCTACCGCCTTCCTTGTGTGAGAAGGAGCTGAATTTTTGCTTTATCGGAGTGGGGCTCTGCAGAGGAAAAGCAGCAGGAGCTGTATCGCCTGTGGGAAAGCACAGATCCGCAGGGCTGTTGTGCTGTGAATAGGCTGCCAAGGGAAGGTGCAGACCAGCAACAGCTTTCAGGCTTAGCACCTTCCTTGTGGGAGAAGGAGCCGGACGTTTGCCTTTTCGGAGAGGAACTCTGCAGAGGAATAGACTCATGAGCTGTATCGCCTGTGGGAAAGCACAGATCCGCAGGGCTGTTGTGCTGTGAATAGCTTGCCAAGCGAAGGTGCAGAGCACCAAGAGCTTTCAGACTTAGCACCTTCCTTGTGGGAGAAGGAGCCGGACGTTTGCCTTTCCCGAAAGGGGCTCTGCAGAGGAAAAGCAGCAGGAGCAGTATCGTCTCTGGGAAAGCACAGATCCGCAGGGCTGTTGTGCTGTGAATAGGCTGCCAAGGGAAGGTGCAGACCAGCAACAGCTTTCAGCGCTACCGCCTTCCTTGTGGGAGAAGGAGCCGGATTTTTGCCTTACCGGAGAGGGGCTCTGCAGAGGAAAAGCAGCAGGAGCTGTATCGCCTGTGGGAAAGCACAGATCCGCAGGGCTGTTGTGCTGTGAATAGGCTGCCAAGGGAAGGTGCAGACCAGCAACAGCTTTCAGGGCTACCGCCTTCCTTGTGGGAGAAGGAGCCGGACATTTGCCTTATCGGAGAGGGGCTCTGCAGAGGAAAAGCATCAGGAGCTGTATCGTCTGTGGGAAAGCACAGATCCGCAGGGCTGTTGTGCTGTGAATAGGCTGCCAAGGGAAGGTGCAGACCAGCAACAGCTTTCAGGCTTAGCACCTTCCTTGTGGGAGAAGGAGCTGAATTTTTGCCTTGTCCGAGAGGGGCTCTGCAGAGGAAAAGCATCAGGAGCTGTATCGTCTGTGGGAAAGCACAGATCCGCAGGGCTGTTGTGCTGTGAACAGGCTGCCAAGGGAAGGTGCAGACCAGCAACAGCTTTCAGGGCTAGCACCTTCCTTGTGGGAGAAGGAGCCGGACGTTTGCCTTTTCGGAGAGGAACTCTGCAGAGGAGAAGCATCAGGAGCTGTATCGTCTGTGGGAAAGCACAGATCCGCAGGGCTGTTGTGCTGTGAATAGGCTGCCAAGGGAAGGTGCAGACCAGCAACAGCTTTCAGGCTTAGCACCTTCCTTGTGGGAGAAGGAGCCGGACATTTGCCTTATCGGAGAGGGGCTCTGCAGAGGAAAAGCATCATGAGCTGTATCGTCTGTGGGAAAGCACAGATCCGCAGGGCTGTTGTGCTGTGAATAGGCTGCCAAGGGAAGGTGCAGACCAGCAACAGCTTTCAGGCTTAGCACCTTCCTTGTGGGAGAAGGAGCCCGATTTTTGCCTTATCGGAGAGGGGCTCTGCAGAGGAAAAGCAGCAGGAGCTGTATCGTCTGTGGGAAAGCACAGATCCGCAGGGCTGTTGTGCTGTGAATAGGCTGCCAAGGGAAGGTGCAGACCAGCAACAGCTTTCAGGGCTACCGCCTTCCTTGTGGGAGAAGGAGCCCGATTTTTGCCTTATCGGAGAGGGGCTCTGCAGAGGAAAAGCATCAGGAGCTGTATCGTCTGTGGGAAAGCACAGATCCGCCGGGCTGTTGTGCTGTGAATAGGCTGCCAAGGGAAGGTGCAGACCAGCAACAGTTTTCAGGGCTAGCACCTTCCTTGTGGGAGAAGGAGGCAGACGTTTGCCTTATCGGAGAGGGGCTCTGCAGAGGCAAAGCATCATGAGCTGTATCGTCTCTGGGAAAGCACAGATACGCAGGGCTGTTGTGCTGTGAATAGGCTGCCAAGGGAAGGTGCAGACCAGCAACAGCTTTCAGGGCTAGCACCTTCCTTGTGGGAGAAGGAGCCGGACGTTTGCCTTTTCAGAGAGGGGCTCTGCAGAGGAAAAGCAGCAGGAGCTGTATCGCCTGTGGGAAAGCACAGATCCGCAGGGCTGTTGTGCTGTGAATAGGCTGCCAAGGGAAGGTGCAGACCAGCAACAGCTTTCAGGCTTAGCACCTTCCTTGTGGGAGAAGGAGCCCGATTTTTGCCTTATCGGAGAGGGGCTCTGCAGAGGAAAAGCATCATGAGCTGTATCGTCCCTGGGAAAGCACAGATCCGCAGGGTTGTTGTGCTGTGAACAGGCTGCCAAGGGAAGGTGCAGACCAGCAACAGCTTTCAGGGCTAGCACCTTCCTTGTGGGAGAAGGAGCCGGACGTTTGCCTTTTCGGAGAGGAACTCTGCAGAGGAGAAGCAGCAGGAGATGTATCGTCTGTCGGAAAGCACAGATCCGCAGGGCTGTTGTGCTGTGAATAGGCTGCCAAGGGAAGGTGCAGACCAGCAACAGCTTTCAGGGCTACCGCCTTCTTTGTGGGAGAAGGAGCCGGACGTTTGCCTTTTCGGAGAGGAACTCTGCAGAGGAGAAGCAGCAGGAGATGTATCGTCTGTGGGAAAGCACAGATCCGCAGGGCTGTTGTGCTGTGAATAGGCTGCCAAGGGAAGGTGCAGACCAGCAACAGCTTTCAGGCTTAGCACCTTCCTTGTGGGAGAAGGAGCCGGATTTTTGCCTTATCGGAGAGGGGCTCTGCAGAGGAAAAGCATCATGAGCTGTATCGTCCCTGGGAAAGCACAGATCCGCAGGGCTGTTGTGCTGTGAATAGGCTGCCAAGGAAAGGTGCAGACCAGCAACAGCTTTCAGGGCTAGCACCTTCCTTGTGGGAGAAGGAGCCGGACGTTTGCCTTTTCGGAGAGGAACTCTGCAGAGGAGAAGCAGCAGGAGATGTATCGTCTGTGGGAAAGCACAGATCCGCAGGGCTGTTGTGCTGTGAATAGGCTGCCAAGGGAAGGTGCAGACCAGCAACAGCTTTCAGGGCTACCGCCTTCCTTGTGGGAGAAGGAGCCGGACGTTTGCCTTTTCGGAGAGGAACTCTGCAGAGGAGAAGCAGCAGGAGATGTATCGTCTGTGGGAAAGCACAGATCCGCAGGGCTGTTGTGCTGTGAATAGGCTGCCAAGGGAAGGTGCAGACCAGCAACAGCTTTCAGGCTTAGCACCTTCCTTGTGGGAGAAGGAGCCCGATTTTTGCCTTATCGGAGAGGGGCTCTGCAGAGGAAAAGCATCAGGAGCTGTATCGTCTGTGGGAAAGCACAGATCCGCAGGGCTGTTGTGCTGTGAATAGGCTGCCAAGGGAAGGTGCAGACCAGCAACAGTTTTCAGGGCTACCGCCTTCCTTGTGGGAGATGGAGCTGAATTTCTGCCTTATCCGAGAGGGGCTCTGCAGAGGAAAAGCATCAGGAGCTGTATCGTCTGTTGGAAAGCACAGATCCGCAGGGCTGTTGGGCTGTGAATAGGCTGCCAAGGGAAGGTGCAGACCAGCAACAGCTTTCAGGCTTAGCACCTTCCTTGTGGGAGAAGGAGCCGGACGTTTGCCTTTTCCGAAAGGGGCTCTGCAGAGGAATAGACTCATGAGCTGTATCGTCTGTGGGAAAGCACAGATCCGCAGGGCTGTTGTGCTGTGAATAGGCTGCCAAGGGAAGGTGCAGACCAGCAACAGCTTTCAGGGCTACCGCCTTCCTTGTGTGAGAAGGAGCTGAATTTTTGCTTTATCGGAGTGGGGCTCTGCAGAGGAAAAGCAGCAGGAGCTGTATCGTCTCTGGGAAAGCACAGATCCGCAGGGCTGTTGTGCTGTGAATAGGCTGCCAAGGGAAGGTGCAGACCAGCAAGAGCTTTCTGGGCTAGCACCTTCCTTGTGGGAGAAGGAGCCGGACGTTTGCCTTTTCCGAAAGGGGCTCTGCAGAGGAAAAGACTCATGAGCTGTATCGTCTGTGGGAAAGCACAGATCCGCAGGGCTGTTGTGCTGTGAATAGGCTGCCAAGGGAAGGTGCAGACCAGCAACAGCTTTCAGGGCTAACACCTTCCTTGTGGGAGAAGGAGCTGAATTTTTGCTTTATCGGAGTGGGGCTCTGCAGAGGAAAAGCAGCAGGAGCTGTATCGCCTGTGGGAAAGCACAGATCCGCAGGGCTGTTGTGCTGTGAATAGGCTGCCAAGGGAAGGTGCAGACCAGCAACAGCTTTCAGGGCTAACACCTTCCTTGTGGGAGAAGGAGCCGGACGTTTGCCTTTTCGGAGAGGAACTCTGCAGAGGAATAGACTCATGAGCGGTATCGTCTGTGGGAAAGCACAGATCCGCAGGGCTGTTGTGCTGTGAATAGGCTGCCAAGGGAAGGTGCAGACCAGCAACAGCTTTCAGGCTTAGCACCTTCCTTGTGGCAGAAGGAGCCCGATTTTTGCCTTATCGGAGAGGGGCTCTGCAGAGGAAAAGCAGCAGGAGCTGTATCGCCTGTGGGAAAGCACAGATCCGCAGGGCTGTTGTGCTGTGAATAGGCTGCCAAGGGAAGGTGCAGACCAGCAACAGCTTTCAGGGCTAGCACCTTCCTTGTGGGAGAAGGAGCCGGACGTTTGCCTTTTCGGAGAGGAACTCTGCAGAGGAGAAGCAGCAGGAGATGTATCGTCTGTGGGAAAGCACAGATCCGCAGGGCTGTTGTGCTGTGAATAGGCTGCCAAGGGAAGGTGCAGACCAGCAACAGCTTTCAGGCTTAGCACCTTCCTTGTGGGAGAAGGAGCCGGATTTTTGCCTTATCGGACAGGGGCTCTGCAGAGGAAAAGCAGCAGAAGCTGTATCACCTGTGGGAAAGCACAGATCCGCAGGGCTGTTGTGCTGTGAACAGGCTGCCAAGGGAAGGTGCAGACCAGCAACAGCTTTCAGGCTTAGCACCTTCCTTGTGGGAGAAGGAGCCGGATTTTTGCCTTATCGGACAGGGGCTCTGCAGAGGAAAAGCAGCAGAAGCTGCATCGCCTGTGGGAAAGCACAGATCCGCAGGGCTGTTGTGCTGTGAATAGGCTGCCAAGGGAAGGTGCAGACCAGCAACAGCTTTCAGGCTTAGCACCTTCCTTGTGGGAGAAGGAGCCGGATTTTTGCCTTATCGGACAGGGGCTCTGCAGAGGAAAAGCAGCAGAAGCTGTATCGCCTGTGGGAAAGCACAGATCCGCAGGGCTGTTGTGCTGTGAATAGGCTGCCAAGGGAAGGTGCAGACCAGCAACAGCTTTCAGGCTTAGCACCTTCCTTGTGGGAGAAGGAGCCCGATTTTTGCCTTATTGGAGAGGGGCTCTGCCGCGGACAGGCAGCAGAACATGTATCGTCTGTGGGAAAGCACAGATCCGCAGGGCTGTTGTGCTGTGAATAGGCTGCCAAGGAAAGGTGCAGACCAGCAACAGCTTTCAGGGCTAGCACCTTCCTTGTGGGAGAAGGAGCCCGATTTTTGCCTTATCGGAGAGGGGCTCTGCAGAGGAAAAGCAGCAGGAGCTGTATCGTCTGTGGGAAAGCACAGATCCGCAGGGCTGTTGTGCTGTGAATAGGCTGCCAAGGGAAGGTGCAGACCAGCAACAGCTTTCAGGCTTAGCACCTTCCTTGTGGGAGAAGGAGCCGGATTTTTGCCTTATCGGACAGGGGCTCTGCAGAGGAAAAGCAGCAGGAGATGTATTGTCTGTGGGAAAGCACAGATCCGCAGGGCTGTTGTGCTGTGAACAGGCTGCCAAGGGAAGGTGCAGACCAGCAACAGCTTTCAGGGCTAGCACCTTCCTTGTGGGAGAAGGAGCCGGACGTTTGCCTATTCCGAAAGGGGCTCTGCAGAGGAATAGACTCATGAGCTGTATCGTCTGTGGGAAAGCACAGATCCGCAGGGCTGTTGTGCTGTGAATAGGCTGCCAAGGGAAGGTGCAGACCAGCAACAGCTTTCAGGGCTACCGCCTTCCTTGTGTGAGAAGGAGCTGAATTTTTGCTTTATCGGAGTGGGGCTCTGCAGAGGAAAAGCAGCAGGAGCTGTATCGCCTGTGGGAAAGCACAGATCCGCAGGGCTGTTGTGCTGTGAATAGGCTGCCAAGGGAAGGTGCAGACCAGCAACAGCTTTCAGCGCTACCGCCTTCCTTGTGGGAGAAGGAGCCGGACGTTTGCCTTTTCGGAGAGGAACTCTGCAGAGGAATAGACTCATGAGCTGTATCGTCTGTGGGAAAGCACAGATCCGCAGGGCTGTTGTGCTGTGAATAGCTTGCCAAGCGAAGGTGCAGAGCACCAAGAGCTTTCAGGCTTAGCACCTTCCTTGTGGGAGAAGGAGCCGGACGTTTGCCTTTTCGGAGAGGAACTCTGCAGAGGAATAGACTCATGAGCTGTATCGCCTGTGGGAAAGCACAGATCCGCAGGGCTGTTGTGCTGTGAATAGCTTGCCAAGCGAAGGTGCAGAGCACCAAGAGCTTTCAGACTTAGCACCTTCCTTGTGGGAGAAGGAGCCGGACGTTTGCCTTTCCCGAAAGGGGCTCTGCAGAGGAAAAGCAGCAGGAGCAGTATCGTCTCTGGGAAAGCACAGATCCGCAGGGCTGTTGTGCTGTGAATAGGCTGCCAAGGGAAGGTGCAGACCAGCAACAGCTTTCAGCGCTACCGCCTTCCTTGTGGGAGAAGGAGCCGGATTTTTGCCTTACCGGAGAGGGGCTCTGCAGAGGAAAAGCAGCAGGAGCTGTATCGCCTGTGGGAAAGCACAGATCCGCAGGGCTGTTGTGCTGTGAATAGGCTGCCAAGGGAAGGTGCAGACCAGCAACAGCTTTCAGGGCTACCGCCTTCCTTGTGGGAGAAGGAGCCGGACATTTGCCTTATCGGAGAGGGGCTCTGCAGAGGAAAAGCATCAGGAGCTGTATCGTCTGTGGGAAAGCACAGATCCGCAGGGCTGTTGTGCTGTGAATAGGCTGCCAAGGGAAGGTGCAGACCAGCAACAGCTTTCAGGCTTAGCACCTTCCTTGTGGGAGAAGGAGCTGAATTTTTGCCTTGTCCGAGAGGGGCTCTGCAGAGGAAAAGCAGCAGGAGCAGTATCGTCTGTGGGAAAGCACAGATCCGCAGGGCTGTTGTGCTGTGAATAGGCTGCCAAGGGAAGGTGCAGACCAGCAACAGCTTTCAGGGCTAGCACCTTCCTTGTGGGAGAAGGAGCCCGATTTTTGCCTTATTGGAGAGGGGCTCTGCCGCGGACAGGCAGCAGAACATGTATCGTCTGTGGGAAAGCACAGATCCACAGGGCTGTTGTGCTGTGAATAGGCTGCCAAGGAAAGGTGCAGACCAGCAACAGCTTTCAGGCTTAGCACCTTCCTTGTGGGAGAAGGAGCCCGATTTTTGCCTTATCGGAGAGGGGCTCTGCAGAGGAAAAGCAGCAGGAGCTGTATCGTCTGTGGGAAAGCACAGATCCGCAGGGCTGTTGTGCTGTGAATAGGCTGCCAAGGGAAGGTGCAGACCAGCAACAGCTTTCAGGCTTAGCACCTTCCTTGTGGGAGAAGGAGCCGGATTTTTGCCTTATCGGAGAGGGGCTCTGCAGAGGAAAAGCATCAGGAGCTGTATCGTCTGTGGGAAAGCACAGATCCGCAGGGCTGTTGTGCTGTGAATAAGCTGCCAAGGAAAGGTGCAGACCAGCAACAGCTTTCAGGCTTAGCACCTTCCTTGTGGCAGAAGGAGCCCGATTTTTGCCTTATCGGAGAGGGGCTCTGCAGAGGAAAAGCAGCAGGAGCTGTATCGCCTGTGGGAAAGCACAGATCCGCAGGGCTGTTGTGCTGTGAATAGGCTGCCAAGGGAAGGTGCAGACCAGCAACAGCTTTCAGGCTTAGCACCTTCCTTGTGGGAGAAGGAGCTGAATTTTTGCCTTGTCCGAGAGGGGCTCTGCAGAGGAAAAGCAGCAGGAGCAGTATCGTCTGTGGGAAAGCACAGATCCGCAGGGCTGTTGTGCTGTGAATAGGCTGCCAAGGGAAGGTGCAGACCAGCAACAGCTTTCAGGCTTAGCACCTTCCTTGTGGGAGAAGGAGCCGGATTTTTGCCTTATCGGAGAGGGGCTCTGCAGAGGAAAAGCATCAGGAGCTGTATCGTCTGTGGGAAAGCACAGATCCGCAGGGCTGTTGTGCTGTGAATAAGCTGCCAAGGAAAGGTGCAGACCAGCAACAGCTTTCAGGCTTAGCACCTTCCTTGTGGGAGAAGGAGCCGGATTTTTGCCTTATCGGAGAGGGGCTCTGCAGAGGAAAAGCAGCAGGAGCAGTATCGTCTCTGGGAAAGCACAGATCCGCAGGGCTGTTGTGCTGTGAATAGGCTGCCAAGGGAAGGTGCAGACCAGCAACAGCTTTCAGCGCTACAGCCTTCCTTGTGGGAGAAGGAGCCGGACATTTGCCTTATCGGAGAGGGGCTCTGCAGAGGAAAAGCATCAGGAGCTGTATCGTCTGTGGGAAAGCACAGATCCGCAGGGCTGTTGTGCTGTGAATAGGCTGCCAAGGGAAGGTGCAGACCAGCAACAGCTTTCAGGCTTAGCACCTTCCTTGTGGGAGAAGGAGCCGGATGTTTGCCTTATCCGAGAGGGGCTCTGCAGAGGAAAAGCATCAGGAGCTGTATCGTCTGTGGGAAAGCACAGATCCGCAGGGCTGTTGTGCTGTGAACAGGCTGCCAAGGGAAGGTGCAGACTAGCAACAGCTTTCAGGGCTAGCACCTTCCTTGTGGGAGAAGGAGCCGGATGTTTGCCTTTCCCGAAAGGGGCTCTGCAGAGGAAAAGCAGCAGGAGCAGTATCGTCTCTGGGAAAGCACAGATCCGCAGGGCTGTTGTGCTGTGAATAGGCTGCCAAGGGAAGGTGCAGACCAGCAACAGCTTTCAGCGCTACCGCCTTCCTTGTGGGAGAAGGAGCCGGATTTTTGCCTTATCGGAGAGGGGCTCTGCAGAGGAAAAGCAGCAGGAGCTGTATCGCCTGTGGGAAAGCACAGATCCGCAGGGCTGTTGTGCTGTGAATAGGCTGCCAAGGGAAGGTGCAGACCAGCAACAGCTTTCAGGGCTACCGCCTTCCTTGTGGGAGAAGGAGCCGGACATTTGCCTTATCGGAGAGGGGCTCTGCAGAGGAAAAGCATCAGGAGCTGTATCGTCTGTGGGAAAGCACAGATCCGCAGGGCTGTTGTGCTGTGAATAGGCTGCCAAGGGAAGGTGCAGACCAGCAACAGCTTTCAGGCTTAGCACCTTCCTTGTGGGAGAAGGAGCCGGACGTTTGCCTTTTCGGAGAGGAACTCTGCAGAGGAGAAGCAGCAGGAGCTGTATCGTCTGTGGGAAAGCACAGATCCGCAGGGCTGTTGTGCTGTGAATAGGCTGCCAAGGGAAGGTGCAGACCAGCAAGAGCTTTCAGGGCTACCGCCTTCCTTGTGGGAGAAGGAGCCGGACGTTTGCCTTTTCGGAGAGGAACTCTGCAGAGGAATAGACTCATGAGCTGTATCGCCTGTGGGAAAGCACAGATCCGCATGGCTGTTGTGCTGTGAATAGGCTGCCAAGGGAAGGTGCAGACCAGCAAGAGCTTTCAGACTTAGCACCTTCCTTGTGGGAGAAGGAGCCGGATGTTTGCCTTTTCCGAAAGGGGCTCTGCAGAGGAAAAGCATCAGGAGCTGTATCGCCTGTGGGAAAGCACAGATCCGCAGGGCTGTTGTGCTGTGAATAGGCTGCCAAGGGAAGGTGCAGACCAGCAACAGCTTTCAGGGCTACCGCCTTCCTTGTGGGAGAAGGAGCCGGACGTTTGCCTTATCGGAGAGGGGCTCTGCAGAGGAAAAGCATCATGAGCTGTATCGTCTCTGGGAAAGCACAGATCCGCAGGGCTGTTGTGCTGTGAACAGGCTGCCAAGGGAAGGTGCAGACCAGCAACAGCTTTCAGGGCTAGCACCTTCCTTGTGGGAGAAGGAGCCGGATTTTTGCCTTATCGGAGAGGGGCTCTGCAGAGGAAAAGCAGCAGGAGCTGTATCGTCTCTGGGAAAGCACAGATCCGCAGGGCTGTTGTGCTGTGAATAGGCTGCCAAGGGAAGGTGCAGACCAGCAACAGCTTTCAGGCTTAGCACCTTCCTTGTGGGAGAAGGAGCCGGATTTTTGCCTTATCGGAGAGGGGCTCTGCAGAGGAAAAGCATCAGGAGCTGTATCGTCTGTGGGAAAGCACAGATCCACAGGGCTGTTGTGCTGTGAATAAGCTGCCAAGGAAAGGTGCAGACCAGCAACAGCTTTCAGGCTTAGCACCTTCCTTGTGGCAGAAGGAGCCCGATTTTTGCCTTATCGGAGAGGGGCTCTGCAGAGGAAAAGCAGCAGGAGCTGTATCGCCTGTGGGAAAGCACAGATCCGCAGGGCTGTTGTGCTGTGAATAGGCTGCCAAGGGAAGGTGCAGACCAGCAACAGCTTTCAGGCTTAGCACCTTCCTTGTGGGAGAAGGAGCTGAATTTTTGCCTTATCGGAGAGGGGCTCTGCAGAGGAAAAGCAGCAGAAGCTGTATCGCCTGTGGGAAAGCACAGATCCGCAGGGCTGTTGTGCTGTGAACAGGCTGCCAAGGGAAGGTGCAGACCAGCAACAGCTTTCAGGGCTAGCACCTTCCTTGTGGGAGAAGGAGCCGGACGTTTGCCTTTTCGGAGAGGAACTCTGCAGAGGAGAAGCAGCAGGAGCTGTATCGTCTGTGGGAAAGCACAGATCCGCAGGGCTGTTGTGCTGTGAATAGGCTGCCAAGGGAAGGTGCAGACCAGCAACAGCTTTCAGGCTTAGCACCTTCCTTGTGGGAGAAGGAGCCCGATTTTTGCCTTATCGGAGAGGGGCTCTGCAGAGGAAAAGCAGCAGGAGCTGTATCGTCTCTGGGAAAGCACAGATCCGCAGGGCTGTTGTGCTGTGAATAGGCTGCCAAGGGAAGGTGCAGACCAGCAACAGCTTTCAGGCTTAGCACCTTCCTTGTGGGAGAAGGAGCCGGACGTTTGCCTTTTCGGAGAGGAACTCTGCAGAGGAGAAGCAGCAGGAGCTGTATCGTCTGTGGGAAAGCACAGATCCGCAGGGCTGTTGTGCTGTGAATAGGCTGCCAAGGGAAGGTGCAGACCAGCAACAGCTTTCAGGCTTAGCACCTTCCTTGTGGGAGAAGGAGCCCGATTTTTGCCTTATCGGAGAGGGGCTCTGCCGCGGACAGGCAGCAGAACATGTATCGTCTGTGGGAAAGCACAGATCCGCAGGGCTGTTGTGCTGTGAATAGGCTGCCAAGGAAAGGTGCAGACCAGCAACAGCTTTCAGGCTTAGCACCTTCCTTGTGGGAGAAGGAGCCCGATTTTTGCCTTATCGGAGAGGGGCTCTGCAGAGGAAAATCAGCAGGAGCTGTATCGTCTGTGGGAAAGCACAGATCCGCAGGGCTGTTGTGCTGTGAATAGGCTGCCAAGGGAAGGTGCAGACCAGCAACAGCTTTCAGGCTTAGCACCTTCCTTGTGGGAGAAGGAGCCGGATTTTTGCCTTATCGGAGAGGGGCTCTGCAGAGGAAAAGCATCAGGAGCTGTATCGTCTGTGGGAAAGCACAGATCCGCAGGGCTGTTGTGCTGTGAATAAGCTGCCAAGGAAAGGTGCAGACCAGCAACAGCTTTCAGGCTTAGCACCTTCCTTGTGGCAGAAGGAGCCCGATTTTTGCCTTATCGGAGAGGGGCTCTGCAGAGGAAAATCAGCAGGAGCTGTATCGTCTGTGGGAAAGCACAGATCCGCAGAGCTGTTGTGCTGTGAATAGGCTGCCAAGGGAAGGTGCAGACCAGCAACAGCTTTCAGGCTTAGCACCTTCCTTGTGGGAGAAGGAGCCGGATGTTTGCCTTATCCGAGAGGGGCTCTGCAGAGGAAAAGCATCATGAGCTGTATCGTCTCTGGGAAAGCACAGATCCGCAGGGCTGTTGTGCTGTGAACAGGCTGCCAAGGGAAGGTGCAGACCAGCAACAGCTTTCAGGGCTAGCACCTTCCTTGTGGGAGAAGGAGCCGGATGTTTGCCTTTCCCGAAATGGGCTCTGCAGAGGAAAAGCAGCAGGAGCAGTATCGTCTCTGGGAAAGCACAGATCCGCAGGGCTGTTGTGCTGTGAATAGGCTGCCAAGGGAAGGTGCAGACCAGCAACAGCTTTCAGCGCTACCGCCTTCCTTGTGGGAGAAGGAGCCGGATTTTTGCCTTATCGGAGAGGGGCTCTGCAGAGGAAAAGCAGCAGGAGCTGTATCGCCTGTGGGAAAGCACAGATCCGCAGGGCTGTTGTGCTGTGAATAGGCTGCCAAGGGAAGGTGCAGACCAGCAACAGCTTTCAGGGCTACCGCCTTCCTTGTGGGAGAAGGAGCCGGACATTTGCCTTATCGGAGAGGGGCTCTGCAGAGGAAAAGCATCAGGAGCTGTATCGTCTGTGGGAAAGCACAGATCCGCAGGGCTGTTGTGCTGTGAATAGGCTGCCAAGGGAAGGTGCAGACCAGCAACAGCTTTCAGGCTTAGCACCTTCCTTGTGGGAGAAGGAGCCGGACGTTTGCCTTTTCGGAGAGGAACTCTGCAGAGGAGAAGCATCAGGAGCTGTATCGCCTGTGGGAAAGCACAGATCCGCATGGCTGTTGTGCTGTGAATAGGCTGCCAAGGGAAGGTGCAGACCAGCAACAGCTTTCAGGGCTACCGCCTTCCTTGTGGGAGAAGGAGCCGGACGTTTGCCTTATCGGAGAGGGGCTCTGCAGAGGAAAAGCATCATGAGCTGTATCGTGTCTGGGAAAGCACAGATCCGCAGGGCTGTTGTGCTGTGAACAGGCTGCCAAGGGAAGGTGCAGACCAGCAACAGCTTTCAGGGCTAGCACCTTCCTTGTGGGAGAAGGAGCCGGATGTTTGCCTTTCCCGAGAGGGGCTCTGCAGAGGAAAAGCAGCAGGAGCAGTATCGTCTCTGGGAAAGCACAGATCCGCAGGGCTGTTGTGCTGTGAATAGGCTGCCAAGGGAAGGTGCAGACCAGCAACAGCTTTCAGCGCTACCGCCTTCCTTTTGGGAGAAGGAGCCGGATTTTTGCCTTATTGGAGAGGGGCTCTGCAGAGGAAAAGCAGCAGGAGCAGTATCGTCTGTGGGAAAGCACAGATCCGCAGGGCTGTTGTGCTGTGAATAGGCTGCCAAGGGAAGGTGCAGACCAGCAACAGCTTTCAGGCTTAGCACCTTCCTTGTGGCAGAAGGAGCCCGATTTTTGCCTTATCGGAGAGGGGCTCTGCAGAGGAAAAGCATCAGGAGCTGTATCGTCTGTGGGAAAGCACAGATCCGCAGGGCTGTTGTGCTGTGAATAAGCTGCCAAGGAAAGGTGCAGACCAGCAACAGCTTTCAGGCTTAGCACCTTCCTTGTGGCAGAAGGAGCCCGATTTTTGCCTTATCGGAGAGGGGCTCTGCAGAGGAAAAGCAGCAGGAGCTGTATCGTCTGTGGGAAAGCACAGATCCGCAGAGCTGTTGTGCTGTGAATAGGCTGCCAAGGGAAGGTGCAGACCAGCAACAGCTTTCAGGCTTAGCACCTTCCTTGTGGGAGAAGGAGCCGGACGTTTGCCTTTTCGGAGAGGAACTCTGCAGAGGAGAAGCAGCAGGAGCTGTATCGTCTGTGGGAAAGCACAGATCCGCAGGGCTGTTGTGCTGTGAATAGGCTGCCAAGGGAAGGTGCAGACCAGCAACAGCTTTCAGGCTTAGCACCTTCCTTGTGGGAGAAGGAGCCGGATTTTTGCCTTATCGGACAGGGGCTCTGCAGAGGAAAAGCAGCAGAAGCTGTATCGCCTGTGGGAAAGCACAGATCCGCAGGGCTGTTGTGCTGTGAACAGGCTGCCAAGGGAAGGTGCAGACCAGCAACAGCTTTCAGGGCTAGCACCTTCCTTGTGGGAGAAGGAGCCGGACGTTTGCCTTTTCGGAGAGGAACTCTGCAGAGGAGAAGCAGCAGGAGATGTATCGTCTGTGGGAAAGCACAGATCCGCAGGGCTGTTGTGCTGTGAATAGGCTGCCAAGGGAAGGTGCAGACCAGCAACAGCTTTCAGGGCTACCGCCTTCCTTGTGGGAGATGGAGCTGAATTTCTGCCTTATTGGAGAGGAACTCTGCAGAGGAAAAGCATCATGAGCTGTATCGTCCCTGGGAAAGCACAGATCCGCAGGGCTGTTGTGCTGTGAATAGGCTGCCAAGGGAAGGTGCAGACCAGCAACAGCTTTCAGGCTTAGTACCTTCCTTGTGGGAGAAGGAGCCGGACGTTTGCCTATTCCGAAAGGGGCTCTGCAGAGGAATAGACTCATGAGCTGTATCGTCTGTGGGAAAGCACAGATCCGCAGGGCTGTTGTGCTGTGAATAGGCTGCCAAGGGAAGGTGCAGACCAGCAACAGCTTTCAGGGCTACCGCCTTCCTTGTGTGAGAAGGAGCTGAATTTTTGCTTTATCGGAGTGGGGCTCTGCAGAGGAAAAGGAGCAGGAGCTGTATCGCCTGTGGGAAAGCACAGATCCGCAGGGCTGTTGTGCTGTGAATAGGCTGCCAAGGGAAGGTGCAGACCAGCAACAGCTTTCAGGCTTAGCACCTTCCTTGTGGGAGAAGGAGCCGGACGTTTGCCTTTTCGGAGAGGAACTCTGCAGAGGAATAGACTCATGAGCTGTATCGTCTGTGGGAAAGCACAGATCTGCAGGGCTGTTGTGCTGTGAATAGCTTGCCAAGCGAAGGTGCAGAGCACCAAGAGCTTTCAGGCTTAGCACCTTCCTTGTGGGAGAAGGAGCCGGATGTTTGCCTTATCCGAGAGGGGCTCTGCAGAGGAAAAGCATCATGAGCTGTATCGTCTCTGGGAAAGCACAGATCCGCAGGGCTGTTGTGCTGTGAACAGGCTGCCAAGGGAAGGTGCAGGCCAGCAACAGCTTTCAGGGCTAGCACCTTCCTTGTGGGAGAAGGAGCCGGATGTTTGCCTTTCCCGAAAGGGGCTCTGCAGAGGAAAAGCATCATGAGCTTTATCGTCTCTGGGAAAGCACAGATCCGCAGGGCTGTTGTGCTGTGAATAGGCTGCCAAGGGAAGGTGCAGACCAGCAACAGCTTTCAGGCTTAGCACCTTCCTTGTGGGAGAAGGAGCTGAATTTTTGCCTTATCCGAGAGGGGCTCTGCAGAGGAAAAGCAGCAGGAGCAGTATCGTCTGTGGGAAAGCACAGATCCGCAGGGCTGTTGTGCTGTGAATAGGCTGCCAAGGGAAGGTGCAGACCAGCAACAGCTTTCAGGGCTAGAACCTTCCTTGTCGGAGAAGGAGCCGGATGTTTGCCTTTTCCGAAAGGGGCTCTGCAGAGGAAAAGCAGCAGGAGCTGTATCGCCTGTGGGAAAGCACAGATCCGCAGGGCTGTTGTGCTGTGAACAGGCTGCCAAGGGAAGGTGCAGACCAGCAACAGCTTTCAGGGCTACCGCCTTTCTTGTCGGAGAAGTAGCAGGACGTTTGCCTTATCGGAGAGGGGCTCTGCAGAGGAAAAGCATCATGAGCTGTATCGTCTGTGGGAAAGCACAGATCCGCAGGGCTGTTGTGCTGTGAATAGGCTGCCAAGGGAAGGTGCAGACCAGCAACAGCTTTCAGGCTTAGCACCTTCCTTGTGGGAGAAGGAGCCGGATTTTTGCCTTATCGGAGAGGGGCTCTGCAGAGGAAAAGCAGCAGGAGCTGTATCGTCTGTGGGAAAGCACAGATCCGCAGGGCTGTTGTGCTGTGAATAAGCTGCCAAGGAAAGGTGCAGACCAGCAACAGCTTTCAGGCTTAGCACCTTCCTTGTGGCTGAAGGAGCCCGATTTTTGCCTTATCGGAGAGGGGCTCTGCAGAGGAAAAGCAGCAGGAGCTGTATCGCCTGTGGGAAAGCACAGATCCGCAGGGCTGTTGTGCTGTGAATAGGCTGCCAAGGGAAGGTGCAGACCAGCAACAGCTTTCAGACTTAGCACCTTCCTTGTGGGAGAAGGAGCCGGATGTTTGCCTTTTCCGAAAGGGGCTCTGCAGAGGAAAAGCAGCAGGAGCTGTATCGCCTGTGGGAAAGCACAGATCCGCAGGGCTGTTGTGCTGTGAACAGGCTGCCAAGGGAAGGTGCAGACCAGCAACAGCTTTCAGGGCTACCGCCTTCCTTGTGGGAGAAGGAGCCGGACGTTTGCCTTATCGGAGAGGGGCTCTGCAGAGGAAAAGCATCATGAGCTGTATCGTCTGTGGGAAAGCACAGATCCGCAGGGCTGTTGTGCTGTGAATAAGCTGCCAAGGAAAGGTGCAGACCAGCAACAGCTTTCAGGCTTAGCACCTTCCTTGTGGCTGAAGGAGCCCGATTTTTGCCTTATCGGAGAGGGGCTCTGCAGAGGAAAAGCAGCAGGAGCTGTATCGCCTGTGGGAAAGCACAGATCCGCAGGGCTGTTGTGCTGTGAATAGGCTGCCAAGGGAAGGTGCAGACCAGCAACAGCTTTCAGGGCTAGCACCTTCCTTGTGGGAGAAGGAGCCGGACGTTTGCGTTTTCGGAGAGGAACTCTGCAGAGGAGAAGCAGCAGGAGATGTATTGTCTGTGGGAAAGCACAGATCCGCAGGGCTGTTGTGCTGTGAATAGGCTGCCAAGGGAAGGTGCAGACCAGCAACAGCTTTCAGGCTTAGCACCTTCCTTGTGGGAGAAGGAGCCGGATTTTTGCCTTATCGGAGAGGGGCTCTGCAGAGGAAAAGCATCAGGAGCTGTATCGTCTGTGGGAAAGCACAGATCCGCAGGGCTGTTGTGCTGTGAATAGGCTGCCAAGGGAAGGTGCAGACCAGCAACAGCTTTCAGGGCTACCGCCTTCCTTGTGGGAGAAGGAGCCGGACGTTTGCCTTTTCGGAGAGGAACTCTGCAGAGGAGAAGCAGCAGGAGCTGTATCGTCTGTGGGAAAGCACAGATCCGCAGGGCTGTTGTGCTGTGAATAGGCTGCCAAGGGAAGGTGCAGACCAGCAACAGCTTTCAGGCTTAGCACCTTCCTTGTGGGAGAAGGAGCCGGATTTTTGCCTTATCGGAGAGGGGCTCTGCCGAGGAAAAGCAGCAGGAGCTGTATCGCCTGTGGGAAAGCACAGATCCGCAGGGCTGTTGTGCTGTGAATAGGCTGCCAAGGGAAGGTGCAGACCAGCAACAGCTTTCAGGGCTAGCACCTTCCTTGTGGGAGAAGGAGCCAGACGTTTGCCTTATCGGAGAGGGGCTCTGCAGAGGAAAAGCATCAGGAGCTGTATCGTCTGTGGGAAAGCACAGATCCGCAGGGCTGTTGTGCTGTGAATAGGCTGCCAAGGGAAGGTGCAGACCAGCAACAGCTTTCAGGCTTAGCACCTTCCTTGTGGGAGAAGGAGCTGAATTTTTGCCTTATCCGAGAGGGGCTCTGCAGAGGAAAAGCAGCAGGAGCAGTATCGTCTGTGGGAAAGCACAGATCCGCAGGGCTGTTGTGCTGTGAATAGGCTGCCAAGGGAAGGTGCAGACCAGCAACAGCTTTCAGGGCTAGCACCTTCCTTGTGGGAGAAGGAGCCGGATGTTTGCCTTTTCCGAAAGGGGCTCTGCAGAGGAAAAGCAGCAGGAGCTGTATCGCCTGTGGGAAAGCACAGATCCGCAGGGCTGTTGTGCTGTGAATAGGCTGCCAAGGGAAGGTGCAGACCAGCAACAGCTTTCAGGCTTAGCACCTTCCTTGTGGGAGAAGGAGCCGGATGTTTGCCTTATCCGAGAGGGGCTCTGCAGAGGAAAAGCATCATGAGCTGTATCGTCTCTGGGAAAGCACAGATCCGCAGGGCTGTTGTGCTGTGAACAGGCTGCCAAGGGAAGGTGCAGACCAGCAACAGCTTTCAGGGCTAGCACCTTCCTTGTGGGAGAAGGAGCCGGATGTTTGCCTTTCCCGAAAGGGGCTCTGCAGAGGAAAAGCAGCAGGAGCAGTATCGTCTCTGGGAAAGCACAGATCCGCAGGGCTGTTGTGCTGTGAATAGGCTGCCAAGGGAAGGTGCAGACCAGCAACAGCTTTCAGCGCTACCGCCTTCCTTGTGGGAGAAGGAGCCGGATTTTTGCCTTATCGGAGAGGGGCTCTGCAGAGGAAAAGCAGCAGGAGCTGTATCGCCTGTGGGAAAGCACAGATCCGCAGGGCTGTTGTGCTGTGAATAGGCTGCCAAGGGAAGGTGCAGACCAGCAACAGCTTTCAGGGCTACCGCCTTCCTTGTGGGAGAAGGAGCCGGACGTTTGCCTTTTCGGAGAGGAACTCTGCAGAGGAATAGACTCATGAGCTGTATCGCCTGTGGGAAAGCACAGATCCGCAGGGCTGTTGTGCTGTGAATAGGCTGCCAAGGGAAGGTGCAGACCAGCAACAGCTTTCAGACTTAGCACCTTCCTTGTGGGAGAAGGAGCCGGACGTTTGCCTTTTCCGAAAGGGGCTCTGCAGAGGAAAAGCAGCAGGAGCTGTATCGCCTGTGGGAAAGCACAGATCCGCAGGGCTGTTGTGCTGTGAACAGGCTGCCAAGGGAAGGTGCAGACCAGCAACAGCTTTCAGGGCTACCGCCTTCCTTGTGGGAGAAGGAGCCGGACGTTTGCCTTATCGGAGAGGGGCTCTGCAGAGGAAAAGCATCATGAGCTGTATCGTGTCTGGGAAAGCACAGATCCGCAGGGCTGTTGTGCTGTGAACAGGCTGCCAAGGGAAGGTGCAGACCAGCAACAGCTTTCAGGGCTAGCACCTTCCTTGTGGGAGAAGGAGCCGGATGTTTGCCTTTCCCGAGAGGGGCTCTGCAGAGGAAAAGCAGCAGGAGCAGTATCGTCTCTGGGAAAGCACAGATCCGCAGGGCTGTTGTGCTGTGAATAGGCTGCCAAGGGAAGGTGCAGACCAGCAACAGCTTTCAGCGCTACCGCCTTCCTTGTGGGAGAAGGAGCCGGATTTTTGCCTTATTGGAGAGGGGCTCTGCAGAGGAAAAGCAGCAGGAGCTGTATCGCCTGTGGGAAAGCACAGATCCGCAGGGCTGTTGTGCTGTGAATAGGCTGCCAAGGGAAGGTGCAGACCAGCAACAGCTTTCAGGGCTACCGCCTTCCTTGTGGGAGAAGGAGCCGGACATTTGCCTTATCGGAGAGGGGCTCTGCAGAGGAAAAGCATCAGGAGCTGTATCGTCTGTGGGAAAGCACAGATCCACAGAGCTGTTGTGCTGTGAATAGGCTGCCAAGGGAAGGTGCAGACCAGCAACAGCTTTCAGGCTTAGCACCTTCCTTGTGGGAGAAGGAGCTGAATTTTTGCCTTGTCCGAGAGGGGCTCTGCAGAGGAAAAGCAGCAGGAGCAGTATCGTCTGTGGGAAAGCACAGATCCGCAGGGCTGTTGTGCTGTGAATAGGCTGCCAAGGGAAGGTGCAGACCAGCAACAGCTTTCAGGCTTAGCACCTTCCTTGTGGGAGAAGGAGCCGGATTTTTGCCTTATCGGAGAGGGGCTCTGCAGAGGAAAAGCATCAGGAGCTGTATCGTCTGTGGGAAAGCACAGATCCGCAGGGCTGTTGTGCTGTGAATAAGCTGCCAAGGAAAGGTGCAGACCAGCAACAGCTTTCAGGCTTAGCACCTTCCTTGTGGGAGAAGGAGCCCGATTTTTGCCTTATCGGAGAGGGGCTCTGCAGAGGAAAAGCAGCAGGAGCTGTATCGTCTGTGGGAAAGCACAGATCCGCAGGGCTGTTGTGCTGTGAATAGGCTGCCAAGGGAAGGTGCAGACCAGCAACAGTTTTCAGGGCTACCGCCTTCCTTGTGGGAGATGGAGCTGAATTTCTGCCTTATCCGAGAGGGGCTCTGCAGAGGAAAAGCATCAGGAGCTGTATCGTCTGTTGGAAAGCACAGATCCGCAGAGCTGTTGTGCTGTGAATAGGCTGCCAAGGGAAGGTGCAGACCAGCAACAGCTTTCAGGCTTAGCACCTTCCTTGTGGGAGAAGGAGCCGGACGTTTGCCTTTTCGGAGAGGAACTCTGCAGAGGAGAAGCAGCAGGAGCTGTATCGTCTGTGGGAAAGCACAGATCCGCAGGGCTGTTGTGCTGTGAATAGGCTGCCAAGGGAAGGTGCAGACCAGCAACAGCTTTCAGGGCTAGCACCTTCCTTGTGGGAGAAGGAGCCGGACGTTTGCCTTTTCGGAGAGGAACTCTGCAGAGGAGAAGCAGCAGGAGATGTATCGTCTGTGGGAAAGCACAGATCCGCAGGGCTGTTGTGCTGTGAATAGGCTGCCAAGGGAAGGTGCAGACCAGCAACAGCTTTCAGGGCTACCGCCTTCCTTGTGTGAGAAGGAGCTGAATTTTTGCTTTATCGGAGTGGGGCTCTGCAGAGGAAAAGGAGCAGGAGCTGTATCGCCTGTGGGAAAGCACAGATCCGCAGGGCTGTTGTGCTGTGAATAGGCTGCCAAGGGAAGGTGCAGACCAGCAACAGCTTTCAGGCTTAGCACCTTCCTTGTGGGAGAAGGAGCCGGACGTTTGCCTTTTCGGAGAGGAACTCTGCAGAGGAGAAGCAGCAGGAGATGTATTGTCTGTGGGAAAGCACAGATCCGCAGGGCTGTTGTGCTGTGAATAGGCTGCCAAGGGAAGGTGCAGACCAGCAACAGCTTTCAGGCTTAGCACCTTCCTTGTGGGAGAAGGAGCCGGATTTTTGCCTTATCGGAGAGGGGCTCTGCAGAGGAAAAGCATCAGGAGCTGTATCGTCTGTGGGAAAGCACAGATCCGCAGGGCTGTTGTGCTGTGAATAGGCTGCCAAGGGAAGGTGCAGACCAGCAACAGCTTTCAGGGCTACCGCCTTCCTTGTGGGAGAAGGAGCCGGACGTTTGCCTTTTCGGAGAGGAACTCTGCAGAGGAGAAGCAGCAGGAGCTGTATCGTCTGTGGGAAAGCACAGATCCGCAGGGCTGTTGTGCTGTGAATAGGCTGCCAAGGGAAGGTGCAGACCAGCAACAGCTTTCAGGCTTAGCACCTTCCTTGTGGGAGAAGGAGCCGGATTTTTGCCTTATCGGAGAGGGGCTCTGCCGAGGAAAAGCAGCAGGAGCTGTATCGCCTGTGGGAAAGCACAGATCCGCAGGGCTGTTGTGCTGTGAATAGGCTGCCAAGGGAAGGTGCAGACCAGCAACAGCTTTCAGGGCTAGCACCTTCCTTGTGGGAGAAGGAGCCAGACGTTTGCCTTATCGGAGAGGGGCTCTGCAGAGGAAAAGCATCAGGAGCTGTATCGTCTGTGGGAAAGCACAGATCCGCAGGGCTGTTGTGCTGTGAATAGGCTGCCAAGGGAAGGTGCAGACCAGCAACAGCTTTCAGGCTTAGCACCTTCCTTGTGGGAGAAGGAGCTGAATTTTTGCCTTATCCGAGAGGGGCTCTGCAGAGGAAAAGCAGCAGGAGCAGTATCGTCTGTGGGAAAGCACAGATCCGCAGGGCTGTTGTGCTGTGAATAGGCTGCCAAGGGAAGGTGCAGACCAGCAACAGCTTTCAGGGCTAGCACCTTCCTTGTGGGAGAAGGAGCCGGATGTTTGCCTTTTCCGAAAGGGGCTCTGCAGAGGAAAAGCAGCAGGAGCTGTATCGCCTGTGGGAAAGCACAGATCCGCAGGGCTGTTGTGCTGTGAATAGGCTGCCAAGGGAAGGTGCAGACCAGCAACAGCTTTCAGGCTTAGCACCTTCCTTGTGGGAGAAGGAGCCGGATGTTTGCCTTATCCGAGAGGGGCTCTGCAGAGGAAAAGCATCATGAGCTGTATCGTCTCTGGGAAAGCACAGATCCGCAGGGCTGTTGTGCTGTGAACAGGCTGCCAAGGGAAGGTGCAGACCAGCAACAGCTTTCAGGGCTAGCACCTTCCTTGTGGGAGAAGGAGCCGGATGTTTGCCTTTCCCGAAAGGGGCTCTGCAGAGGAAAAGCAGCAGGAGCAGTATCGTCTCTGGGAAAGCACAGATCCGCAGGGCTGTTGTGCTGTGAATAGGCTGCCAAGGGAAGGTGCAGACCAGCAACAGCTTTCAGCGCTACCGCCTTCCTTGTGGGAGAAGGAGCCGGATTTTTGCCTTATCGGAGAGGGGCTCTGCAGAGGAAAAGCAGCAGGAGCTGTATCGCCTGTGGGAAAGCACAGATCCGCAGGGCTGTTGTGCTGTGAATAGGCTGCCAAGGGAAGGTGCAGACCAGCAACAGCTTTCAGGGCTACCGCCTTCCTTGTGGGAGAAGGAGCCGGACGTTTGCCTTTTCGGAGAGGAACTCTGCAGAGGAATAGACTCATGAGCTGTATCGCCTGTGGGAAAGCACAGATCCGCAGGGCTGTTGTGCTGTGAATAGGCTGCCAAGGGAAGGTGCAGACCAGCAACAGCTTTCAGACTTAGCACCTTCCTTGTGGGAGAAGGAGCCGGACGTTTGCCTTTTCCGAAAGGGGCTCTGCAGAGGAAAAGCAGCAGGAGCTGTATCGCCTGTGGGAAAGCACAGATCCGCAGGGCTGTTGTGCTGTGAACAGGCTGCCAAGGGAAGGTGCAGACCAGCAACAGCTTTCAGGGCTACCGCCTTCCTTGTGGGAGAAGGAGCCGGACGTTTGCCTTATCGGAGAGGGGCTCTGCAGAGGAAAAGCATCATGAGCTGTATCGTGTCTGGGAAAGCACAGATCCGCAGGGCTGTTGTGCTGTGAACAGGCTGCCAAGGGAAGGTGCAGACCAGCAACAGCTTTCAGGGCTAGCACCTTCCTTGTGGGAGAAGGAGCCGGATGTTTGCCTTTCCCGAGAGGGGCTCTGCAGAGGAAAAGCAGCAGGAGCAGTATCGTCTCTGGGAAAGCACAGATCCGCAGGGCTGTTGTGCTGTGAATAGGCTGCCAAGGGAAGGTGCAGACCAGCAACAGCTTTCAGCGCTACCGCCTTCCTTGTGGGAGAAGGAGCCGGATTTTTGCCTTATTGGAGAGGGGCTCTGCAGAGGAAAAGCAGCAGGAGCTGTATCGCCTGTGGGAAAGCACAGATCCGCAGGGCTGTTGTGCTGTGAATAGGCTGCCAAGGGAAGGTGCAGACCAGCAACAGCTTTCAGGGCTACCGCCTTCCTTGTGGGAGAAGGAGCCGGACATTTGCCTTATCGGAGAGGGGCTCTGCAGAGGAAAAGCATCAGGAGCTGTATCGTCTGTGGGAAAGCACAGATCCACAGAGCTGTTGTGCTGTGAATAGGCTGCCAAGGGAAGGTGCAGACCAGCAACAGCTTTCAGGCTTAGCACCTTCCTTGTGGGAGAAGGAGCTGAATTTTTGCCTTGTCCGAGAGGGGCTCTGCAGAGGAAAAGCAGCAGGAGCAGTATCGTCTGTGGGAAAGCACAGATCCGCAGGGCTGTTGTGCTGTGAATAGGCTGCCAAGGGAAGGTGCAGACCAGCAACAGCTTTCAGGCTTAGCACCTTCCTTGTGGGAGAAGGAGCCGGATTTTTGCCTTATCGGAGAGGGGCTCTGCAGAGGAAAAGCATCAGGAGCTGTATCGTCTGTGGGAAAGCACAGATCCGCAGGGCTGTTGTGCTGTGAATAAGCTGCCAAGGAAAGGTGCAGACCAGCAACAGCTTTCAGGCTTAGCACCTTCCTTGTGGGAGAAGGAGCCCGATTTTTGCCTTATCGGAGAGGGGCTCTGCAGAGGAAAAGCAGCAGGAGCTGTATCGTCTGTGGGAAAGCACAGATCCGCAGGGCTGTTGTGCTGTGAATAGGCTGCCAAGGGAAGGTGCAGACCAGCAACAGTTTTCAGGGCTACCGCCTTCCTTGTGGGAGATGGAGCTGAATTTCTGCCTTATCCGAGAGGGGCTCTGCAGAGGAAAAGCATCAGGAGCTGTATCGTCTGTTGGAAAGCACAGATCCGCAGAGCTGTTGTGCTGTGAATAGGCTGCCAAGGGAAGGTGCAGACCAGCAACAGCTTTCAGGCTTAGCACCTTCCTTGTGGGAGAAGGAGCCGGACGTTTGCCTTTTCGGAGAGGAACTCTGCAGAGGAGAAGCAGCAGGAGCTGTATCGTCTGTGGGAAAGCACAGATCCGCAGGGCTGTTGTGCTGTGAATAGGCTGCCAAGGGAAGGTGCAGACCAGCAACAGCTTTCAGGGCTAGCACCTTCCTTGTGGGAGAAGGAGCCGGACGTTTGCCTTTTCGGAGAGGAACTCTGCAGAGGAGAAGCAGCAGGAGATGTATCGTCTGTGGGAAAGCACAGATCCGCAGGGCTGTTGTGCTGTGAATAGGCTGCCAAGGGAAGGTGCAGACCAGCAACAGCTTTCAGGGCTACCGCCTTCCTTGTGTGAGAAGGAGCTGAATTTTTGCTTTATCGGAGTGGGGCTCTGCAGAGGAAAAGGAGCAGGAGCTGTATCGCCTGTGGGAAAGCACAGATCCGCAGGGCTGTTGTGCTGTGAATAGGCTGCCAAGGGAAGGTGCAGACCAGCAACAGCTTTCAGGCTTAGCACCTTCCTTGTGGGAGAAGGAGCCGGACGTTTGCCTTTTCGGAGAGGAACTCTGCAGAGGAATAGACTCATGAGCTGTATCGTCTGTGGGAAAGCACAGATCTGCAGGGCTGTTGTGCTGTGAATAGCTTGCCAAGCGAAGGTGCAGAGCACCAAGAGCTTTCAGGCTTAGCACCTTCCTTGTGGGAGAAGGAGCCGGATGTTTGCCTTATCCGAGAGGGGCTCTGCAGAGGAAAAGCATCATGAGCTGTATCGTGTTTGGGAAAGCACAGATCCGCAGGGCTGTTGTGCTGTGAACAGGCTGCCAAGGGAAGGTGCAGGCCAGCAACAGCTTTCAGGGCTAGCACCTTCCTTGTGGGAGAAGGAGCCGGATGTTTGCCTTTCCCGAAAGGGGCTCTGCAGAGGAAAAGCATCATGAGCTTTATCGTCTCTGGGAAAGCACAGATCCGCAGGGCTGTTGTGCTGTGAATAGGCTGCCAAGGGAAGGTGCAGACCAGCAACAGCTTTCAGGCTTAGCACCTTCCTTGTGGGAGAAGGAGCTGAATTTTTGCCTTATCCGAGAGGGGCTCTGCAGAGGAAAAGCAGCAGGAGCAGTATCGTCTGTGGGAAAGCACAGATCCGCAGGGCTGTTGTGCTGTGAATAGGCTGCCAAGGGAAGGTGCAGACCAGCAACAGCTTTCAGGGCTAGAACCTTCCTTGTCGGAGAAGGAGCCGGATGTTTGCCTTTTCCGAAAGGGGCTCTGCAGAGGAAAAGCAGCAGGAGCTGTATCGCCTGTGGGAAAGCACAGATCCGCAGGGCTGTTGTGCTGTGAACAGGCTGCCAAGGGAAGGTGCAGACCAGCAACAGCTTTCAGGGCTACCGCCTTTCTTGTCGGAGAAGGAGCAGGACGTTTGCCTTATCGGAGAGGGGCTCTGCAGAGGAAAAGCATCATGAGCTGTATCGTCCCTGGGAAAGCACAGATCCGCAGGGCTGTTGTGCTGTGAATAGGCTGCCAAGGGAAGGTGCAGACCAGCAACAGCTTTCAGGCTTAGCACCTTCCTTGTGGGAGAAGGAGCCGGATTTTTGCCTTATCGGAGAGGGGCTCTGCAGAGGAAAAGCAGCAGGAGCAGTATCGTCTGTGGGAAAGCACAGATCCGCAGGGCTGTTGTGCTGTGAATAAGCTGCCAAGGAAAGGTGCAGACCAGCAACAGCTTTCAGGCTTAGCACCTTCCTTGTGGCTGAAGGAGCCCGATTTTTGCCTTATCGGAGAGGGGCTCTGCAGAGGAAAAGCAGCAGGAGCTGTATCGCCTGTGGGAAAGCACAGATCCGCAGGGCTGTTGTGCTGTGAATAGGCTGCCAAGGGAAGGTGCAGACCAGCAACAGCTTTCAGGGCTAGCACCTTCCTTGTGGGAGAAGGAGCCGGACGTTTGCGTTTTCGGAGAGGAACTCTGCAGAGGAGAAGCAGCAGGAGATGTATCGTCTGTGGGAAAGCACAGATCCGCAGGGCTGTTGTGCTGTGAATAGGCTGCCAAGGGAAGGTGCAGACCAGCAACAGCTTTCAGGCTTAGCACCTTCCTTGTGGGAGAAGGAGCCGCATTTTTGCCTTATCGGAGAGGGGCTCTGCAGAGGAAAAGCAGCAGGAGATGTATCGTCTGTGGGAAAGCACAGATCCGCAGGGCTGTTGTGCTGTGAATAGGCTGCCAAGGGAAGGTGCAGACCAGCAACAGCTTTCAGGGCTACCGCCTTCCTTGTGGGAGAAGGAGCCGGACGTTTGCCTTTTCGGAGAGGAACTCTGCAGAGGAGAAGCAGCAGGAGCTGTATCGTCTGTGGGAAAGCACAGATCCGCAGGGCTGTTGTGCTGTGAATAGGCTGCCAAGGGAAGGTGCAGACCAGCAACAGCTTTCAGGCTTAGCACCTTCCTTGTGGGAGAAGGAGCCGGATTTTTGCCTTATCGGAGAGGGGCTCTGCCGAGGAAAAGCAGCAGGAGCTGTATCGCCTGTGGGAAAGCACAGATCCGCAGGGCTGTTGTGCTGTGAATAGGCTGCCAAGGGAAGGTGCAGACCAGCAACAGCTTTCAGGGCTACCGCCTTCCTTGTGGGAGAAGGAGCCAGACGTTTGCCTTATCGGAGAGGGGCTCTGCAGAGGAAAAGCATCAGGAGCTGTATCGTCTGTGGGAAAGCACAGATCCGCAGGGCTGTTGTGCTGTGAATAGGCTGCCAAGGGAAGGTGCAGACCAGCAACAGCTTTCAGGCTTAGCACCTTCCTTGTGGGAGAAGGAGCTGAATTTTTGCCTTATCCGAGAGGGGCTCTGCAGAGGAAAAGCAGCAGGAGCAGTATCGTCTGTGGGAAAGCACAGATCCGCAGGGCTGTTGTGCTGTGAATAGGCTGCCAAGGGAAGGTGCAGACCAGCAACAGCTTTCAGGGCTAGCACCTTCCTTGTGGGAGAAGGAGCCGGATGTTTGCCTTTTCCGAAAGGGGCTCTGCAGAGGAAAAGCAGCAGGAGCTGTATCGCCTGTGGGAAAGCACAGATCCGCAGGGCTGTTGTGCTGTGAACAGGCTGCCAAGGGAAGGTGCAGACCAGCAACAGCTTTCAGGGCTACCGCCTTCCTTGTGGGAGAAGGAGCCGGACGTTTGCCTTATCGGAGAGGGGCTCTGCAGAGGAAAAGCAGCAGGAGCAGTATCGTCTGTGGGAAAGCACAGATCCGCAGGGCTGTTGTGCTGTGAATAGGCTGCCAAGGGAAGGTGCAGACCAGCAACAGCTTTCAGGCTTAGCACCTTCCTTGTGGGAGAAGGAGCCGGATTTTTGCCTTATCGGAGAGGGGCTCTGCAGAGGAAAAGCATCAGGAGCTGTATCGTCTGTGGGAAAGCACAGATCCGCAGGGCTGTTGTGCTGTGAATAAGCTGCCAAGGAAAGGTGCAGACCAGCAACAGCTTTCAGGCTTAGCACCTTCCTTGTGGCAGAAGGAGCCCGATTTTTGCCTTATCGGAGAGGGGCTCTGCAGAGGAAAAGCAGCAGGAGCTGTATCGTCTGTGGGAAAGCACAGATCCGCAGGGCTGTTGTGCTGTGAATAGGCTGCCAAGGGAAGGTGCAGACCAGCAACAGTTTTCAGGGCTACCGCCTTCCTTGTGGGAGATGGAGCTGAATTTCTGCCTTATCCGAGAGGGGCTCTGCAGAGGAAAAGCATCAGGAGCTGTATCGTCTGTTGGAAAGCACAGATCCGCAGAGCTGTTGTGCTGTGAATAGGCTGCCAAGGGAAGGTGCAGACCAGCAACAGCTTTCAGGCTTAGCACCTTCCTTGTGGGAGAAGGAGCCGGACGTTTGCCTTTTCGGAGAGGAACTCTGCAGAGGAGAAGCAGCAGGAGCTGTATCGTCTGTGGGAAAGCACAGATCCGCAGGGCTGTTGTGCTGTGAATAGGCTGCCAAGGGAAGGTGCAGACCAGCAACAGCTTTCAGGGCTAGCACCTTCCTTGTGGGAGAAGGAGCCGGACGTTTGCCTTTTCGGAGAGGAACTCTGCAGAGGAGAAGCAGCAGGAGATGTATCGTCTGTGGGAAAGCACAGATCCGCAGGGCTGTTGTGCTGTGAATAGGCTGCCAAGGGAAGGTGCAGACCAGCAACAGCTTTCAGGGCTACCGCCTTCCTTGTGTGAGAAGGAGCTGAATTTTTGCTTTATCGGAGTGGGGCTCTGCAGAGGAAAAGGAGCAGGAGCTGTATCGCCTGTGGGAAAGCACAGATCCGCAGGGCTGTTGTGCTGTGAATAGGCTGCCAAGGGAAGGTGCAGACCAGCAACAGCTTTCAGGCTTAGCACCTTCCTTGTGGGAGAAGGAGCCGGACGTTTGCCTTTTCGGAGAGGAACTCTGCAGAGGAATAGACTCATGAGCTGTATCGTCTGTGGGAAAGCACAGATCTGCAGGGCTGTTGTGCTGTGAATAGCTTGCCAAGCGAAGGTGCAGAGCACCAAGAGCTTTCAGGCTTAGCACCTTCCTTGTGGGAGAAGGAGCCGGATGTTTGCCTTATCCGAGAGGGGCTCTGCAGAGGAAAAGCATCATGAGCTGTATCGTGTTTGGGAAAGCACAGATCCGCAGGGCTGTTGTGCTGTGAACAGGCTGCCAAGGGAAGGTGCAGGCCAGCAACAGCTTTCAGGGCTAGCACCTTCCTTGTGGGAGAAGGAGCCGGATGTTTGCCTTTCCCGAAAGGGGCTCTGCAGAGGAAAAGCATCATGAGCTTTATCGTCTCTGGGAAAGCACAGATCCGCAGGGCTGTTGTGCTGTGAATAGGCTGCCAAGGGAAGGTGCAGACCAGCAACAGCTTTCAGGCTTAGCACCTTCCTTGTGGGAGAAGGAGCTGAATTTTTGCCTTATCCGAGAGGGGCTCTGCAGAGGAAAAGCAGCAGGAGCAGTATCGTCTGTGGGAAAGCACAGATCCGCAGGGCTGTTGTGCTGTGAATAGGCTGCCAAGGGAAGGTGCAGACCAGCAACAGCTTTCAGGGCTAGAACCTTCCTTGTCGGAGAAGGAGCCGGATGTTTGCCTTTTCCGAAAGGGGCTCTGCAGAGGAAAAGCAGCAGGAGCTGTATCGCCTGTGGGAAAGCACAGATCCGCAGGGCTGTTGTGCTGTGAACAGGCTGCCAAGGGAAGGTGCAGACCAGCAACAGCTTTCAGGGCTACCGCCTTTCTTGTCGGAGAAGGAGCAGGACGTTTGCCTTATCGGAGAGGGGCTCTGCAGAGGAAAAGCATCATGAGCTGTATCGTCTGTGGGAAAGCACAGATCCGCAGGGCTGTTGTGCTGTGAATAGGCTGCCAAGGGAAGGTGCAGACCAGCAACAGCTTTCAGGCTTAGCACCTTCCTTGTGGGAGAAGGAGCCGGATTTTTGCCTTATCGGAGAGGGGCTCTGCAGAGGAAAAGCAGCAGGAGCAGTATCGTCTGTGGGAAAGCACAGATCCGCAGGGCTGTTGTGCTGTGAATAAGCTGCCAAGGAAAGGTGCAGACCAGCAACAGCTTTCAGGCTTAGCACCTTCCTTGTGGCTGAAGGAGCCCGATTTTTGCCTTATCGGAGAGGGGCTCTGCAGAGGAAAAGCAGCAGGAGCTGTATCGCCTGTGGGAAAGCACAGATCCGCAGGGCTGTTGTGCTGTGAATAGGCTGCCAAGGGAAGGTGCAGACCAGCAACAGCTTTCAGGGCTAGCACCTTCCTTGTGGGAGAAGGAGCCGGACGTTTGCGTTTTCGGAGAGGAACTCTGCAGAGGAGAAGCAGCAGGAGATGTATTGTCTGTGGGAAAGCACAGATCCGCAGGGCTGTTGTGCTGTGAATAGGCTGCCAAGGGAAGGTGCAGACCAGCAACAGCTTTCAGGCTTAGCACCTTCCTTGTGGGAGAAGGAGCCGGATTTTTGCCTTATCGGAGAGGGGCTCTGCAGAGGAAAAGCAGCAGGAGATGTATCGTCTGTGGGAAAGCACAGATCCGCAGGGCTGTTGTGCTGTGAATAGGCTGCCAAGGGAAGGTGCAGACCAGCAACAGCTTTCAGGGCTACCGCCTTCCTTGTGGGAGAAGGAGCCGGACGTTTGCCTTTTCGGAGAGGAACTCTGCAGAGGAGAAGCAGCAGGAGCTGTATCGTCTGTGGGAAAGCACAGATCCGCAGGGCTGTTGTGCTGTGAATAGGCTGCCAAGGGAAGGTGCAGACCAGCAACAGCTTTCAGGCTTAGCACCTTCCTTGTGGGAGAAGGAGCCGGATTTTTGCCTTATCGGAGAGGGGCTCTGCCGAGGAAAAGCAGCAGGAGCTGTATCGCCTGTGGGAAAGCACAGATCCGCAGGGCTGTTGTGCTGTGAATAGGCTGCCAAGGGAAGGTGCAGACCAGCAACAGCTTTCAGGGCTAGCACCTTCCTTGTGGGAGAAGGAGCCGGATGTTTGCCTTTTCCGAAAGGGGCTCTGCAGAGGAAAAGCAGCAGGAGCTGTATCGCCTGTGGGAAAGCACAGATCCGCAGGGCTGTTGTGCTGTGAACAGGCTGCCAAGGGAAGGTGCAGACCAGCAACAGCTTTCAGGGCTAGCACCTTCCTTGTGGGAGAAGGAGCCCGATTTTTGCCTTTTCGGAGAGGAACTCTGCAGAGGAGAAGCAGCAGGAGATGTATCGTCTGTGGGAAAGCACAGATCCGCAGGGCTGTTGTGCTGTGAATAGGCTGCCAAGGGAAGGTGCAGACCAGCAACAGCTTTCAGGGCTACCGCCTTCCTTGTGGGAGATGGAGCTGAATTTCTGCCTTATTGGAGAGGAACTCTGCAGAGGAAAAGCATCATGAGCTGTATCGTCCCTGGGAAAGCACAGATCCGCAGGGCTGTTGTGCTGTGAATAGGCTGCCAAGGGAAGGTGCAGACCAGCAACAGCTTTCAGGCTTAGTACCTTCCTTGTGGGAGAAGGAGCCGGACGTTTGCCTATTCCGAAAGGGGCTCTGCAGAGGAATAGACTCATGAGCTGTATCGTCTGTGGGAAAGCACAGATCCGCAGGGCTGTTGTGCTGTGAATAGGCTGCCAAGGGAAGGTGCAGACCAGCAACAGCTTTCAGGGCTACCGCCTTCCTTGTGTGAGAAGGAGCTGAATTTTTGCTTTATCGGAGTGGGGCTCTGCAGAGGAAAAGGAGCAGGAGCTGTATCGCCTGTGGGAAAGCACAGATCCGCAGGGCTGTTGTGCTGTGAATAGGCTGCCAAGGGAAGGTGCAGACCAGCAACAGCTTTCAGGCTTAGCACCTTCCTTGTGGGAGAAGGAGCCGGACGTTTGCCTTTTCGGAGAGGAACTCTGCAGAGGAATAGACTCATGAGCTGTATCGTCTGTGGGAAAGCACAGATCTGCAGGGCTGTTGTGCTGTGAATAGCTTGCCAAGCGAAGGTGCAGAGCACCAAGAGCTTTCAGGCTTAGCACCTTCCTTGTGGGAGAAGGAGCCGGATGTTTGCCTTATCCGAGAGGGGCTCTGCAGAGGAAAAGCATCATGAGCTGTATCGTCTCTGGGAAAGCACAGATCCGCAGGGCTGTTGTGCTGTGAACAGGCTGCCAAGGGAAGGTGCAGGCCAGCAACAGCTTTCAGGGCTAGCACCTTCCTTGTGGGAGAAGGAGCCGGATGTTTGCCTTTCCCGAAAGGGGCTCTGCAGAGGAAAAGCATCATGAGCTTTATCGTCTCTGGGAAAGCACAGATCCGCAGGGCTGTTGTGCTGTGAATAGGCTGCCAAGGGAAGGTGCAGACCAGCAACAGCTTTCAGGCTTAGCACCTTCCTTGTGGGAGAAGGAGCTGAATTTTTGCCTTATCCGAGAGGGGCTCTGCAGAGGAAAAGCAGCAGGAGCAGTATCGTCTGTGGGAAAGCACAGATCCGCAGGGCTGTTGTGCTGTGAATAGGCTGCCAAGGGAAGGTGCAGACCAGCAACAGCTTTCAGGGCTAGAACCTTCCTTGTCGGAGAAGGAGCCGGATGTTTGCCTTTTCCGAAAGGGGCTCTGCAGAGGAAAAGCAGCAGGAGCTGTATCGCCTGTGGGAAAGCACAGATCCGCAGGGCTGTTGTGCTGTGAACAGGCTGCCAAGGGAAGGTGCAGACCAGCAACAGCTTTCAGGGCTACCGCCTTTCTTGTCGGAGAAGTAGCAGGACGTTTGCCTTATCGGAGAGGGGCTCTGCAGAGGAAAAGCATCATGAGCTGTATCGTCTGTGGGAAAGCACAGATCCGCAGGGCTGTTGTGCTGTGAATAGGCTGCCAAGGGAAGGTGCAGACCAGCAACAGCTTTCAGGCTTAGCACCTTCCTTGTGGGAGAAGGAGCCGGATTTTTGCCTTATCGGAGAGGGGCTCTGCAGAGGAAAAGCAGCAGGAGCTGTATCGTCTGTGGGAAAGCACAGATCCGCAGGGCTGTTGTGCTGTGAATAAGCTGCCAAGGAAAGGTGCAGACCAGCAACAGCTTTCAGGCTTAGCACCTTCCTTGTGGCTGAAGGAGCCCGATTTTTGCCTTATCGGAGAGGGGCTCTGCAGAGGAAAAGCAGCAGGAGCTGTATCGCCTGTGGGAAAGCACAGATCCGCAGGGCTGTTGTGCTGTGAATAGGCTGCCAAGGGAAGGTGCAGACCAGCAACAGCTTTCAGGGCTAGCACCTTCCTTGTGGGAGAAGGAGCCGGACGTTTGCGTTTTCGGAGAGGAACTCTGCAGAGGAGAAGCAGCAGGAGATGTATTGTCTGTGGGAAAGCACAGATCCGCAGGGCTGTTGTGCTGTGAATAGGCTGCCAAGGGAAGGTGCAGACCAGCAACAGCTTTCAGGCTTAGCACCTTCCTTGTGGGAGAAGGAGCCGGATTTTTGCCTTATCGGAGAGGGGCTCTGCAGAGGAAAAGCAGCAGGAGATGTATCGTCTGTGGGAAAGCACAGATCCGCAGGGCTGTTGTGCTGTGAATAGGCTGCCAAGGGAAGGTGCAGACCAGCAACAGCTCTCAGGGCTACCGCCTTCCTTGTGGGAGAAGGAGCCGGACGTTTGCCTTTTCGGAGAGGAACTCTGCAGAGGAGAAGCAGCAGGAGCTGTATCGTCTGTGGGAAAGCACAGATCCGCAGGGCTGTTGTGCTGTGAATAGGCTGCCAAGGGAAGGTGCAGACCAGCAACAGCTTTCAGGCTTAGCACCTTCCTTGTGGGAGAAGGAGCCGGATTTTTGCCTTATCGGAGAGGGGCTCTGCCGAGGAAAAGCAGCAGGAGCTGTATCGCCTGTGGGAAAGCACAGATCCGCAGGGCTGTTGTGCTGTGAATAGGCTGCCAAGGGAAGGTGCAGACCAGCAACAGCTTTCAGGGCTAGCACCTTCCTTGTGGGAGAAGGAGCCAGACGTTTGCCTTATCGGAGAGGGGCTCTGCAGAGGAAAAGCATCAGGAGCTGTATCGTCTGTGGGAAAGCACAGATCCGCAGGGCTGTTGTGCTGTGAATAGGCTGCCAAGGGAAGGTGCAGACCAGCAACAGCTTTCAGGCTTAGCACCTTCCTTGTGGGAGAAGGAGCTGAATTTTTGCCTTATCCGAGAGGGGCTCTGCAGAGGAAAAGCAGCAGGAGCAGTATCGTCTGTGGGAAAGCACAGATCCGCAGGGCTGTTGTGCTGTGAATAGGCTGCCAAGGGAAGGTGCAGACCAGCAACAGCTTTCAGGGCTAGCACCTTCCTTGTGGGAGAAGGAGCCGGATGTTTGCCTTTTCCGAAAGGGGCTCTGCAGAGGAAAAGCAGCAGGAGCTGTATCGCCTGTGGGAAAGCACAGATCCGCAGGGCTGTTGTGCTGTGAACAGGCTGCCAAGGGAAGGTGCAGACCAGCAACAGCTTTCAGGGCTACCGCCTTCCTTGTGGGAGAAGGAGCCGGACGTTTGCCTTATCGGAGAGGGGCTCTGCAGAGGAAAAGCATCATGAGCTGTATCGTCTCTGGGAAAGCACAGATCCGCAGGGCTGTTGTGCTGTGAATAGGCTGCCAAGGGAAGGTGCAGACCAGCAACAGCTTTCAGGCTTAGCACCTTCCTTGTGGGAGAAGGAGCCGGATGTTTGCCTTATCCGAGAGGGGCTCTGCAGAGGAAAAGAATCATGAGCTGTATCGTCTCTGGGAAAGCACAGATCCGCAGGGCTGTTGTGCTGTGAACAGGCTGCCAAGGGAAGGTGCAGACCAGCAACAGCTTTCAGGGCTAGCACCTTCCTTGTGGGAGAAGGAGCCGGATGTTTGCCTTTCCCGAAAGGGGCTCTGCAGAGGAAAAGCAGCAGGAGCAGTATCGTCTCTGGGAAAGCACAGATCCGCAGGGCTGTTGTGCTGTGAATAGGCTGCCAAGGGAAGGTGCAGACCAGCAACAGCTTTCAGCGCTACCGCCTTCCTTGTGGGAGAAGGAGCCGGATTTTTGCCTTATCGGAGAGGGGCTCTGCAGAGGAAAAGCAGCAGGAGCTGTATCGCCTGTGGGAAAGCACAGATCCGCAGGGCTGTTGTGCTGTGAATAGGCTGCCAAGGGAAGGTGCAGACCAGCAACAGCTTTCAGGGCTACCGCCTTCCTTGTGGGAGAAGGAGCCGGACGTTTGCCTTTTCGGAGAGGAACTCTGCAGAGGAATAGACTCATGAGCTGTATCGCCTGTGGGAAAGCACAGATCCGCAGGGCTGTTGTGCTGTGAATAGGCTGCCAAGGGAAGGTGCAGACCAGCAACAGCTTTCAGACTTAGCACCTTCCTTGTGGGAGAAGGAGCCGGATGTTTGCCTTTTCCGAAAGGGGCTCTGCAGAGGAAAAGCAGCAGGAGCTGTATCGCCTGTGGGAAAGCACAGATCCGCAGGGCTGTTGTGCTGTGAACAGGCTGCCAAGGGAAGGTGCAGACCAGCAACAGCTTTCAGGGCTACCGCCTTCCTTGTGGGAGAAGGAGCCGGACGTTTGCCTTATCGGAGAGGGGCTCTGCAGAGGAAAAGCATCATGAGCTGTATCGTCTGTGGGAAAGCACAGATCCGCAGGGCTGTTGTGCTGTGAATAAGCTGCCAAGGAAAGGTGCAGACCAGCAACAGCTTTCAGGCTTAGCACCTTCCTTGTGGCTGAAGGAGCCCGATTTTTGCCTTATCGGAGAGGGGCTCTGCAGAGGAAAAGCAGCAGGAGCTGTATCGCCTGTGGGAAAGCACAGATCCGCAGGGCTGTTGTGCTGTGAATAGGCTGCCAAGGGAAGGTGCAGACCAGCAACAGCTTTCAGGGCTAGCACCTTCCTTGTGGGAGAAGGAGCCGGACGTTTGCGTTTTCGGAGAGGAACTCTGCAGAGGAGAAGCAGCAGGAGATGTATTGTCTGTGGGAAAGCACAGATCCGCAGGGCTGTTGTGCTGTGAATAGGCTGCCAAGGGAAGGTGCAGACCAGCAACAGCTTTCAGGCTTAGCACCTTCCTTGTGGGAGAAGGAGCCGGATTTTTGCCTTATCGGAGAGGGGCTCTGCAGAGGAAAAGCATCAGGAGCTGTATCGTCTGTGGGAAAGCACAGATCCGCAGGGCTGTTGTGCTGTGAATAGGCTGCCAAGGGAAGGTGCAGACCAGCAACAGCTTTCAGGGCTACCGCCTTCCTTGTGGGAGAAGGAGCCGGACGTTTGCCTTTTCGGAGAGGAACTCTGCAGAGGAGAAGCAGCAGGAGCTGTATCGTCTGTGGGAAAGCACAGATCCGCAGGGCTGTTGTGCTGTGAATAGGCTGCCAAGGGAAGGTGCAGACCAGCAACAGCTTTCAGGCTTAGCACCTTCCTTGTGGGAGAAGGAGCCGGATTTTTGCCTTATCGGAGAGGGGCTCTGCCGAGGAAAAGCAGCAGGAGCTGTATCGCCTGTGGGAAAGCACAGATCCGCAGGGCTGTTGTGCTGTGAATAGGCTGCCAAGGGAAGGTGCAGACCAGCAACAGCTTTCAGGGCTAGCACCTTCCTTGTGGGAGAAGGAGCCAGACGTTTGCCTTATCGGAGAGGGGCTCTGCAGAGGAAAAGCATCAGGAGCTGTATCGTCTGTGGGAAAGCACAGATCCGCAGGGCTGTTGTGCTGTGAATAGGCTGCCAAGGGAAGGTGCAGACCAGCAACAGCTTTCAGGCTTAGCACCTTCCTTGTGGGAGAAGGAGCTGAATTTTTGCCTTATCCGAGAGGGGCTCTGCAGAGGAAAAGCAGCAGGAGCAGTATCGTCTGTGGGAAAGCACAGATCCGCAGGGCTGTTGTGCTGTGAATAGGCTGCCAAGGGAAGGTGCAGACCAGCAACAGCTTTCAGGGCTAGCACCTTCCTTGTGGGAGAAGGAGCCGGATGTTTGCCTTTTCCGAAAGGGGCTCTGCAGAGGAAAAGCAGCAGGAGCTGTATCGCCTGTGGGAAAGCACAGATCCGCAGGGCTGTTGTGCTGTGAATAGGCTGCCAAGGGAAGGTGCAGACCAGCAACAGCTTTCAGGCTTAGCACCTTCCTTGTGGGAGAAGGAGCCGGATGTTTGCCTTATCCGAGAGGGGCTCTGCAGAGGAAAAGCATCATGAGCTGTATCGTCTCTGGGAAAGCACAGATCCGCAGGGCTGTTGTGCTGTGAACAGGCTGCCAAGGGAAGGTGCAGACCAGCAACAGCTTTCAGGGCTAGCACCTTCCTTGTGGGAGAAGGAGCCGGATGTTTGCCTTTCCCGAAAGGGGCTCTGCAGAGGAAAAGCAGCAGGAGCAGTATCGTCTCTGGGAAAGCACAGATCCGCAGGGCTGTTGTGCTGTGAATAGGCTGCCAAGGGAAGGTGCAGACCAGCAACAGCTTTCAGCGCTACCGCCTTCCTTGTGGGAGAAGGAGCCGGATTTTTGCCTTATCGGAGAGGGGCTCTGCAGAGGAAAAGCAGCAGGAGCTGTATCGCCTGTGGGAAAGCACAGATCCGCAGGGCTGTTGTGCTGTGAATAGGCTGCCAAGGGAAGGTGCAGACCAGCAACAGCTTTCAGGGCTACCGCCTTCCTTGTGGGAGAAGGAGCCGGACGTTTGCCTTTTCGGAGAGGAACTCTGCAGAGGAATAGACTCATGAGCTGTATCGCCTGTGGGAAAGCACAGATCCGCAGGGCTGTTGTGCTGTGAATAGGCTGCCAAGGGAAGGTGCAGACCAGCAACAGCTTTCAGACTTAGCACCTTCCTTGTGGGAGAAGGAGCCGGACGTTTGCCTTTTCCGAAAGGGGCTCTGCAGAGGAAAAGCAGCAGGAGCTGTATCGCCTGTGGGAAAGCACAGATCCGCAGGGCTGTTGTGCTGTGAACAGGCTGCCAAGGGAAGGTGCAGACCAGCAACAGCTTTCAGGGCTACCGCCTTCCTTGTGGGAGAAGGAGCCGGACGTTTGCCTTATCGGAGAGGGGCTCTGCAGAGGAAAAGCATCATGAGCTGTATCGTGTCTGGGAAAGCACAGATCCGCAGGGCTGTTGTGCTGTGAACAGGCTGCCAAGGGAAGGTGCAGACCAGCAACAGCTTTCAGGGCTAGCACCTTCCTTGTGGGAGAAGGAGCCGGATGTTTGCCTTTCCCGAGAGGGGCTCTGCAGAGGAAAAGCAGCAGGAGCAGTATCGTCTCTGGGAAAGCACAGATCCGCAGGGCTGTTGTGCTGTGAATAGGCTGCCAAGGGAAGGTGCAGACCAGCAACAGCTTTCAGCGCTACCGCCTTCCTTGTGGGAGAAGGAGCCGGATTTTTGCCTTATTGGAGAGGGGCTCTGCAGAGGAAAAGCAGCAGGAGCTGTATCGCCTGTGGGAAAGCACAGATCCGCAGGGCTGTTGTGCTGTGAATAGGCTGCCAAGGGAAGGTGCAGACCAGCAACAGCTTTCAGGGCTACCGCCTTCCTTGTGGGAGAAGGAGCCGGACATTTGCCTTATCGGAGAGGGGCTCTGCAGAGGAAAAGCATCAGGAGCTGTATCGTCTGTGGGAAAGCACAGATCCACAGAGCTGTTGTGCTGTGAATAGGCTGCCAAGGGAAGGTGCAGACCAGCAACAGCTTTCAGGCTTAGCACCTTCCTTGTGGGAGAAGGAGCTGAATTTTTGCCTTGTCCGAGAGGGGCTCTGCAGAGGAAAAGCAGCAGGAGCAGTATCGTCTGTGGGAAAGCACAGATCCGCAGGGCTGTTGTGCTGTGAATAGGCTGCCAAGGGAAGGTGCAGACCAGCAACAGCTTTCAGGCTTAGCACCTTCCTTGTGGGAGAAGGAGCCGGATTTTTGCCTTATCGGAGAGGGGCTCTGCAGAGGAAAAGCATCAGGAGCTGTATCGTCTGTGGGAAAGCACAGATCCGCAGGGCTGTTGTGCTGTGAATAAGCTGCCAAGGAAAGGTGCAGACCAGCAACAGCTTTCAGGCTTAGCACCTTCCTTGTGGGAGAAGGAGCCGGATGTTTGCCTTATCCGAGAGGGGCTCTGCAGAGGAAAAGCAGCAGGAGCTGTATCGTCTGTGGGAAAGCACAGATCCGCAGGGCTGTTGTGCTGTGAATAGGCTGCCAAGGGAAGGTGCAGACCAGCAACAGTTTTCAGGGCTACCGCCTTCCTTGTGGGAGATGGAGCTGAATTTCTGCCTTATCCGAGAGGGGCTCTGCAGAGGAAAAGCATCAGGAGCTGTATCGTCTGTTGGAAAGCACAGATCCGCAGAGCTGTTGTGCTGTGAATAGGCTGCCAAGGGAAGGTGCAGACCAGCAACAGCTTTCAGGCTTAGCACCTTCCTTGTGGGAGAAGGAGCCGGACGTTTGCCTTTTCGGAGAGGAACTCTGCAGAGGAGAAGCAGCAGGAGCTGTATCGTCTGTGGGAAAGCACAGATCCGCAGGGCTGTTGTGCTGTGAATAGGCTGCCAAGGGAAGGTGCAGACCAGCAACAGCTTTCAGGGCTAGCACCTTCCTTGTGGGAGAAGGAGCCGGACGTTTGCCTTTTCGGAGAGGAACTCTGCAGAGGAGAAGCAGCAGGAGATGTATCGTCTGTGGGAAAGCACAGATCCGCAGGGCTGTTGTGCTGTGAATAGGCTGCCAAGGGAAGGTGCAGACCAGCAACAGCTTTCAGGGCTACCGCCTTCCTTGTGTGAGAAGGAGCTGAATTTTTGCTTTATCGGAGTGGGGCTCTGCAGAGGAAAAGGAGCAGGAGCTGTATCGCCTGTGGGAAAGCACAGATCCGCAGGGCTGTTGTGCTGTGAATAGGCTGCCAAGGGAAGGTGCAGACCAGCAACAGCTTTCAGGCTTAGCACCTTCCTTGTGGGAGAAGGAGCCGGACGTTTGCCTTTTCGGAGAGGAACTCTGCAGAGGAAAAGCATCATGAGCTGTATCGTCTGTGGGAAAGCACAGATCTGCAGGGCTGTTGTGCTGTGAATAGCTTGCCAAGCGAAGGTGCAGAGCACCAAGAGCTTTCAGGCTTAGCACCTTCCTTGTGGGAGAAGGAGCCGGATGTTTGCCTTATCCGAGAGGGGCTCTGCAGAGGAAAAGCATCATGAGCTGTATCGTGTTTGGGAAAGCACAGATCCGCAGGGCTGTTGTGCTGTGAACAGGCTGCCAAGGGAAGGTGCAGGCCAGCAACAGCTTTCAGGGCTAGCACCTTCCTTGTGGGAGAAGGAGCCGGATGTTTGCCTTTCCCGAAAGGGGCTCTGCAGAGGAAAAGCATCATGAGCTTTATCGTCTCTGGGAAAGCACAGATCCGCAGGGCTGTTGTGCTGTGAATAGGCTGCCAAGGGAAGGTGCAGACCAGCAACAGCTTTCAGGCTTAGCACCTTCCTTGTGGGAGAAGGAGCTGAATTTTTGCCTTATCCGAGAGGGGCTCTGCAGAGGAAAAGCAGCAGGAGCAGTATCGTCTGTGGGAAAGCACAGATCCGCAGGGCTGTTGTGCTGTGAATAGGCTGCCAAGGGAAGGTGCAGACCAGCAACAGCTTTCAGGGCTAGAACCTTCCTTGTCGGAGAAGGAGCCGGATGTTTGCCTTTTCCGAAAGGGGCTCTGCAGAGGAAAAGCAGCAGGAGCTGTATCGCCTGTGGGAAAGCACAGATCCGCAGGGCTGTTGTGCTGTGAACAGGCTGCCAAGGGAAGGTGCAGACCAGCAACAGCTTTCAGGGCTACCGCCTTTCTTGTCGGAGAAGGAGCAGGACGTTTGCCTTATCGGAGAGGGGCTCTGCAGAGGAAAAGCATCATGAGCTGTATCGTCCCTGGGAAAGCAAAGATCCGCAGGGCTGTTGTGCTGTGAATAGGCTGCCAAGGGAAGGTGCAGACCAGCAACAGCTTTCAGGCTTAGCACCTTCCTTGTGGGAGAAGGAGCCGGATTTTTGCCTTATCGGAGAGGGGCTCTGCAGAGGAAAAGCAGCAGGAGCAGTATCGTCTGTGGGAAAGCACAGATCCGCAGGGCTGTTGTGCTGTGAATAAGCTGCCAAGGAAAGGTGCAGACCAGCAACAGCTTTCAGGCTTAGCACCTTCCTTGTGGCTGAAGGAGCCCGATTTTTGCCTTATCGGAGAGGGGCTCTGCAGAGGAAAAGCAGCAGGAGCTGTATCGCCTGTGGGAAAGCACAGATCCGCAGGGCTGTTGTGCTGTGAATAGGCTGCCAAGGGAAGGTGCAGACCAGCAACAGCTTTCAGGGCTAGCACCTTCCTTGTGGGAGAAGGAGCCGGACGTTTGCCTTTTCGGAGAGGAACTCTGCAGAGGAGAAGCAGCAGGAGATGTATTGTCTGTGGGAAAGCACAGATCCGCAGGGCTGTTGTGCTGTGAATAGGCTGCCAAGGGAAGGTGCAGACCAGCAACAGCTTTCAGGCTTAGCACCTTCCTTGTGGGAGAAGGAGCCGGATTTTTGCCTTATCGGAGAGGGGCTCTGCAGAGGAAAAGCAGCAGGAGATGTATCGTCTGTGGGAAAGCACAGATCCGCAGGGCTGTTGTGCTGTGAATAGGCTGCCAAGGGAAGGTGCAGACCAGCAACAGCTTTCAGGGCTACCGCCTTCCTTGTGGGAGAAGGAGCCGGACGTTTGCCTTTTCGGAGAGGAACTCTGCAGAGGAGAAGCAGCAGGAGCTGTATCGTCTGTGGGAAAGCACAGATCCGCAGGGCTGTTGTGCTGTGAATAGGCTGCCAAGGGAAGGTGCAGACCAGCAACAGCTTTCAGGCTTAGCACCTTCCTTGTGGGAGAAGGAGCCGGATTTTTGCCTTATCGGAGAGGGGCTCTGCCGAGGAAAAGCAGCAGGAGCTGTATCGCCTGTGGGAAAGCACAGATCCGCAGGGCTGTTGTGCTGTGAATAGGCTGCCAAGGGAAGGTGCAGACCAGCAACAGCTTTCAGGGCTACCGCCTTCCTTGTGGGAGAAGGAGCCAGACGTTTGCCTTATCGGAGAGGGGCTCTGCAGAGGAAAAGCATCAGGAGCTGTATCGTCTGTGGGAAAGCACAGATCCGCAGGGCTGTTGTGCTGTGAATAGGCTGCCAAGGGAAGGTGCAGACCAGCAACAGCTTTCAGGCTTAGCACCTTCCTTGTGGGAGAAGGAGCTGAATTTTTGCCTTATCCGAGAGGGGCTCTGCAGAGGAAAAGCAGCAGGAGCAGTATCGTCTGTGGGAAAGCACAGATCCGCAGGGCTGTTGTGCTGTGAATAGGCTGCCAAGGGAAGGTGCAGACCAGCAACAGCTTTCAGGGCTAGCACCTTCCTTGTGGGAGAAGGAGCCGGATGTTTGCCTTTTCCGAAAGGGGCTCTGCAGAGGAAAAGCAGCAGGAGCTGTATCGCCTGTGGGAAAGCACAGATCCGCAGGGCTGTTGTGCTGTGAACAGGCTGCCAAGGGAAGGTGCAGACCAGCAACAGCTTTCAGGGCTACCGCCTTCCTTGTGGGAGAAGGAGCCGGACGTTTGCCTTATCGGAGAGGGGCTCTGCAGAGGAAAAGCAGCAGGAGCAGTATCGTCTGTGGGAAAGCACAGATCCGCAGGGCTGTTGTGCTGTGAATAGGCTGCCAAGGGAAGGTGCAGACCAGCAACAGCTTTCAGGCTTAGCACCTTCCTTGTGGGAGAAGGAGCCGGATTTTTGCCTTATCGGAGAGGGGCTCTGCAGAGGAAAAGCATCAGGAGCTGTATCGTCTGTGGGAAAGCACAGATCCGCAGGGCTGTTGTGCTGTGAATAAGCTGCCAAGGAAAGGTGCAGACCAGCAACAGCTTTCAGGCTTAGCACCTTCCTTGTGGCAGAAGGAGCCCGATTTTTGCCTTATCGGAGAGGGGCTCTGCAGAGGAAAAGCAGCAGGAGCTGTATCGTCTGTGGGAAAGCACAGATCCGCAGGGCTGTTGTGCTGTGAATAGGCTGCCAAGGGAAGGTGCAGACCAGCAACAGTTTTCAGGGCTACCGCCTTCCTTGTGGGAGATGGAGCTGAATTTCTGCCTTATCCGAGAGGGGCTCTGCAGAGGAAAAGCATCAGGAGCTGTATCGTCTGTTGGAAAGCACAGATCCGCAGAGCTGTTGTGCTGTGAATAGGCTGCCAAGGGAAGGTGCAGACCAGCAACAGCTTTCAGGCTTAGCACCTTCCTTGTGGGAGAAGGAGCCGGACGTTTGCCTTTTCGGAGAGGAACTCTGCAGAGGAGAAGCAGCAGGAGCTGTATCGTCTGTGGGAAAGCACAGATCCGCAGGGCTGTTGTGCTGTGAATAGGCTGCCAAGGGAAGGTGCAGACCAGCAACAGCTTTCAGGGCTAGCACCTTCCTTGTGGGAGAAGGAGCCGGACGTTTGCCTTTTCGGAGAGGAACTCTGCAGAGGAGAAGCAGCAGGAGATGTATCGTCTGTGGGAAAGCACAGATCCGCAGGGCTGTTGTGCTGTGAATAGGCTGCCAAGGGAAGGTGCAGACCAGCAACAGCTTTCAGGGCTACCGCCTTCCTTGTGTGAGAAGGAGCTGAATTTTTGCTTTATCGGAGTGGGGCTCTGCAGAGGAAAAGGAGCAGGAGCTGTATCGCCTGTGGGAAAGCACAGATCCGCAGGGCTGTTGTGCTGTGAATAGGCTGCCAAGGGAAGGTGCAGACCAGCAACAGCTTTCAGGCTTAGCACCTTCCTTGTGGGAGAAGGAGCCGGACGTTTGCCTTTTCGGAGAGGAACTCTGCAGAGGAATAGACTCATGAGCTGTATCGTCTGTGGGAAAGCACAGATCTGCAGGGCTGTTGTGCTGTGAATAGCTTGCCAAGCGAAGGTGCAGAGCACCAAGAGCTTTCAGGCTTAGCACCTTCCTTGTGGGAGAAGGAGCCGGATGTTTGCCTTATCCGAGAGGGGCTCTGCAGAGGAAAAGCATCATGAGCTGTATCGTGTTTGGGAAAGCACAGATCCGCAGGGCTGTTGTGCTGTGAACAGGCTGCCAAGGGAAGGTGCAGGCCAGCAACAGCTTTCAGGGCTAGCACCTTCCTTGTGGGAGAAGGAGCCGGATGTTTGCCTTTCCCGAAAGGGGCTCTGCAGAGGAAAAGCATCATGAGCTTTATCGTCTCTGGGAAAGCACAGATCCGCAGGGCTGTTGTGCTGTGAATAGGCTGCCAAGGGAAGGTGCAGACCAGCAACAGCTTTCAGGCTTAGCACCTTCCTTGTGGGAGAAGGAGCTGAATTTTTGCCTTATCCGAGAGGGGCTCTGCAGAGGAAAAGCAGCAGGAGCAGTATCGTCTGTGGGAAAGCACAGATCCGCAGGGCTGTTGTGCTGTGAATAGGCTGCCAAGGGAAGGTGCAGACCAGCAACAGCTTTCAGGGCTAGAACCTTCCTTGTCGGAGAAGGAGCCGGATGTTTGCCTTTTCCGAAAGGGGCTCTGCAGAGGAAAAGCAGCAGGAGCTGTATCGCCTGTGGGAAAGCACAGATCCGCAGGGCTGTTGTGCTGTGAACAGGCTGCCAAGGGAAGGTGCAGACCAGCAACAGCTTTCAGGGCTACCGCCTTTCTTGTCGGAGAAGGAGCAGGACGTTTGCCTTATCGGAGAGGGGCTCTGCAGAGGAAAAGCATCATGAGCTGTATCGTCTGTGGGAAAGCACAGATCCGCAGGGCTGTTGTGCTGTGAATAGGCTGCCAAGGGAAGGTGCAGACCAGCAACAGCTTTCAGGCTTAGCACCTTCCTTGTGGGAGAAGGAGCCGGATTTTTGCCTTATCGGAGAGGGGCTCTGCAGAGGAAAAGCATCAGGAGCTGTATCGTCTGTGGGAAAGCACAGATCCGCAGGGCTGTTGTGCTGTGAATAGGCTGCCAAGGGAAGGTGCAGACCAGCAACAGCTTTCAGGCTTAGCACCTTCCTTGTGGGAGAAGGAGCTGAATTTTTGCCTTATCCGAGAGGGGCTCTGCAGAGGAAAAGCAGCAGGAGCAGTATCGTCTGTGGGAAAGCACAGATCCGCAGGGCTGTTGTGCTGTGAATAGGCTGCCAAGGGAAGGTGCAGACCAGCAACAGCTTTCAGGGCTAGCACCTTCCTTGTGGGAGAAGGAGCCGGATGTTTGCCTTTTCCGAAAGGGGCTCTGCAGAGGAAAAGCAGCAGGAGCTGTATCGCCTGTGGGAAAGCACAGATCCGCAGGGCTGTTGTGCTGTGAATAGGCTGCCAAGGGAAGGTGCAGACCAGCAACAGCTTTCAGGCTTAGCACCTTCCTTGTGGGAGAAGGAGCCGGATGTTTGCCTTATCCGAGAGGGGCTCTGCAGAGGAAAAGCATCATGAGCTGTATCGTCTCTGGGAAAGCACAGATCCGCAGGGCTGTTGTGCTGTGAACAGGCTGCCAAGGGAAGGTGCAGACCAGCAACAGCTTTCAGGGCTAGCACCTTCCTTGTGGGAGAAGGAGCCGGATGTTTGCCTTTCCCGAAAGGGGCTCTGCAGAGGAAAAGCAGCAGGAGCAGTATCGTCTCTGGGAAAGCACAGATCCGCAGGGCTGTTGTGCTGTGAATAGGCTGCCAAGGGAAGGTGCAGACCAGCAACAGCTTTCAGCGCTACCGCCTTCCTTGTGGGAGAAGGAGCCGGATTTTTGCCTTATCGGAGAGGGGCTCTGCAGAGGAAAAGCAGCAGGAGCTGTATCGCCTGTGGGAAAGCACAGATCCGCAGGGCTGTTGTGCTGTGAATAGGCTGCCAAGGGAAGGTGCAGACCAGCAACAGCTTTCAGGGCTACCGCCTTCCTTGTGGGAGAAGGAGCCGGACGTTTGCCTTTTCGGAGAGGAACTCTGCAGAGGAATAGACTCATGAGCTGTATCGCCTGTGGGAAAGCACAGATCCGCAGGGCTGTTGTGCTGTGAATAGGCTGCCAAGGGAAGGTGCAGACCAGCAACAGCTTTCAGACTTAGCACCTTCCTTGTGGGAGAAGGAGCCGGACGTTTGCCTTTTCCGAAAGGGGCTCTGCAGAGGAAAAGCAGCAGGAGCTGTATCGCCTGTGGGAAAGCACAGATCCGCAGGGCTGTTGTGCTGTGAACAGGCTGCCAAGGGAAGGTGCAGACCAGCAACAGCTTTCAGGGCTACCGCCTTCCTTGTGGGAGAAGGAGCCGGACGTTTGCCTTATCGGAGAGGGGCTCTGCAGAGGAAAAGCATCATGAGCTGTATCGTGTCTGGGAAAGCACAGATCCGCAGGGCTGTTGTGCTGTGAACAGGCTGCCAAGGGAAGGTGCAGACCAGCAACAGCTTTCAGGGCTAGCACCTTCCTTGTGGGAGAAGGAGCCGGATGTTTGCCTTTCCCGAGAGGGGCTCTGCAGAGGAAAAGCAGCAGGAGCAGTATCGTCTCTGGGAAAGCACAGATCCGCAGGGCTGTTGTGCTGTGAATAGGCTGCCAAGGGAAGGTGCAGACCAGCAACAGCTTTCAGCGCTACCGCCTTCCTTGTGGGAGAAGGAGCCGGATTTTTGCCTTATTGGAGAGGGGCTCTGCAGAGGAAAAGCAGCAGGAGCTGTATCGCCTGTGGGAAAGCACAGATCCGCAGGGCTGTTGTGCTGTGAATAGGCTGCCAAGGGAAGGTGCAGACCAGCAACAGCTTTCAGGGCTACCGCCTTCCTTGTGGGAGAAGGAGCCGGACATTTGCCTTATCGGAGAGGGGCTCTGCAGAGGAAAAGCATCAGGAGCTGTATCGTCTGTGGGAAAGCACAGATCCACAGAGCTGTTGTGCTGTGAATAGGCTGCCAAGGGAAGGTGCAGACCAGCAACAGCTTTCAGGCTTAGCACCTTCCTTGTGGGAGAAGGAGCTGAATTTTTGCCTTGTCCGAGAGGGGCTCTGCAGAGGAAAAGCAGCAGGAGCAGTATCGTCTGTGGGAAAGCACAGATCCGCAGGGCTGTTGTGCTGTGAATAGGCTGCCAAGGGAAGGTGCAGACCAGCAACAGCTTTCAGGCTTAGCACCTTCCTTGTGGGAGAAGGAGCCGGATTTTTGCCTTATCGGAGAGGGGCTCTGCAGAGGAAAAGCATCAGGAGCTGTATCGTCTGTGGGAAAGCACAGATCCGCAGGGCTGTTGTGCTGTGAATAAGCTGCCAAGGAAAGGTGCAGACCAGCAACAGCTTTCAGGCTTAGCACCTTCCTTGTGGCAGAAGGAGCCCGATTTTTGCCTTATCGGAGAGGGGCTCTGCAGAGGAAAAGCAGCAGGAGCTGTATCGTCTGTGGGAAAGCACAGATCCGCAGGGCTGTTGTGCTGTGAATAGGCTGCCAAGGGAAGGTGCAGACCAGCAACAGTTTTCAGGGCTACCGCCTTCCTTGTGGGAGATGGAGCTGAATTTCTGCCTTATCCGAGAGGGGCTCTGCAGAGGAAAAGCATCAGGAGCTGTATCGTCTGTTGGAAAGCACAGATCCGCAGAGCTGTTGTGCTGTGAATAGGCTGCCAAGGGAAGGTGCAGACCAGCAACAGCTTTCAGGCTTAGCACCTTCCTTGTGGGAGAAGGAGCCGGACGTTTGCCTTTTCGGAGAGGAACTCTGCAGAGGAGAAGCAGCAGGAGCTGTATCGTCTGTGGGAAAGCACAGATCCGCAGGGCTGTTGTGCTGTGAATAGGCTGCCAAGGGAAGGTGCAGACCAGCAACAGCTTTCAGGGCTAGCACCTTCCTTGTGGGAGAAGGAGCCGGACGTTTGCCTTTTCGGAGAGGAACTCTGCAGAGGAGAAGCAGCAGGAGATGTATCGTCTGTGGGAAAGCACAGATCCGCAGGGCTGTTGTGCTGTGAATAGGCTGCCAAGGGAAGGTGCAGACCAGCAACAGCTTTCAGGGCTACCGCCTTCCTTGTGTGAGAAGGAGCTGAATTTTTGCTTTATCGGAGTGGGGCTCTGCAGAGGAAAAGGAGCAGGAGCTGTATCGCCTGTGGGAAAGCACAGATCCGCAGGGCTGTTGTGCTGTGAATAGGCTGCCAAGGGAAGGTGCAGACCAGCAACAGCTTTCAGGCTTAGCACCTTCCTTGTGGGAGAAGGAGCCGGACGTTTGCCTTTTCGGAGAGGAACTCTGCAGAGGAATAGACTCATGAGCTGTATCGTCTGTGGGAAAGCACAGATCTGCAGGGCTGTTGTGCTGTGAATAGCTTGCCAAGCGAAGGTGCAGAGCACCAAGAGCTTTCAGGCTTAGCACCTTCCTTGTGGGAGAAGGAGCCGGATGTTTGCCTTATCCGAGAGGGGCTCTGCAGAGGAAAAGCATCATGAGCTGTATCGTGTTTGGGAAAGCACAGATCCGCAGGGCTGTTGTGCTGTGAACAGGCTGCCAAGGGAAGGTGCAGGCCAGCAACAGCTTTCAGGGCTAGCACCTTCCTTGTGGGAGAAGGAGCCGGATGTTTGCCTTTCCCGAAAGGGGCTCTGCAGAGGAAAAGCATCATGAGCTTTATCGTCTCTGGGAAAGCACAGATCCGCAGGGCTGTTGTGCTGTGAATAGGCTGCCAAGGGAAGGTGCAGACCAGCAACAGCTTTCAGGCTTAGCACCTTCCTTGTGGGAGAAGGAGCTGAATTTTTGCCTTATCCGAGAGGGGCTCTGCAGAGGAAAAGCAGCAGGAGCAGTATCGTCTGTGGGAAAGCACAGATCCGCAGGGCTGTTGTGCTGTGAATAGGCTGCCAAGGGAAGGTGCAGACCAGCAACAGCTTTCAGGGCTAGAACCTTCCTTGTCGGAGAAGGAGCCGGATGTTTGCCTTTTCCGAAAGGGGCTCTGCAGAGGAAAAGCAGCAGGAGCTGTATCGCCTGTGGGAAAGCACAGATCCGCAGGGCTGTTGTGCTGTGAACAGGCTGCCAAGGGAAGGTGCAGACCAGCAACAGCTTTCAGGGCTACCGCCTTTCTTGTCGGAGAAGGAGCAGGACGTTTGCCTTATCGGAGAGGGGCTCTGCAGAGGAAAAGCATCATGAGCTGTATCGTCCCTGGGAAAGCAAAGATCCGCAGGGCTGTTGTGCTGTGAATAGGCTGCCAAGGGAAGGTGCAGACCAGCAACAGCTTTCAGGCTTAGCACCTTCCTTGTGGGAGAAGGAGCCGGATTTTTGCCTTATCGGAGAGGGGCTCTGCAGAGGAAAAGCAGCAGGAGCAGTATCGTCTGTGGGAAAGCACAGATCCGCAGGGCTGTTGTGCTGTGAATAAGCTGCCAAGGAAAGGTGCAGACCAGCAACAGCTTTCAGGCTTAGCACCTTCCTTGTGGCTGAAGGAGCCCGATTTTTGCCTTATCGGAGAGGGGCTCTGCAGAGGAAAAGCAGCAGGAGCTGTATCGCCTGTGGGAAAGCACAGATCCGCAGGGCTGTTGTGCTGTGAATAGGCTGCCAAGGGAAGGTGCAGACCAGCAACAGCTTTCAGGGCTAGCACCTTCCTTGTGGGAGAAGGAGCCGGACGTTTGCCTTTTCGGAGAGGAACTCTGCAGAGGAGAAGCAGCAGGAGATGTATTGTCTGTGGGAAAGCACAGATCCGCAGGGCTGTTGTGCTGTGAATAGGCTGCCAAGGGAAGGTGCAGACCAGCAACAGCTTTCAGGCTTAGCACCTTCCTTGTGGGAGAAGGAGCCGGATTTTTGCCTTATCGGAGAGGGGCTCTGCAGAGGAAAAGCAGCAGGAGATGTATCGTCTGTGGGAAAGCACAGATCCGCAGGGCTGTTGTGCTGTGAATAGGCTGCCAAGGGAAGGTGCAGACCAGCAACAGCTTTCAGGGCTACCGCCTTCCTTGTGGGAGAAGGAGCCGGACGTTTGCCTTTTCGGAGAGGAACTCTGCAGAGGAGAAGCAGCAGGAGCTGTATCGTCTGTGGGAAAGCACAGATCCGCAGGGCTGTTGTGCTGTGAATAGGCTGCCAAGGGAAGGTGCAGACCAGCAACAGCTTTCAGGCTTAGCACCTTCCTTGTGGGAGAAGGAGCCGGATTTTTGCCTTATCGGAGAGGGGCTCTGCCGAGGAAAAGCAGCAGGAGCTGTATCGCCTGTGGGAAAGCACAGATCCGCAGGGCTGTTGTGCTGTGAATAGGCTGCCAAGGGAAGGTGCAGACCAGCAACAGCTTTCAGGGCTACCGCCTTCCTTGTGGGAGAAGGAGCCAGACGTTTGCCTTATCGGAGAGGGGCTCTGCAGAGGAAAAGCATCAGGAGCTGTATCGTCTGTGGGAAAGCACAGATCCGCAGGGCTGTTGTGCTGTGAATAGGCTGCCAAGGGAAGGTGCAGACCAGCAACAGCTTTCAGGCTTAGCACCTTCCTTGTGGGAGAAGGAGCTGAATTTTTGCCTTATCCGAGAGGGGCTCTGCAGAGGAAAAGCAGCAGGAGCAGTATCGTCTGTGGGAAAGCACAGATCCGCAGGGCTGTTGTGCTGTGAATAGGCTGCCAAGGGAAGGTGCAGACCAGCAACAGCTTTCAGGGCTAGCACCTTCCTTGTGGGAGAAGGAGCCGGATGTTTGCCTTTTCCGAAAGGGGCTCTGCAGAGGAAAAGCAGCAGGAGCTGTATCGCCTGTGGGAAAGCACAGATCCGCAGGGCTGTTGTGCTGTGAACAGGCTGCCAAGGGAAGGTGCAGACCAGCAACAGCTTTCAGGGCTACCGCCTTCCTTGTGGGAGAAGGAGCCGGACGTTTGCCTTATCGGAGAGGGGCTCTGCAGAGGAAAAGCAGCAGGAGCAGTATCGTCTGTGGGAAAGCACAGATCCGCAGGGCTGTTGTGCTGTGAATAGGCTGCCAAGGGAAGGTGCAGACCAGCAACAGCTTTCAGGCTTAGCACCTTCCTTGTGGGAGAAGGAGCCGGATTTTTGCCTTATCGGAGAGGGGCTCTGCAGAGGAAAAGCATCAGGAGCTGTATCGTCTGTGGGAAAGCACAGATCCGCAGGGCTGTTGTGCTGTGAATAAGCTGCCAAGGAAAGGTGCAGACCAGCAACAGCTTTCAGGCTTAGCACCTTCCTTGTGGCAGAAGGAGCCCGATTTTTGCCTTATCGGAGAGGGGCTCTGCAGAGGAAAAGCAGCAGGAGCTGTATCGTCTGTGGGAAAGCACAGATCCGCAGGGCTGTTGTGCTGTGAATAGGCTGCCAAGGGAAGGTGCAGACCAGCAACAGTTTTCAGGGCTACCGCCTTCCTTGTGGGAGATGGAGCTGAATTTCTGCCTTATCCGAGAGGGGCTCTGCAGAGGAAAAGCATCAGGAGCTGTATCGTCTGTTGGAAAGCACAGATCCGCAGAGCTGTTGTGCTGTGAATAGGCTGCCAAGGGAAGGTGCAGACCAGCAACAGCTTTCAGGCTTAGCACCTTCCTTGTGGGAGAAGGAGCCGGACGTTTGCCTTTTCGGAGAGGAACTCTGCAGAGGAGAAGCAGCAGGAGATGTATCGTCTGTGGGAAAGCACAGATCCGCAGGGCTGTTGTGCTGTGAATAGGCTGCCAAGGGAAGGTGCAGACCAGCAACAGCTTTCAGGGCTACCGCCTTCCTTGTGTGAGAAGGAGCTGAATTTTTGCTTTATCGGAGTGGGGCTCTGCAGAGGAAAAGGAGCAGGAGCTGTATCGCCTGTGGGAAAGCACAGATCCGCAGGGCTGTTGTGCTGTGAATAGGCTGCCAAGGGAAGGTGCAGACCAGCAACAGCTTTCAGGCTTAGCACCTTCCTTGTGGGAGAAGGAGCCGGACGTTTGCCTTTTCGGAGAGGAACTCTGCAGAGGAATAGACTCATGAGCTGTATCGTCTGTGGGAAAGCACAGATCTGCAGGGCTGTTGTGCTGTGAATAGCTTGCCAAGCGAAGGTGCAGAGCACCAAGAGCTTTCAGGCTTAGCACCTTCCTTGTGGGAGAAGGAGCCGGATGTTTGCCTTATCCGAGAGGGGCTCTGCAGAGGAAAAGCATCATGAGCTGTATCGTGTTTGGGAAAGCACAGATCCGCAGGGCTGTTGTGCTGTGAACAGGCTGCCAAGGGAAGGTGCAGGCCAGCAACAGCTTTCAGGGCTAGCACCTTCCTTGTGGGAGAAGGAGCCGGATGTTTGCCTTTCCCGAAAGGGGCTCTGCAGAGGAAAAGCATCATGAGCTTTATCGTCTCTGGGAAAGCACAGATCCGCAGGGCTGTTGTGCTGTGAATAGGCTGCCAAGGGAAGGTGCAGACCAGCAACAGCTTTCAGGCTTAGCACCTTCCTTGTGGGAGAAGGAGCTGAATTTTTGCCTTATCCGAGAGGGGCTCTGCAGAGGAAAAGCAGCAGGAGCAGTATCGTCTGTGGGAAAGCACAGATCCGCAGGGCTGTTGTGCTGTGAATAGGCTGCCAAGGGAAGGTGCAGACCAGCAACAGCTTTCAGGGCTAGAACCTTCCTTGTCGGAGAAGGAGCCGGATGTTTGCCTTTTCCGAAAGGGGCTCTGCAGAGGAAAAGCAGCAGGAGCTGTATCGCCTGTGGGAAAGCACAGATCCGCAGGGCTGTTGTGCTGTGAACAGGCTGCCAAGGGAAGGTGCAGACCAGCAACAGCTTTCAGGGCTACCGCCTTTCTTGTCGGAGAAGGAGCAGGACGTTTGCCTTATCGGAGAGGGGCTCTGCAGAGGAAAAGCATCATGAGCTGTATCGTCTGTGGGAAAGCACAGATCCGCAGGGCTGTTGTGCTGTGAATAGGCTGCCAAGGGAAGGTGCAGACCAGCAACAGCTTTCAGGCTTAGCACCTTCCTTGTGGGAGAAGGAGCCGGATTTTTGCCTTATCGGAGAGGGGCTCTGCAGAGGAAAAGCAGCAGGAGCAGTATCGTCTGTGGGAAAGCACAGATCCGCAGGGCTGTTGTGCTGTGAATAAGCTGCCAAGGAAAGGTGCAGACCAGCAACAGCTTTCAGGCTTAGCACCTTCCTTGTGGCTGAAGGAGCCCGATTTTTGCCTTATCGGAGAGGGGCTCTGCAGAGGAAAAGCAGCAGGAGCTGTATCGCCTGTGGGAAAGCACAGATCCGCAGGGCTGTTGTGCTGTGAATAGGCTGCCAAGGGAAGGTGCAGACCAGCAACAGCTTTCAGGGCTAGCACCTTCCTTGTGGGAGAAGGAGCCGGACGTTTGCGTTTTCGGAGAGGAACTCTGCAGAGGAGAAGCAGCAGGAGATGTATTGTCTGTGGGAAAGCACAGATCCGCAGGGCTGTTGTGCTGTGAATAGGCTGCCAAGGGAAGGTGCAGACCAGCAACAGCTTTCAGGCTTAGCACCTTCCTTGTGGGAGAAGGAGCCGGATTTTTGCCTTATCGGAGAGGGGCTCTGCAGAGGAAAAGCAGCAGGAGATGTATCGTCTGTGGGAAAGCACAGATCCGCAGGGCTGTTGTGCTGTGAATAGGCTGCCAAGGGAAGGTGCAGACCAGCAACAGCTTTCAGGGCTACCGCCTTCCTTGTGGGAGAAGGAGCCGGACGTTTGCCTTTTCGGAGAGGAACTCTGCAGAGGAGAAGCAGCAGGAGCTGTATCGTCTGTGGGAAAGCACAGATCCGCAGGGCTGTTGTGCTGTGAATAGGCTGCCAAGGGAAGGTGCAGACCAGCAACAGCTTTCAGGCTTAGCACCTTCCTTGTGGGAGAAGGAGCCGGATTTTTGCCTTATCGGAGAGGGGCTCTGCCGAGGAAAAGCAGCAGGAGCTGTATCGCCTGTGGGAAAGCACAGATCCGCAGGGCTGTTGTGCTGTGAATAGGCTGCCAAGGGAAGGTGCAGACCAGCAACAGCTTTCAGGGCTAGCACCTTCCTTGTGGGAGAAGGAGCCGGATGTTTGCCTTTTCCGAAAGGGGCTCTGCAGAGGAAAAGCAGCAGGAGCTGTATCGCCTGTGGGAAAGCACAGATCCGCAGGGCTGTTGTGCTGTGAATAGGCTGCCAAGGGAAGGTGCAGACCAGCAACAGCTTTCAGGCTTAGCACCTTCCTTGTGGGAGAAGGAGCCCGATTTTTGCCTTATTGGAGAGGGGCTCTGCCGCGGACAGGCAGCAGAACATGTATCGTCTGTTGGAAAGCACAGATCCGCAGGGCTGTTGTGCTGTGAATAGGCTGCCAAGGGAAGGTGCAGACCAGCAACAGCTTTCAGGCTTAGCACCTTCCTTGTGGGAGAAGGAGCCGGACGTTTGCCTTTTCGGAGAGGGGCTCTGCAGAGGAAAAGCATCATGAGCTGTATCGTCTCTGGGAAAGCACAGATCCGCAGGGCTGTTGTGCTGTGAATAGGCTGCCAAGGGAAGGTGCAGACCTGCAGCAGCTTTCAGGCATAGGACCTTCCTTGTGGGAGAAGGAGCCGGACGTTTGCCTTTTCGGAAAGGTGCTCTGCAGATGAAAAGCAGCAGGAGCTGTATCGTCTGTGGGAAAGCACAGATCCGCAGGGCTGTTGTGCTGTCAATAGGCTGCCAAGGGAAGGTGCAGACCAGCAACAGCTTTCAGGCTTAGTACCTTCCTTGTGGGAGAAGGAGCTGGACGTTTGCAAATTCCGAAAGGGGCTCTGCAGAGAAAAAGCAGCAGGAGCTGTATCGTCTCTGGGAAAGCACAGATCCGCAGGGCTGTTGTGCTGTGAATAGGCTGCCAAGGCAAGGTGCAGACCAGCAACAGCTTTCAGGGCTATCACCTTCCTTGTGGGAGAAGGAGCCGGACATTTGCCTTATCGGAGAGGGGCTCTGCAGAGGAAAAGCATCAGGAGCTGTATCGTCTGTGGGAAAGCACAGATCCGCAGGGCTGTTGTGCTGTGAATAAGCTGCCAAGGAAAGGTGCAGACCAGCAACAGCTTTCAGGCTTAGCACCTTCCTTGTGGCAGAAGGAGCCCGATTTTTGCCTTATCGGAGAGGGGCTCTGCAGAGGAAAAGCAGCAGGAGCTGTATCGTCTGTGGGAAAGCACAGATCCGCAGGGCTGTTGTGCTGTGAATAGGCTGCCAAGGGAAGGTGCAGACCAGCAACAGTTTTCAGGGCTACCGCCTTCCTTGTGGGAGATGGAGCTGAATTTCTGCCTTATCCGAGAGGGGCTCTGCAGAGGAAAAGCATCAGGAGCTGTATCGTCTGTTGGAAAGCACAGATCCGCAGAGCTGTTGTGCTGTGAATAGGCTGCCAAGGGAAGGTGCAGACCAGCAACAGCTTTCAGGCTTAGCACCTTCCTTGTGGGAGAAGGAGCCGGACGTTTGCCTTTTCGGAGAGGAACTCTGCAGAGGAGAAGCAGCAGGAGCTGTATCGTCTGTGGGAAAGCACAGATCCGCAGGGCTGTTGTGCTGTGAATAGGCTGCCAAGGGAAGGTGCAGACCAGCAACAGCTTTCAGGGCTAGCACCTTCCTTGTGGGAGAAGGAGCCGGACGTTTGCCTTTTCGGAGAGGAACTCTGCAGAGGAGAAGCAGCAGGAGATGTATCGTCTGTGGGAAAGCACAGATCCGCAGGGCTGTTGTGCTGTGAATAGGCTGCCAAGGGAAGGTGCAGACCAGCAACAGCTTTCAGGGCTACCGCCTTCCTTGTGTGAGAAGGAGCTGAATTTTTGCTTTATCGGAGTGGGGCTCTGCAGAGGAAAAGGAGCAGGAGCTGTATCGCCTGTGGGAAAGCACAGATCCGCAGGGCTGTTGTGCTGTGAATAGGCTGCCAAGGGAAGGTGCAGACCAGCAACAGCTTTCAGGCTTAGCACCTTCCTTGTGGGAGAAGGAGCCGGACGTTTGCCTTTTCGGAGAGGAACTCTGCAGAGGAATAGACTCATGAGCTGTATCGTCTGTGGGAAAGCACAGATCTGCAGGGCTGTTGTGCTGTGAATAGCTTGCCAAGCGAAGGTGCAGAGCACCAAGAGCTTTCAGGCTTAGCACCTTCCTTGTGGGAGAAGGAGCCGGATGTTTGCCTTATCCGAGAGGGGCTCTGCAGAGGAAAAGCATCATGAGCTGTATCGTGTTTGGGAAAGCACAGATCCGCAGGGCTGTTGTGCTGTGAACAGGCTGCCAAGGGAAGGTGCAGGCCAGCAACAGCTTTCAGGGCTAGCACCTTCCTTGTGGGAGAAGGAGCCGGATGTTTGCCTTTCCCGAAAGGGGCTCTGCAGAGGAAAAGCATCATGAGCTTTATCGTCTCTGGGAAAGCACAGATCCGCAGGGCTGTTGTGCTGTGAATAGGCTGCCAAGGGAAGGTGCAGACCAGCAACAGCTTTCAGGCTTAGCACCTTCCTTGTGGGAGAAGGAGCTGAATTTTTGCCTTATCCGAGAGGGGCTCTGCAGAGGAAAAGCAGCAGGAGCAGTATCGTCTGTGGGAAAGCACAGATCCGCAGGGCTGTTGTGCTGTGAATAGGCTGCCAAGGGAAGGTGCAGACCAGCAACAGCTTTCAGGGCTAGAACCTTCCTTGTCGGAGAAGGAGCCGGATGTTTGCCTTTTCCGAAAGGGGCTCTGCAGAGGAAAAGCAGCAGGAGCTGTATCGCCTGTGGGAAAGCACAGATCCGCAGGGCTGTTGTGCTGTGAACAGGCTGCCAAGGGAAGGTGCAGACCAGCAACAGCTTTCAGGGCTACCGCCTTTCTTGTCGGAGAAGGAGCAGGACGTTTGCCTTATCGGAGAGGGGCTCTGCAGAGGAAAAGCATCATGAGCTGTATCGTCTGTGGGAAAGCACAGATCCGCAGGGCTGTTGTGCTGTGAATAGGCTGCCAAGGGAAGGTGCAGACCAGCAACAGCTTTCAGGCTTAGCACCTTCCTTGTGGGAGAAGGAGCCGGATTTTTGCCTTATCGGAGAGGGGCTCTGCAGAGGAAAAGCAGCAGGAGCAGTATCGTCTGTGGGAAAGCACAGATCCGCAGGGCTGTTGTGCTGTGAATAAGCTGCCAAGGAAAGGTGCAGACCAGCAACAGCTTTCAGGCTTAGCACCTTCCTTGTGGCTGAAGGAGCCCGATTTTTGCCTTATCGGAGAGGGGCTCTGCAGAGGAAAAGCAGCAGGAGCTGTATCGCCTGTGGGAAAGCACAGATCCGCAGGGCTGTTGTGCTGTGAATAGGCTGCCAAGGGAAGGTGCAGACCAGCAACAGCTTTCAGGGCTAGCACCTTCCTTGTGGGAGAAGGAGCCGGACGTTTGCGTTTTCGGAGAGGAACTCTGCAGAGGAGAAGCAGCAGGAGATGTATTGTCTGTGGGAAAGCACAGATCCGCAGGGCTGTTGTGCTGTGAATAGGCTGCCAAGGGAAGGTGCAGACCAGCAACAGCTTTCAGGCTTAGCACCTTCCTTGTGGGAGAAGGAGCCGGATTTTTGCCTTATCGGAGAGGGGCTCTGCAGAGGAAAAGCAGCAGGAGATGTATCGTCTGTGGGAAAGCACAGATCCGCAGGGCTGTTGTGCTGTGAATAGGCTGCCAAGGGAAGGTGCAGACCAGCAACAGCTTTCAGGGCTACCGCCTTCCTTGTGGGAGAAGGAGCCGGACGTTTGCCTTTTCGGAGAGGAACTCTGCAGAGGAGAAGCAGCAGGAGCTGTATCGTCTGTGGGAAAGCACAGATCCGCAGGGCTGTTGTGCTGTGAATAGGCTGCCAAGGGAAGGTGCAGACCAGCAACAGCTTTCAGGCTTAGCACCTTCCTTGTGGGAGAAGGAGCCGGATTTTTGCCTTATCGGAGAGGGGCTCTGCCGAGGAAAAGCAGCAGGAGCTGTATCGCCTGTGGGAAAGCACAGATCCGCAGGGCTGTTGTGCTGTGAATAGGCTGCCAAGGGAAGGTGCAGACCAGCAACAGCTTTCAGGGCTAGCACCTTCCTTGTGGGAGAAGGAGCCGGATGTTTGCCTTTTCCGAAAGGGGCTCTGCAGAGGAAAAGCAGCAGGAGCTGTATCGCCTGTGGGAAAGCACAGATCCGCAGGGCTGTTGTGCTGTGAATAGGCTGCCAAGGGAAGGTGCAGACCAGCAACAGCTTTCAGGCTTAGCACCTTCCTTGTGGGAGAAGGAGCCCGATTTTTGCCTTATTGGAGAGGGGCTCTGCCGCGGACAGGCAGCAGAACATGTATCGTCTGTTGGAAAGCACAGATCCGCAGGGCTGTTGTGCTGTGAATAGGCTGCCAAGGGAAGGTGCAGACCAGCAACAGCTTTCAGGCTTAGCACCTTCCTTGTGGGAGAAGGAGCCGGACGTTTGCCTTTTCGGAGAGGGGCTCTGCAGAGGAAAAGCATCATGAGCTGTATCGTCTCTGGGAAAGCACAGATCCGCAGGGCTGTTGTGCTGTGAATAGGCTGCCAAGGGAAGGTGCAGACCTGCAGCAGCTTTCAGGCATAGGACCTTCCTTGTGGGAGAAGGAGCCGGACGTTTGCCTTTTCGGAAAGGTGCTCTGCAGATGAAAAGCAGCAGGAGCTGTATCGTCTGTGGGAAAGCACAGATCCGCAGGGCTGTTGTGCTGTCAATAGGCTGCCAAGGGAAGGTGCAGACCAGCAACAGCTTTCAGGCTTAGTACCTTCCTTGTGGGAGAAGGAGCTGGACGTTTGCAAATTCCGAAAGGGGCTCTGCAGAGAAAAAGCAGCAGGAGCTGTATCGTCTCTGGGAAAGCACAGATCCGCAGGGCTGTTGTGCTGTGAATAGGCTGCCAAGGCAAGGTGCAGACCAGCAACAGCTTTCAGGGCTATCACCTTCCTTGTGGGAGAAGGAGCCGGACATTTGCCATTTCGGAAAGGGGCTCTGCAGAGGAAAAGCAGCAGGAGCTGTATCGTCTGTGGGAAAGCACAGATCCGCAGGGCTGTTGTGCTGTGAATAGGCTGCCAAGGGAAGGTGCAGACCAGCAACAGCTTTCAGGCTTAGAACCTTCCTTGTGGGAGAAGGAGCCCCACTTTCCTTTTCCGGAGAGGGACTCTGCAGAGGCAAAGCAGCAGGAGCTGTGTAGTCTCTTGGAAAGCACAGATCCGCAGGGCTGTTGTGCTGTGAATAGGCTGCCAAGGGAAGGTGCAGACCAGCAACAGGTTTCAGGCTTAGCACCTTCCTTGTGGGAGAAGGAGCCGGACGTTAGCCTTTTCGGAGAGGGGCTCTGCAGAGGAAAAGCATCATGAGCTTTATCGTCTCTGAGAAAGCACAGATCCGCAGGGCTGTTGTGCTGTGAATAGGCTTCCAAGGGAAGGTGCAGACCAGCAACAGCTTTCAGGCTTAGCACCTTCCTTGTGGCAGAAGGAGCCATATTTTTGCCTTATTGGAGAGGGGTTCTGCCGCGGACAGGCAGCAGAACATGTATCGTCTCTGGGAAAGCACAGATCCGCAGGGCTGTTGTGCTGTGAATAGGCTGCCAAGGGAAGGTGCAGACCAGCAACAGCTTTCAGGCTTAGCACCTTCCTTGTGGCAGAAGGAGCCAGACTTTTGCCTTATTGGAGAGGGGCTCTGCCGCGGACAGGCAGCAGAACATATATCGTCTCTGGGAAAGCACAGATCCGCAGGGCTGTTGTGCTGTGAATAGGCTGCCAAGGGAAGGTGCAGAACAGCAACAGCTTTCCTGCTTTGCACATCCCTTGTGGGAGAAGGAGCCAGATTTTTGCCTTATTGGAGAGGGGCTCTGCCGCGGACAGGCAGCAGAACATGTATCGTCTGTTGGAAAGCACAGATCCGCAGGGCTGTTGTGCTGTGAATAGGCTGCCAAGGGAAGGTGCAGACCAGCAACAGATTTCAGGCTTAGAACCTTCCTTGTGGGAGAAGGAGCCGGACGTTTGCCTTTTCGGAGAGGGGCTCTGCAGAGGAAAAGCATCATGAGCTGTATCGTCTCTGGGAAAGCACAGATCCGCAGGGCTGTTGTGCTGTGAATAGGCTGCCAAGGGAAGGTGCAGACCAGCAACAGCTTTCAGGCTTAGCACCTTCCTTGTGGGAGAAGGAGCCGGACATTTGCTATTTCGGAAAGGGGCTCTGCAGAGGAAAAGCAGCAGGAGATGTATCGTCTGTTGGAAAGCACAGATCCGCAGGGCTGTTGTGCTGTGAATAGGCTGCCAAGGGAAGGTGCAGACCAGCAACAGCTTTCAGGCTTAGCACCTTCCTTGTGGGAGAAGGAGCCGGACGTTAGCCTTTTCGGAGAGGGACTCTGCAGAGGAAAAGCAGCAGGAGATGTATCGTCTGTGGGAAAGCACAGATCCGCAGGGCTGTTGTGCTGTGAATAGGCTGCCAAGGGAAGGTGCAGACCAGCAACAGCTTTCAGGCTTAGCACCTTCCTTGTGTCAGAAGTAGCCGGAAGTTTGCCTTTTCGGAGAGGGACTCTGCAGAGGAAAAGCATCAGGAGATGTATCGTCTGTGGGAAAGCACAGATCCGCAGGGCTGTTGTGCTGTGAATAGGCTGCCAAGGGAAGGTGCAGACCAGCAACAGCTTTCAGGCTTAGCACCTTCCTTGTGGCAGAAGGAGCCGGACGTTTTCCTTTTTCGGAGAGGGGCTCTGCAGAGGAAAAGCAGCAGGAGCTGTATCGTCTGTTGGAAAGCACAGATCCGTAGGGCTGTTGTGCTGTGAATAGGCTGCCAAGGAAAGGTGCAGACCAGCAAAAGCTTTCAGGCTTAGCACCTTCCTTGTGGGAGAAGGAGCCCCACTTTTGCCTTTTCGGAGAGGGACTCTGCAGAGGAAAAGCAGCAGGAGCTGTATCGTCTCTGGGAAAGCACAGATCCGCAGGGCTGTTGTGCTGTGAATAGGCTGCCAAGGGAAGGTGCAGACCAGCAACAGCTTTCAGGCTTAGCACCTTCCTTGTGGGAGAAGGAGCCGGATTTTTGCCATTTCGGAAAGGGACTCTGCAGAGGAAAAGCATCATGAGCTGTATCGTCTGTGGGAAAGCAAAGATCTGCAGGGCTGTTGTGCTGTGAATAGGCTGCCAAGGGAAGGTGCAGACCAGCAACAGCTGTCAGGCTTAGCACCTTCCTTTTGGCAGAAGGCGCCGGACGTTTGCCTTTTCCAAAAGGGGCTCTGCAAAGAAAAAGCAGCAGAAGATGTGTCGTCTGTGGGA